>CM037036.1:27014740-27304104 GCA_020882235.1 Schizaphis graminum
ATGTAGTTAAATCGATAACCCAAGAACACAATTTGAACGCTATCGTTCTTATTTTACCCATATAACGTTAAAAGTATTATACGGTCAAAAAAACCTACTTTAAACCTACATAATTAAATCTTGAGAAAATACATTGGTTCAATTAATCGACAACGGTTCAAATTTTAAATGTTTTAAACTTGGTTAAACGTTTAACCAATACACGTGTCCAATACACAAATGTCCAAATGTTTAAAAATATTACCTAATTTACGTGATTCGCCCCTATAATATGATTTCATAATAATTATTGTGACATTAGCGTTGACCGTCGCGACTCGCAAGTGTATTATAATATTATTTTTGTTATAACTGGTTATATTATTGCCGTTGAATAAAACGATCACATTATAATAACTAATAAGCATTACAATTTACGATAATAATAATATTTCTAATAACAATTTATTTATGGGATAAACCGCTAAATTATAATATTTTTTTTACATAGTTCTTAGACGCTAAGTAAAAATTAATTTAAGGTCCTAAATGTAAAAAGCCTCATGGATTCCATTTTGGAAAAATTTATACCTCTGTACATTGGAAAGGGCCGCCGGTAGGCGGTAATACGGGGGCGCACCGGGAAAGTCCCGGTATCCCGGTGAGCCTATCCGCCCCTGACAATTATACTTAATTTATTACATATTATTTAAGGGGATTGCAAACGGACAGTTTTTAAGGAGTTCAATATAGGCAATAATATAAGAACATGTGTGCGATCCGTACTGGTGTGTGCGTAGTAAATGATCATTAGTGTTAGTGACACTGCCAGACTGATGGGGTAACAGTGCGGGCGGGGTTCTAAGAATATATTATTTTATAATGGGTGATAATAACATCCGTTGTTGTAAAATGATTGCAAATAATAATGAAGAATATTATTACAAAATCAAATAAAATTATTTACACAAAATAATCAAACCTTTTGATTAAAATTTTCCTAATTCAAACTATAAAATAAAGAAAAAATTACCTATTCATAAAAAATTATAATTCATGATATAATGATAAATGATAAATGATACTATAAAGATGTAATTTATTTAATAATATAAATATTTAATACTTTTAAAATATTATATTTAATAAATTATAAATATAAATTTTATATTATAATAATTGCAATATTTATAGAATAAATTATTGTCAATCAAATTTATTACATTTTAAGTATGTTTAATTGAGGGTTAATTATTTCTAGCAATAAGTGGTTAAGGTAAAACTCTGACAATAATACTTCCATTTTATTTTTCCAAAATGTATCATCACGTTCTATTTTATCAACACAAATTCCTATAATGATACAAAAATATATAATAATATATTACCTATTTATTTTTTATATTTATTATATTGAAAAAAAAATATTTATATTTTATTTTACCTTTTGGTGTCCATACTCCATACAATAAAGTAACACAATTTTCTATTAGCTATATGGAGTTGGCAGTATTATAGTACAATACTTGATAATAATATACATATATGTGTTTTTTTTAAATTAAATTATCCGATTGTATTTCCATGAACTTACTACCCGTACAAAAATACATACTAATAAAACTTTTAGTTATAATATGAAATGTATGAAAATAATATCTATTAATTATTAAATCTGTCGCATTTATCATGAGATCCAAATACATAAAAAGGTCCATTTAATATATCAACTTTTAACCGTTTGACTTTTTCATTATGCGTTATATTATCCATCTGTTTTCTATACATTATAGCTTTCGAAACAGCAAAACTGTACAGTGTACAACCAGTGATGGGAAAGAACGCGTTCATATGAACGCGTTCCATATTGTGTGAACTTGACATGAACGAGTTCGATTTTCAAGAAATGAACTTTAACGTGAACTAAGTTCTTATTAATTATGATTTTGAACGTTTTGGGTTCGTTCATTGATAATTTAATTTTCATACGATAACGTTTTGAAATGTTATGTAGCCGATCAGGTGCCTTCTCAAGAATCAAAAGATATAATTTGTTTTTAATTTTGTTTATTTTTAGTTTGGATATTTATGTTTGCCCTGAAATAATTACACGACACCGTTGATCGCCGATATAATAATAAGAATAGTATATCATTTATAGTATTGGTAATTATTATAGTTCTGTTGTAACTTGACATAATAAAATAAACTATAAAGTGTTATAAATAACATTCCTAAAACACGTTCATACAAATTATTTTATGCTGTATACAGAGTGTTCCACAGATTACAGGGTGATTGGAAAATATAAAACTATTTTTATCACGCAATCAAAATTATTTTTAATTATGATTTTACTTTCGTTTATTACTCAACATTATATAATCCATGTCCACGACCACTACGAACCTAGTGGCGGTTAAATTCCAATACACACGAAACTGCAGTACTGCACGTTTTTGACTTTTGTGTCGCGACTCGCAGATTATAGGACATAAACTATCGGCTATTATTTATCTAACTATTATTATTTATTTAGTATTCACCTATTGGCTATTTGGTTATTTATTTTATTTATTAAAATAATAAAATGTCTGACAATAATGATACTGTCGATATTGATGACCATACAGGAGTTGAAAGTGATTTATTTCGTGGTTATTCAAAGTACTTTCATTTAAAATCGAAAAAAGTTAATTCGAATAATTCAGTCAATTTATATTTTGAATGTTTACTATGTAAGCCAAGTAGTAAACTTTATAGTGCATCAAAGACGTCTTTGACAAATTTAAAGAGACACATTGAGGTATGTTTAAATAATATTTTAATATTTTCAATTTTAATATTTATCATTTTATTTAAAGTTAATTAACAATACACTTAGTAGGTACTGAAAGTATACTTCTTAATAACTATTATATTGTTAATTTTAATTACCTGTTTTTAATTAATATTATTTGATATTTCTATAGAAAATACACAAATACAAATACAAGACCTTTTTAGCTGATATTGAGGAAGCAAAAATAAAGAACAGTGATCACATAATTAATTCTAAAAAGCGCAGTATAGATGACTCTTCTACTTCTCAGCCTCAGTTAAAACAAGTACACATTGACCGTTATGGATCTGGTAAGACCGCACCAATTACACAAAAAATTCTAGACAATGCTATAGTTAAATTTGTTGTTGATGAAATTCAACCTTTACAAATAGTTGATAAACCATCCTTTATTGAATTGGTACGTCTTGGGTTACCAAAAGATATAAAAATTATGTGTAAAAAAACTTTATCAATTAAAATTGAACAATCTGTTTTAGATATGAAAAATGATCTGATAGAAAAGTTAAGCAAAGTGTCATATGTTTCAACTACAGCTGATGCCTGGTCTAATGGTAAAAGAAGTTATCTTGGTATTACTGTGCATTGGATTGATCCAAAAACTTTGTCACGTTGTAATGGAGCCCTTGCATGTACCCGTTTAAAAGGGCCTCATACTTATGATGTGCTAGCTCAGTTATTATTCAACACATATGTGTCTTTTAAAATGCAAAATAAAGTTATGACAACAACTACCGATAATGGTCGCAATTTTGTGAAAGCTTTCAATGTTTTTGGAGTTGATATAAACAACACAGATATGTAGCGATGAAGCAGATGATAGTGATACAGAATTTATTGAATTATTTGACATATTATCTACTTCAAATACATACATGAATGATGATGACTTTAACAATATACATCTGCCCCCACATTTTCGTTGTGCAAGTCATACGTTGGACTTGGTGGTCAGCAAAGATATTGAAACCTACTTTAACGATATAAAACATACTAACAAATTAGATAACCATTTTCTTAAATTAAAAAAACTATACAGGAAAGTATTAGCTAAGTGTCAAAAGGTATGGAATAAACAAAACCAATCTACTGGAGTAGCAGAATTTATAAAAGAACAATTCAATTTTTATTTGAAAACACCAGTAGAAACGAGGTGGAACGCAAAATTTGATTCTTTACAACAAATTAATAATATTTTGAAAAATTCTCAAGGATTAATAAAAATGAATAAAATAATGGATCAATGTGAACTTGGCCGATTGGATTCTAATGATGTACAACTAATTAATGAATATTGTGAAGTTATGGAACCAATTGCTTTAACATTAGATTTTCTTCAAGGTGAAAAGGGAATGTACATGGGATTTTTTTTACCAACCATACATGCATAAGATAAGAAACTTGACCAGTTAGGAAAGAAAAAATTCATCATTATAACACTATTACTTGAAGCTCTTCATAAGTGTTTTAAAAAAAGGTTTGAATTTAAATAAATCAAATAATAAATTTTATGATTATACATTTATACCTAATTACATAATTTAATTTTTTTTACTTTTAGGTTTGACACTGTATGGATGGAAAAAAATTTGGTTATTGCTGCATGTTTACACCCATATTTCAAACTTAGTTGGCTTGAAGGAGACAATAAAAGTCTTGCTGAAGTTTGGTTAAAATCAATTTTTGAATGTTTAAGTCGTCAGTCAGATTCAGAAATTGAAGTTGAAAGTAATGATGACAATTTTGAAAATAACTTTTTTTGTTTGCCTACTAATCATTTGGCCAATTCAATATCTACTGATCAACTGCAATTATACTTAAACAGTAACGATAAAGAACTGCAAAGTTTAATCAATTGGCCCATGGTTAGAGAGAAATTTATACAGTATAACTGTGGAATGCCATCAAGTGCACCGGTCGAAAGATTGTTCAGTACAGGAGGAAACACAATGACTGTCAAAAGACATAGACTATCAGATACAACATTTGAAAATCTTGTTTTACTGAAACAAAATAATAAAATAATGACCTGAGGGCTATAGCTGAAATTAAATATTACATAATATGTACAATTATTTGATAAAAGCTATTTTAACAGTTATCACTTATCCTATTGCCTATTATTTATTAATTAATAATTATTTATGTTATTACTCATTATTTTAAATTTAATTATGTTATATGTTTAATTATTATTTTTTACAGTTTACATTTACTAGCATAAAAATGTACTATTTTATTTTGTTATTTAAAAGACATAATTTATTTTTTGTTTGGATTTTAAAATAATATGTATTAAGTTTTCATTTCATCTTAGTATCTTACTAAACATGTACAATGTACAGTATATTTTATTGAAAAATTATGAATAAATACTAAATAGTATTATAAATATTTTTATATTTATTATTTATAACATTCTTTTAACTTTTTACATGTAGTTATAATTCTATTGCACATTTGCACTATACAAACATAAATGTGTTTTTAAACACATTTTCTTTGGTGACTTTTTATAATTTTTGATCATTTTAAAAATTATAAACTACTTCTAGATGAACTAGAACTTGAACTAGTTCATTCTAAAAACTATGAACTAGAATTTGAACTAGTTCATATTTAATGTCTTGAACTTGAACTTGAACTAATTCATTTTTAGAAAGAACTTTCCCATCACTGTGTACAACAAATATTATTATGATACAACATGCATTTATTATAGATATTATTTTAATTTTGCAAATGTTAAATTAGTAAAACAATATTTATGCTTCATGTTCTATGTTTTAATTTATCTAAAAGTATCAACATTATTTACTTACCGTAATCTCAACAAATTTTCTTTTAATTTTGTTCTTATAAAACTTGGTACAATATTTCCTGATGTACTTTTCCTTTTAGTAGAAAATTCTCTAAGACGAATGGAGTAATTTTTTAAAATATCATACATTCAATTTTTTCTACTAAAAGGTTAGTTCCATATGGTTTTATCATTCTCAATTTTTTAATAACGCTGCTGTCGCTGTCTCCTATCAAATTTCTATAAATTAAGTTGTGAGTTTTTATACTCTGACAGAAGCCATCTACAATAATATCTGACTCCATAGCTGTAGAAGTCCCTGTCCAATTTTTGTAGCATAAATGTGCATTAGTTCGTTTGTTTAAAGATTCTGCTTTTTGACATATTATGAAACAATATTTGTTTCGGATACCAATGAATAATACTTTTTTAGTTTTATAACCGACTAAACATGCCTATTTAAAATAATTCAGTAAATTAATTTGCTATAAATATTTCAAATTTGTAAAACGCTAAACTTTTTTTATCTATAATAAGTATAATAACCAAATGAGCGCAGATTTGTATGCATTTGCATATTTATTATGGTTGATTATATAATATTCGTACGATCAGGGGCGCACTGAGCACCTGAAGGCCCAGGTGGCAAAATATTTTATAAGATATTAAAACATCAATAGATAAATGTACTTAAATTTTTATTATTCCTTATTATTAGTCAAATTATTATAAATGTTATATTATTTAAAAAAAAAAAAAAAATTACAAAATTAATAAGTATTTTTTAATACATAAATATGTTAAATTATTTAAGAAATGAGTAAATTACTTAATACAGTGGAACTTCTTCCTATTGTATCTATAATTTTATTTGTAGTTGGAATAACATCAGATTCTACACTAATTAACATTAAAGACTCTAATAATTCTTCCTTCATTGTACTTCTAAGTCTGGTTTTTATTATTTTTAATTTTGAAAATGCACGTTCGCAATTCACTTGTGTGCAGGATAGAGTGAGAATATATTTATATGCCAAATATAAGTTTGTAAATTATGATGTATGTAAATTATATTTATATAAAAATTCTAATAAATGTGAGGGGCAACTATAACAGTCAACTTTATTTTCAGTATATTGACAAGAATTTTCAAATATATCATCACTTGATTCTGCAGAATTTTCAGAAGTATTTTCAGTATTTATAGTATTATTTGTTATACTTTTAATACAATTTTGATTATAAAATGATATAAATTGTAGTAACTCTTCTTTCAATGTGTTTCCAGATTCAATATTTGATTTTTGAGCAATAAATGTCAAATTTTCATCATTAATTAATAAAGGATTTTTTGCAAAGTCTTTAAAACGTTTTGGGTTTAATATACTTAATACATCATAGAGTTTTTCATTTTTCTCAAATCTATTTTCAAACGTGGTAATAAGTACATCATAAATTCTTCGATGTGTATTTACTTTAAAATATTCTACATTCGAAATATTTCTGATATCGTCTGATGCCAGCTCACCAGGCATTTTTTTAATTTTTGATCTTCGTTTATCTGGAAACGTTTCTTCAATGACTATATTAAGCTTTTTAATATGTTCAGAATTATTTTTACTAGATATAAAATGCATGGTTTTTTCAATAATTAAATCATATTTAGAAGAACCTTTTTTGAGGTCGCTTAATAAAGACTTAATTAAATTAATGACAGTAATAAAATCTAATTCTTTTGATTGGAGATATTTTGATGCTGGAGTTTTATAATGGAAAATTTCGAGAAATATAAATGAAGTTAGTATATATTCAAAAGATGTCCATTTTTCTAACAAGAATCTGGCATCTGAAGATGTATTAGAATCTATAGATGAATCAGTGTCAAGAAAATGCAGAGATTCAACTAAAACATTATATCGATCACTCGTTTCACCAGACACAAACCAAGAACCAAATATGCATTTTAATGCGGCATCTTTACTATTCCATCTTGTAGTTCCTAACTTTTGAAGTTTTCTTAATTTATCATTTCCAGTTTGATCTTTTGAAAGATAATTTTTCCAAATTCCAGTTCTTTTGTATGAATCAGAAAAAAAAAACTGCAGTTTTCTGTAGTAAGTTGAAAAGATCTTGAGCAGATTTACAACATGAAGTAGCGTCTGTTACTATTAGATTTAATACATGTGCATGGCAATGTGTATAAATTGATTCGGGTGCAACTGTTTTTAAATGAGCTTGAAGACCATTATAAGAACCACTCATATTGGCAGCACCATCAAATGATTCCCCAATTAGTTTTGTTAGAGGGATATTCAATGTATCTAATTCTTTTTTCACAATATTATATAATGCTTCACCAGTTCCAGAGGTTGACTCTACTAAAGCAATCATTCTCTCAATTATTTTACCATTCAAAACATATCTTATACAAATACACAATTGATCCATTACCGACGTATCCTGAGAAGAATCAACTTCTAATGAATACTGCCCCGCCAATAAACCTTCTTCTGAGATATGTTTCTTTATTAAATTACCAGTTATAGAAAAAATTTTATTTAAAAATGTTTTTGATAAAAATGTTACACATGAACCACGTCCAAATTGTTTTTTTTCTTTTTTTAATAAACTTTTTTTAATTGAATTATTTAAATGTGTTTGCAATACCGGGTTATATTTTGCTACAAGTTTCACAATTTCTAAAAAGTTCCCTTGTTTTAAATTTAAACTTAAATTATAAGCGGCTTCATTTCTCTTACTTCTAAATGCCAAACCTTGTTTACCGATTAATAAAGAAATATCTATAATTCTAGTTACAATTTCTCTATTTAATTCTACACTTTTTTGGCGATGACTTAATAGCGCATTAGTAATTGTATGTCCAGATGTAATATTAAGGTATGCCTTACAGGCGTCGTCATGAGGTACAGAACTTTCGTGTTTTTCTAATTGACTATAAAGATGTTTCAAATTTATTTCGATTCCATCTATAAATGGAGTACTACCCGGACGAGTAAACCCCATACATAAAGAACAATGAATTTTTCTAGTTATTGAATTATAAGAAACCCATTTTCGATTCACGAAATTATCATTTGGCACATTTCTATAATATACTTTATTCATATTAAAGGGTATATTTATCTGAGGTTGACATGGATGTGCGTCAACAAAAGCAACTTTAGCTTGATGGTGACTACTAAATACAGGAGGAATAAAAAGACTAATTTTCGAATCGGTTTCAATTAGTTTTTTTGTACTTTTTTTTTCAGACTCGGATTCAGATGATGAAAAAATGTCATTGTCATTAATTATTACGTTTGATTGATCTTGTTCACTTGATCTACTTAAAATAGGAAATATATATGATGATTTAATAGTATTTTCTGAAGTTACATTGGATCGAAGTTCATTATTATCATTGGCCGATTTTTCAATTGGATTTGGTTGATCAGTAATATCGGTGACATTTTCATTTTGATTTTTATTAGAAGAATATTTTGAAAAAAAGTCTAACTTACGTTGTTTACTATCTGACCCAGCTGCAGATAATAATGCTGCCCGCTTTTCAATTTTTTTTTGAAAACCACTTTTTTGTTTTATTTTATTATCCATTTTAAATTGTATCCCTGTAAATGTAAATACTATATTTTAGGGGAAAAAAATAAATATTGTTTTAAATTATACTAATTAAATTTATATTATAATTTGTTAAAAAAATAATTAGTCATTATTGCAATAACTATTATTGTATAAATGTATACGAGTACGAAAATTGTCTTCATAGTTCATAGTCTTGTTTATACCTAACATTTAAGATATTATTTGATTTTAAAAACAAAAATTTATAAAAATTTATTGACACGGACAAATTTAAAGAGATATTCTATATAATTGGTTATAAAGTTATTAGTTCTGTCTTTTCTTGTTGACAATTTATAAGAATTTTAGAATAATTATTAAATTATTATTATTTATTATGAATATAAATAATAATGTATAAGAACCGAAACATACACAAAAATTTAATAAATTAAATGTGCGATAAAATTAAAGTAAATAATTTTATTGAAATATTATATATTTAAATGTTTATGAAGTATTTTACAATTTTAAATGATTAGGATTAAACTAATATTATAAAATAGATTAAACTGAATATTTACCTGTATGGCTGTATATAATATTATGTGTGTAATATTATATTATTAATTCGCAGGTCTTACGTAGGACACAGCGTTAAAGTATGGTTGTATTTGTATGACAACGGATTATAATTTAATATTTATAAATATTTAATGTTTATTCTGTTTCGTAAATTCAATATCTTCCCTAATAATAGTCTTCTATTCATAGACCTAATAACTATGGACAGCGCATTCCACCCCGCTCTGCCCACAATGCTAGGTGATCCCGTAACTGAGAGAGAAACAACACAAAGTAGTGAATCATGGAGGAAATACTAAACTTTTTTTATTTTCATTTCCTTTATCCATAGGAAACAAATCAGTAATCATAATTTTATCACGTTATCAATGAAATATAACGATCGGCAAGATTTTATTGTATCACAATTTTTTATTTGGTAGTAGGCACACTGCAAAACACTACTTTGTTTCTTTTCTCACTCGACTATATCGTATCCTGACTTCTCTCTCTAAGCGCTGTCCATAGTTATTAGGTCTATGCTTCTATTAAATGTTATTTATAAAAATTTCTTATCGTTATCGACATCCGTTCCACAATTAGTTGTTATTCCTAATTTCCCAAACAACCTATAGGCTATAATTTACTATAATTATTATTATATTATTTATAGTTACATAGAATATAGAATTATATTTTTCATTATTTACACTTTACAGTTGAAATAATAAATAGCGAAAGGTATAATCCATATAATAATATTGCTATAAAAAAAAAATATAATTAAATAGGTACATTAAATTGTTGAAAATGAAAGGCCCAAGTACAAAAATTTCTAGGGGGCCTGGGCGGGTAATGCCACCTTCCCCCCCAGCCAGTCCGCCCCTGCGTACGATATGCTAAATGAGCACAAAATTGTTTTATGACATACCTAACGATTTAAAAAATGAAACTTTTTTAGTGCACATTTTTGCATATTTCGACATTTTTCTATTTTAAAGGCTTATTTTAATTGCATATTTAATCTTTTAGTGCATATTTTTTTTGTTAATTTTTTTATGCATATTATTTTTATTTTTCACGTGTATTTTAACACTATTAGGGTTTCGTAATTTTTAAAAATAAATTGTATTACTTAATTAAATGTTCAAAAAAATAATTTTTTTTGCTAATTTTGTATATAATTTTGCATATAAATCCGCGCTCTAAATTAATAGCTAATAAGTTCCTATACAATTTTAAGAGTTATTAACTATTTCAATATACATTTTTTAAATTACTTTAAATTGGGAAGACAGCGTCATAATATCTTTACTTTCCCGATTTTTATTTTCCTGTGTAATTTTTTTTCTGATTTTTATATTCCTAAACAATATCTTTCTTAAATATAATGTTCCTAATAAAAATGTATTCCTTAATTTTATTTTCCTGTTTATTATTATCCCGATATTTATAATTACGATTTTTATTTTCCTGTGTAATTTATTTTCTGGTTTTTATTTTCCTGTGTAATTTTTTTTCTGATTTTCATATTCCTACACAACATCTTTCCTGGATATCATCTTCCTAATCAAAATGTATTCCTTAATTTTATTTTATTGATTATCACATTCCTGTGTTATATTTTCCTGTGTTTTAAACGGTTTGTGGAGACTTGAGAGGCATTGACCAGAGCACTGTATCTAGAATTATTAAAAGAGTTTCCCATCAGATTGCTAGTCGTTTTGGGGATCATGTAAAGTTTCCCCAAACTGAAGCCGAATGGGCAGTCATTAGACAACAGTTTTTTGAAATAGCTGAAATGCCAGGTGTAGGAGGATGTATTTATTGTACTCATATAAGAATACAAAATCCAAGTGGTATTAATGAAGAAGTATTCAGGAATCGTAAAGGATGGTTTTCTTTGAATGTTCAAGTACCTAAAAAATATAATAATAATATCATATTTATTTATTTTATTCAATCCAAAAATATTATAGTTAATTTATGGTCCATTGATGGAAATACATGATTTGGTGGTTAGATGGCCAGGTAGTTAACAAGATAGCTTTATCTTTAATGCCAGTCATGCATGTGCTGTATATTCTAACAATAATCATAATCTCATACTTCTGGGAGACAATGGTAATAATAATATACTATAATTTTTTAATAATAAATAAATAATAAAAAATAATAACAACCATAATAAGAAAATTAAATAATTAATACCTTTCTTTAGGATATGCATGCAAACCTTACATATTTACTTCTTTACTTAATCCAGTAACAAATGCAGAGAAAAATTATAATAAAGCACATATCAAAACCCGAAATATTGTAGAGCGAGTGTTTGGAGTATGGAAAAGAAAATATCCATGTCTAAGTAGAGGTTTAGCAAATTCACCAAACACAATAGTTTCAATAATTGTAGCTTGTGCTGTTCTATACAACATAAGTTTAAAACTTAGATTACCATAATTTGCTGTTGACGATGAAACTGATGAAGAAGTAAATCATTTTCTCAATGATGAAAATAGAGAGATTCTTGGTGCAGCTGCTAGGAGAGCTTACATTGTTAGACATTTCACTTGACTAAAATATTTATTATTAGTAACACTTATTGATAAAAATATTTAGGTTATTCAACTAAATATGTATATAGTAGTTATCAAATAAATTTAGAGAAATAAGTAAGAATAAGACATTTGACTTAGAACTTATGTTTTATTTATAATATAAAATATTTAAAGTATATAATAAATAAATCTATTTTAAGGTTGAAAAAAATGTATACCAAATGTTAATATATACCAATTGTTAATATTCTTTAAATATTGAATGAATTTTAAAATAAAAGCTATGAAATAAATAATAAAATTAGTTTACATATTAATTTGACTTTGATCTTTTAATTTATTAATTTGTAGTAAAAGTTTTTCTTTTTTAAATTTAAATAGCTCATTTTCTTCTGCACGTTTGGCTATCAAACCTTTGATTAAAAGTTTTTGATAATCTATCTGGAAATTAAAATTAATTCGTTTTGATTATGTATGTTTACCATACATTTTATATAATATTTAAGTAATTTAAGTAAATAGGAAATTTAAATAAATATTCACAACACATTTAATAATTGTATTTATTTCAAATTATAGAATTATAGAAGGAATTATGAAGAAGGTAGAATGTAGTATATTAACTTTAAAAAGTATGGACATCTGTAATGGACCAATGATTGAGTAAAATAAACATAAAATAAACATCCTTATGCTTGCTTTGGTACTGAAAATTAGTTAGTAGGTTTTTATGATATTATTAATTTAAATTATTAGATAATATTTTATTTTGCCATTTTATTTATGTATCACATGTAGTCCAGAAAAAAACTAATATTCTGCTGGCTATACCTACTAATACAACAAACATACCTGCAACTTGTATAAAGATGATTCACTTTCATAACTTGATTTAACCTTTTTTAATTTTAAATTTGCTTCCTCACTTACCATACTTTTAGTAGATTTTTTAGCCAAATTTGATGTGGAATGAACTACAAAGAATAAAAAGATAAAATAATGAAGTTACCAGACAACCCCATTTTTTATTACATTGTAGTAAAAAGTGTCATTAAAATCCAAAATCAAAATAACATTTGGTAGGTTTATATAACAATACATAAAATAAATTTATTCCAGTATTAGAAATATGTTATTCAAAAAATACCAAGTGCATTGAAATTCAATCCCTATTTTTAATCATTTACCATTGTCCATTACTAATAAATTTGAAATTCTATTTTGTTAAAATATACTCACTTTTAACAGATATAAATAACATTTGTTTATATAATATTTTTGATAAACTGATAATAATGAAATAACATTCAAGCATTTGGTTTAAAAAATATTTGAGTACCTAGGTAATATCAATAACAATATCTCATTACCATATTAGTACATAAAGACAAAAATCTTTAGGTAAAATCAGTTTATAAAAAATGGTAAAAATCCCCCAAAATGTAGATTGTCTGGAAACTTGTAAAGTATAATCAAGATAAAAATATTAATAGGAAATGTATATTACCATTTTTCAAAGGAGATTTTTGGATAGGAGAAAATGTATGAGGATTGGAGGAATTATAATTGTCTTTGTGTACACTACGGTTATCGTTCACAATATTTGCATCATAATTTATGGCTTCCTCAGATACATTACCACCGTTAAAGTATGAACCAAATGTTTTTTCTATAGTTGGACTTACTATTACATTTTGAAATAAATAAATATTATAATTTATTCAGAAAATTAAATAATTAATTTAGAACAATAATTAATAATTATTAATTAATCTAATAACATACTCACCTGTGTCATCAGTTATTGGTGTATTGACATTTAATAAAATATTTGAATGCATAATTACATCATTTAATGGGAATAAATCTTGTGTCGGGGATATAGTGATAGTTTCTTCAGTCAAGTTCATAGATTGCTCAAGAGCAATTCCATCACTAGAGGCCTCGGCCCCCCCCAGACCAGACCCCTCTACAACTGTCTATTTAGTTTTTACTAGTATAAATATTTTAAATTCTGGTAATAAATAATAATGCATTATAATTATTACTGATTATTGATTACGTCATAATATTTATTTTGGAAACCACTGGGAAGTGGTAATGTTATTGACGTTATTGCCGTTATTGGAATGAAAACAGATAAAATGACTATTTTTAGAACTTATTTTGTTGTGTTCGAAATTTGACGAAAAACACGTTATCGGGTTATTACTTATTATTTTCGTGACCGTGTCACTGTGAACAGTGTGAACGCGTTTCATTATATTTTATATTATATTAAAACCATATTGGTATTTTGTATTTTCGAGTTTTTACTTTTTAATATATTAACTTTTTAAGTATGGATTTTATTACCAGAGTCAAACAAAAACTTAACAATTACACCTTCAGACCTGAAATTAATGTAAGTATCTACATTTATTTATTTAAAATGTTTTGTTTAAGTGTTTGAATAAATAATAATTATTTAAAATATTATGCATAACATAATTTTCAATTAAATTTACTTATTGAAAGTATCTTATATTCTAGGTACCTCATAATACTAATAATGCGATTTATGACCGAGAAATCAGGGAAACTGTATCAGCAACCACTCCAATTAAAGAAAATGTATGTAGGTATCTATATTCTATATAATATCATTACATAGACATTATATAATTATTATTTATTGACATTTTTAAATATGAATTATTATCATTAGGGCTCGGATTTATATGTATTTATGAAATCAAAATATGTATTTACGTTAGCAAAATATGTACATAAATATGTGCTAAAAATATCAAAATATGTATTTTACTAATATGATTTATTTATTAATATTTAATTACATAATATATCCATATGAGTTTCTAATGAAACAAATCATATTTTAAATATTAAAATTATTAATAAAAAAAAGGTGTTATAGTGAGTATCGCTCTGCTGTACATTAGGGGGTGGGATGGACCTCGGACTAGGGAAGGTTAAATTTGAATGCAATGATAGGTATCATTGTATACGAAAAACGATTCTGAACGGAGATGATTTGTCAGTCTAGGATATATTATATTTAAATTATATCATAAATTCTATTTTGAAACAAATTCAAACATTTAAGTATAAAAGTGAAAGGAAGTAGTCAAGTAATTTTTTAAAAATAACAAAAATCGAAAATTATTTATTAGTAAAAAGTAATTTTACACGTGTATTTTTGATTTCAAATTAAAATTAAAACTTTAAACACACGTAAAATTTTTTAAATTGAACAATCCTCAAACTTTTTTATAATTATTCTAAGCTTAACTTATGGACAGCATAGTATTAAATTTTCAATTCTTAGCTTTTGATAGAAAAATATTTATAAATTTTTAACTACCAAATAGTGAAAAATATTCATGATTTTGACGAATTTTTGTCAATATTTGAACTTCAAATGCTAATAAAAAAAAATTGTGCCTATGTATTTTTATAATTTTTGATTGAGAGTTAGAACAAGTTATGTGGACCTTTCAATTAAATTTTCAAGTAATTTGTCCCAGCTAAATTTTTTTTATCAACATTTATAAAAAAAAATAAAAAAAATTGAAAATTTAAATTGTCTATAAATAGCTCAAAAAAAGTCAAAATGTTTTGAAAATCATATCACGTAAAGAAAATGGCAATCTAAATAACTGGTAAAATTTTCAAGTATTTACCACTTATACTGTTTGAATAACAACAAATATCAAAAATCGTTTGAGGCTAAACCGTTATTTAACGCGGTTTTGTAAAAATTTAAATTTCAAACACTCATAAAAAATTTTTGTCTGAATCAGGTAGAGTTTTTTTTATAGATATTTGAAGAAAAATGTATGGAGAATCTTGTACCAAATTTTCAAAACTTAGTTATAAAAGAAAAAAATTTTACGATTTTTCAACCACAAAATTACTTGCAAATTTTCGCAATTTTGACATATTTCGTATAAATTCGAACTTTAAGCACTTATAAAAAAAAATTGTGACTAACGATTTCGGATTTTTTTTTATCACTTTAAGAGCAGCTCATAAGAAACCTTGCATTAAATTTTTAAGATTTTCTGGCCGGCCAAAAAATTTTTATCGTTATTTTAAAAAAAAAATACTAAAAAAATTAAAAATTTCAATTGTCTATAAATAGCTCAAAAAAAGTCAAAATTCTTTGAAAATTTAACTGTGTATGGAGAACGCTAATATAAACATTTGATGAAAATTTCAAGTGTTTACCTCGATTAGTTTTTGAGTTATAGCAAAATAAAAAATTCGATTTTGTCGAAAACTGGTTTTGCGTAAAAAATCCCGTTTTTCCCTCATTTTTTTAGGGTTTTTCCCGACTCATTTAAAAAATATTGAAAATTTTTAACTTTTGACTCATCAAAGTACCAACTTGATTCGATTTCCTTTTCAAAGAGGGGCTGAATTCCAAAATCGAAGCATTTTTACTGCTCCAAATGTTGTCGTCAGACACAAAAAAAAAAAAAATAAAAATAAAACACATCATTGTAAAATCAATACATTCATCACTCCGTTCAGAATCTAAAAGCTAAAAAAAAAAAATAAAAATTTTAATTATCTTAATTACAATTTATGATAACAGCCATTTTGAAATTTTGAAATTCAAAAGATCTTTGATTTTGTCCTAAAATTGCCTTATACCGACTAAATGATATTTCGGCTTCCACAGTGGCGCCGAATCCGTGTATCAAGGGGGGCAATTGCCCACCTTCTTTGAATGGGTGGGTGGGTCGTGGGTAGGTGGGTGTTTACTGTGTTTAGAAAATTTAAGTATTATGATTGAAAATAATATTTTTCATCTGTTCATCAGTATTTTAGATATACTATACCTAGTATATTTATTTTATGAAGTGTATGTGTACACAGATTATTATTCTACCCGCGCGTATAGTAGATACTGTTCTAACTTTTATTTGTAGCCAATACTTAGGTTTAGGTAGTAGTTTGTATATAAATAAAATCTTTATCATATGACATGGTTTTTCAATTCTTCGAGACTAGCGTCCCGCGTCTGTCTATGACAGTGATTCTCAAACATTTTATCTTTACCGCCCGGCGCCTACTGGCTACTTGTAAAAAAAATGACAGATGACTCTCCCCTAACATAAAAAAAATGTATTGGTACATAAGTTCTCAATACAAAATTAATTAAGCTTGTAACTTTTATTGCTCCTCTGGATAGCCCCATCGCCTATGAGCAATGAGCATAATACCACAACTCGCTAGCCATATGCACTGCTGTAGATTTTTCTAAGTATTAATATCGTACTAACACTGTCAACGATCACAATTATTATTCACCTAAATACCTAATATAGTATAATATAAATATGAATATTATAAATAATTAGGTACTTTTATTTATTTTTCAATTATTTGTTTAATGGTTCAATTTTTGATTAATATTTAATATGCCAATAGACGGCAGCGTAGTGACCTTAGTGCGTTAATTATTAGTATAGCAAAAAATAGATTAATTTTCTAATATGTTATTTTGAATTGTTACAAGCAAGACAAAAATAAATATAATATTGCGGGCCGCACGTTAAGACATCGGGTCTTTGGCGTTATCAGTAAATTAACAACTGTATTAAAATCACCAAACAAATAATGCTATAAATAAACGGATATTGATTATTATAGACTACGACGAATAATGATATGACTACTATGAATATTATACAATATTATACAGTTTAAATGTGGTATTGACGGCGTTGCCACACGGTCGTGGCCCGAAATGCGGTTCGTCGCGCCGTCTATACTACTGTTACCAAAACCAGAAGGTTTCCCGTGATACGCTAGGATTTTAAGAAAAAATAACAACTTTTGAGGTAATAACGTTCGTATATATTTTCGAACAAGTAAAACAAATTGAAACAAACTAAGTGTAAAATACTGTACGCGCAAAACGAGACAAGGCGTCGAACGTCGGGTTGCTCGAGTCGAGAGCGAAAAAACTAGTGACGAGAGTGGCGCTGCGAGGCGGGAGAAAAAGTCGAGCGGCGAGTAGTCCAAAGACGATACAACATAATAAAATATAATTCACAGGGATAATAAATAAAACGAATATAATATAAAAATGGTAATAAAAAGGCGCGTTAGTGTAAGTGGTGATAACACGTCGGACTCACCACATTACTCCCCCTCGGCGGAAAAAAAACGGACTCGTTTTTTTGTGGGGTGTTCGATCGATTGCGCGGCGTACGAATGGTCGGCGATAGGATCTTCCCGGGCGATGAATGCTGGCTTGAGTCGGTCGATGGAAATCCACGTCGTTGATCGATGGCGCTGTACCTTGAATGTCTTTTCGCGGCGTTCCAAAACTGCAAATGGTCCCTCGTATCGTGGCTGGACGGCGTCGATTCGGACGAAAACGTGACTGACCTGGCTCAGATCGTTCGGTACGAACGTAGCGCGTTGTGTGCTGTGATTGGTACCGGGCGTGAAACGTAGCTGCGCCATGAAGTCCCGGAGTGTCGCTACGAGCTCGGGCGGTTTGGGTTCGGCGGGCGCGGCGTGAAACATTTCGCCAGGAATTCGAAGTGTCGCACCGTAGACCAATTCGGCTGGAGTGTGTTCGAATCCGACTTTGACTGTGTTGCGCAGTGCGAGGAGAACGATCGGCAGCTTTGCTGACCACTGTGTCGATTCGTACGCCGTGAGCGCGGACTTCAGCGTTCGATGAAAACGTTCGACCAAACCGTTAGATTGAGCGTGATAAGGCGAAGTTCTCGTGTGTTGAATGCCGAATGTCGAAAAGAGAGAACGGCACAAGTCGGACTCGAACTGTCTTCCCTGGTCGGTGGTGATGATGTCGGGAACGCCGAATCGCGCGATCCAATTCGCGATCAGCGATTGTGCGACTGCGTGAGCTGACATATTTTCGAGTGGCCAGGCCTCTGGCCAGTGAGTGAATCGGTCGACGACGGTGAGCAGGTATTTGAAATTGTTGGACGACGGCAGTGGTCCGACGAGATCGACATGAATGTGACCAAAACGACGTTCGGGCGGCGCGAAAGGCGTGATCGGTGAAACTGTGTGTTTAAGTACCTTAGCGCGTTGACACGGTTCGCAGCATCGAGTCCATCGCGTGATGTCTTTGTGCATGTCCGGCCAGCAGTATCGAGATTTGATCATTCGAAGCGTTGCGCGATTTCCGCCGTGTGCTAATCCGTGTAGCGCGTTAAAAACTCGAAGGCGGTGTACGGACGGTACGAACAAACGCGCGTTGCCGGTCGTGTAATCAGCGTAGATTACGCCGTCGGCTGATACGCGTGGTTGCAGGCGTAGTGAACTCGTCGCGGTACCACTGATAAGCTGCTGCAGCTGCGGGTCAGTGGCTTGATCGGCGGCCCACTGTTGCATCGTCGGTAGGTCAGCTGTTTCGGCGATCTCGATCCGTGATAACGCGTCCGGCACGACGTTATCATTGCCTTGAATGTGCGCGATGTCGTGTATGTGTTGCGATAGAAACGAAATTTGGCGCACTTGTCGGTCGATCGTTTTTTCGGACTTGAGCGAGAACATATACGTAAGCGGCTTGTGGTCTGTACGTAATGTCGTTTTGCGTCCTTCGATTATGTGGATGAAATGACGCGTGCCCAAAAAGGCAGCGAGCAGCTCCCGGTTGTACGTGCTGTACCTCTGTTCGGTGGGCGAGAGCTTTTTTGAAAAGAACCCGAGGGGCTGCCACTGGTCGTCGACGTGTTGCTCGAGAACGGCGCCTACTGCAACGTTAGATGCGTCGGTGTTGAGGCGTAGGGGGGCGTTCTGTTTGAGGTGCGCGAGCTTCGCGGTGTCGGCGAGTGCTTGGCGGCACGCGTTGAAAGCGGCTCGAGTGTCGTCTGTCCATCGAAGCGGTCCGTCGCGATTTTTGATTTGAGACGCAAGGCTGTAAAGGGGCGCTTGAATCTCGGCGGCGTTCGGAATGAATCGATGGTAAAAATTAACTGAGCCCAAAAATCGTTGCAGTTCTTTTTTCGTGTTCGGAAGTGCCCATTCGTGTATCGCGGTAACACGTTCGGCGTTCGGTCGGCACGCGTCTTTGTCGATTACGTGTCCGAGAAACAACATCGTGTCGGTAGCGAAAACGCACTTCGCCGGACTGATGGCGATACCGTATTTTTGAAAAAGGTCGAGGACGGTACGGACATGCTTGATGTGTTCGGCTTCGTCGCGTGAGGCGATCAGCACGTCGTCGATGTACGCGAAAACGAAATCCAGTCCGCGTAGTATGTCGTTTATAACTCGTTGAAAAGTTTGTGCGGCGTTGCGTAACCCGAAACACATGACGGGGAATTCGAACAAACCGAACGGTGTTGTGACTGCGGTTTTGTGTACGTCGTCCGGCGCGATCGGGACCTGATGATAAGCACGCACCAAATCGAGCTTCGTGAAAATCGTTTTGCCGGCGAGATTTGCCGTGAAATCGTGTAGGTGCGGCAACGGGTATCGGTCGGCTACCGTGACTGCGTTGAGCCGGCGGTAATCGCCGCATGGTCGAAACGTACCGTCTTTTTTCGGGACCAATAACAGCGGGCTGGCCCACGAACTCGATGATGGCCTGCAGATGCCTTTCTGCAGCATGAAATCGAATTCCTGACGAGCGATTCGTAGGCGATCGGGCGGCAGTCGACGTGGTCGGGCAAAAAGTGCTGGGCCGGTAGTACGTAGTTCGTGTACCACGTTGTGTAGGAACTTGGTCGGTACGGGCGATTTGCGCGTGACTTCAGGGTAGTCGAGAAGTATTTCGGTCCACTTTGATGGTCGGGCGACGGCACAAATCGCGGTACTGGGCGAAACGGTAGCGGGCGTGATTTTTACCGAACTATTTATCGAGAGGTCGACAAGGCGATTTCGGCGTATGTCGATGAGCAAACCGTAGTAATGCAGAAAATCGGCTCCGATAATAGGTCGTGAAACGTCGGCCATTTCGAACGTCCAGGCGAACAGTCGTTTGAAACCGAGGTCGAGATGTAGTGTTTTTGGCCCGTAGGTTTTGATTTGTGAGCCGTTTGCGGCTACGAGTCTTATGTCGTTGCTCGTGGTGTGGCCGTTGTTTTGCCGAAAGTTAGTGGGTCGCGGTAGCACCGAAATTTCCGCGCCGGAGTCGATCAAAAATCGACGACCGGTACGGGTGTCGTTGACGAAGAGTCGGTGTTGCTGTCGTGCGGCGAGGTGTTGTTGGAGCACCGCCGCCTCACAGATTTTTCCGCATCGTCGCCGCGTAAGTGCACGGTTCGCGACAGTTGCGTGCATCCGCGCCGTACTGGTTGTGGTAGTAGCACCAACCAGCCGTTACGAGCTGTCGCGGCTGCGACTGCGAGCGGGAACGATCACGCTGCTGGCGCGTGGGGCGGTCGTTGGTCGTGCGAGCTAGCGCGGCTGCCTGAGACGTCGCCAGGGACGCGACTTGTGTGGTCAGCGCGTGTATCGCGTTCTCTAGCGCGATAAAACGTGCGTCCTGGTCGGGCGAACTTGCCGGTGTGATCGGGCGCGCGCTCGGGCGCGGCTCGCGTGCGTCGTGGTCCCTCGAGATGGCCGAAATCTCGTTGCTCTGAGACGCTTCCCATACGCGGTCAGCGCGTTCAGCGAGAAACTCGGCGGACCCGGTGAGACCGGCGATGACGGTGCGGACGGGTGGCGGCAGCTTGTGCAGCCAGAACGCGAGCAGGGAGCTGTCCGTCATGTCGTCGGGGTAGATTTCTCGCATGTCCCGGAGCAAACGTGATGGGGAGCGATCGCCCATGCCACCTGGTTGAATCATGCGCTGGAAGCGCGTTGCTTGGGGGACGCTGTATGTAGCGATGAGTCGTTGTCGGATTGATTCGTAGGTTGCGTCGGCTCCCAGCAAATCCGCGATCGTGCGGACACCATCCTCGTCCAAAGCCTCGAGCACGTGATTCACGCGCGACAAATCCGAACGGATTCGTTTGTTCGCGAACATGGCGTCCGCGTGCGTGAACCACTGCATAGGGGAGTTGTGCCAGAACCCCGGAAGCCTGACGTGTGTGAAAGACGAGACTTCCACGCTTGTACTCGGTGTGGTCGTGGTCGTTGTCGTCGTGTTGGTGATCGTCGGGGTGCCCGATGTCGCGGCGACAGTGATGGGTGTGTTGGGCATGGTTAGGGTGTCGGATCACGCGGATAAATTCGGGTGGAAAAATGCCTTGACGTCAGTCGTACAAGTCGGGTCGAGAATCGTTCTTTCGGCGCACTCGCGGACGGGCGAACTTTCGTGTCGGTATCGGCGGGCGGAATCGTGTACCTCAGAGCGTTACTGGGTAATGGCGTTTCGTCGAAATCGGAGGTCACCAATGTGGTATTGACGGCGTTGCCACACGGTCGTGGCCCGAAATGCGGTTCGTCGCGCCGTCTATACTACTGTTACCAAAACCAGAAGGTTTCCCGTGATACGCTAGGATTTTAAGAAAAAATAACAACTTTTGAGGTAATAACGTTCGTATATATTTTCGAACAAGTAAAACAAATTGAAACAAACTAAGTGTAAAATACTGTACGCGCAAAACGAGACAAGGCGTCGAACGTCGGGTTGCTCGAGTCGAGAGCGAAAAAACTAGTGACGAGAGTGGCGCGCGACGACGGCTTCGAGCGCGTAACGGCGAAGTCGCCGTGCGAGGCGGGAGAAAAAGTCGAGCGGCGAGTAGTCCAAAGACGATACAACATAATAAAATATAATTCACAGGGATAATAAATAAAACGAATATAATATAAAAATGGTAATAAAAAGGCGCGTTAGTGTAAGTGGTGATAACACGTCGGACTCACCACAACTACGACGAATGATGATATGACTACTATGAATATTATACAATATTATACAGTTTAAACCCGTATTTTACACAAAATCAAATAAAGTGTGACTTAGTGGCTTAACCAATAACCAGACAGGTCTCCCTCTAGTGTACTGTTTGACTGTGCCAGCCGGTGTATGCGATTCGGTTGAGTCTTGAGTGAATGCAAAATTGTTATTTATTATTATTTTTATAATTTTTTATCGTCGTGGTGCATTGAAATATTTGAAATTATAATACTTTATTATGGACTCACGCGTTTGCGGCTTTTGTCGTAAAGATAGAGGAAGTCTAAATCCAACTAATTGGAATCGACATTTACAAGCTTGTAAAAATAAAAAATTAAAACTAATAGTAGTTTTAATATTAAGCAGTTTTTTACTACTACAAGTACAAAAGGTATGTATATTTTTTATTATATTTAATTAGTAAATATATGATATTAGGTATTAAATTGTAATAGTTGATATACAACGTCTAGTATTTTGATTTACCAAATTTGTAAATTTGTGCAGTATTTTAACTTTTAAGAGGGACACTATAACGTGTCCATAGTAAGTTTCATAGGTAGCAAAGGGAGGCTATACTCTATGGTGTCAATGCCATCTTCCCTATATTCTATGGGAACACCCCTGGATATTACAATATACAAATAAAGTTACAGGTTATAAAAATAGTTTTATTATTAAGTTAAGATACTGAATTAAGTTAATTGAATTATATTTATTATAATTTTACTTTATTTGATGCATTTATTATGATTTTAGTTGATCAGAGTGGTGTAACCAGTGAAAATCCTAAAATTCTGAGTAATTTTGTAGTACAAGAAAAAACAGGTAATTTATTTATTATTTGTGTGGACTAATAAATTTGATGAAATAATTTTTATTAATTTATTTAATTTAATGTATTTATAAATGTTTAGTTGATCAGTGGTGTAACCAGTGAAAATTCAAAAGTACTGAGTAATGTTGGATTGAAACATAAAACAGGTAATTTGGTACTTGAGTACTTTTTTATTCGTATGATGTATTTAGGACTAAATATCCAATAAATTAGTATACTTGATACTATAAAGCTTTTGTTTAATGATAACAACTTTTAAGTTTTAATATATTGGGTTGATTGTGTTTTAGTGTTGGATTTTGGCAATGATCCTGCTATATTTAGCTATGTACAAGATTTAAGCACTGAAATAATTGATCATTTTTTCAAACTTGGACCGTCACAACCAACAGCACATGAAATGCCAAATAAATGTTTTAAAAAGGACTCACTTGGTAGATCTTTTCACGACAGCTGGTATTGGAAAAAATTGCCCAGTGGCGAAATTATACGAAGAAAATGGATGACATATTCAAAAACTGAAAACAAACTATATTGTTTTCATTGTGCATTATTTGAGAAGAATAATAAAATAAATTGGTCTCGCTAAGGTTTCAATTATTGGAAAAACGGATTACCAAAACTCATTATTCATGAAACATCAGAAGCTCACATTATGTCTTCTATAAAAGTAGCATACAGAGAAGCATCATTTCCAATTATACAATCAATAGATGAAAAAAATAACTTGGATAAAGTATTAAACAAAGAAATTGTACTTCACTTAATCGACATAACTTAATACCTCGGTAGACATTGCATACCGTTTCGTGGTCATAAAGAGGGATGGAATGAACAACTTATGGGTAATTTTAAAGATTTAGTGGTATTATTGACTAAGTACTCCCCCGCATTGTCTTCTTATGTTACTAAGCTACAATTAAAAGGAAGAAAGATCCATAACTTTTTGTCTTGGCAACGCCAAAATCAATTAATTAAATCAATTTCAATGCACATTAAAGATTCCATACAAAAAGAACTTCTAGAAGCAAGATTTTTTAGTGTGTCCCTAGACACAACATTTGATGTTTCTAGGAAAGAACAGTTATCTGTCATATTAAGATATATTAATAAAAACACTGTTGACTGTATAGTAAAAGAGCGACTCGTGGCAGTTAGAGAGACTGCGACTACAACAGGACAACATCTTTTTACTATGCTTGAAGAAATATTTAACGAAATGAATATTGATTAGAAAAATTACCTTGTTGGGCAATCCTATGATGGGGCCGCTTCCATGAGAGGTGTGTATAATGGTTTACAGGTAATAGTAAAAGAGCACAATCCATATGCTATGTATGTTTGGTGCTATGCGCATCGTCTAAGCTTAATTATTGTAGATGCAGTAAGTAGTTGCACAGAAGCAAGAGACTTATTTGGTAACCTTGAAGCATTATATGATTTTATTGGTAGTAGTAAAAAAAGAGTAAACATGTACTCCAATTATCAAAAAGAAAGATATCCAAACAAACAATTAAGAAGGCTCAAAAGAGTAGAAACAACACGCTGGTCATCACACTCTTCTGCACTTGAAACAGTATTTGCAACACTTAATGCAATTTTGGACACACTAGAATATTTAGATAAAGATACATCTTCAGATCGCATGAGTAGTATTAAAGCAAAAAGTTTATTTGATTATCTGATATCAGAACGTTTTTTTTTTAACTGCATTGACCTTTAGAAAAATTTTTGATATTACAGGTCCATTAAATTTATATTTGCAGGGAAAAAATATTGATTTGTTATCAGCTGTATCCTATGTTAAAAGTGTACAAAAGAAAATAAACTTGTTTAGAAATGATACTCAATTTGAAGCAATAGTGAAAGAAAAAGAAATATTTGTTAATACAAATGTTGTAGACTTTGATATAATACCACTTACACAAACCCGTATGAGAAAGAAAAAAAATGCCAGGAGAGACATCATCAGATGAACTGCCAAACTTAAGTCCAATTAACAACTTTAAAATAAATACTTACTTTACTGTTATTGATATAATAAGTTCTCAAATATTTGAAAGATTCAATAACAATTCAAATCCTTTAATAAATGATTTATCACTTTTTAACAAAAAAAGACTTCTAGAAATAACAAAATCGTCCAATTTGCCTAATGACGCATTTAATGAATTTCAACAAGTTTATGGGAAGTTTGTTTCTGCTGAAGACTTGAGAAGAGAATATATGCAATTTGCAAATGTATATTTAGAGTTAGAAAAAACATTGTCGTTGCCAAAAACATTACACCAACAAAATAATACACAGATTAAAAATTATGAATTTGAAGCCAGTGGTACTGAAAGTGAAGTAGAAGAATTTACTGATGATGATTTATTGGAAACTCCTAATAGTGAAGGTACTATTCACATGATGTATAAGATATGCAATGAGGCAGGTTTGAAAGAAACATTCCCTGCTTTATACACTGCTTTAAGTATTGCACTGACTCTCCCTATATCAAGTGTTTCTCCTGAAAGAACGTTCTCAAAATTAAAACTGGTGAAAACAAGGCTTCGAAGTACAATGAGTGAAGACAGGCTTGAAGCATTTTTGATGATGTCTTGTGAATGTGATATTCCAATTTATGTAGACACTATCATCAAACGTTTTGCATCATGTAGTACAGAATTGTCAAAATTATTATTGTAATGTATATTTTAATAATTCTATTATTGAGTTATTTATATTATTTAAATTTAATCATATTATTATATAATTATAATTTATATTTAATTAATTTGTTTGGTATTCAATAAAAAAATTTTGTAAATGCTCATTTTTAATAATTATTATTGATAATAAATTCTCTACTTATGGTTTAAAGGTAGGGGGTGTGGGGGGGCGAAGCCCCCCACGGCTCTGTTTAAATTGCTTGGGTGGGTAGGTACTTTTTGGATTCTACTGCCCCTCCAAATAAAATTTAGTTCGGCGCCACTGGGCTTCCACTGATGTTATTGGACAGTATTGCATTTTGACTATGTCTGAAGGAGTAAGTTATATATCTACCATAGATTAAATTCAATAATTGGTATTATTATTTTGTACTTTTGGAAATATGAGAAATTTTCTCTATTGAAAAATAAAATCCTACATAATTTAATTATTTATTTCAGTTAGAATGATTATTAAGAGGACGCTACACATAAATCGAAACGTATACAACGGCCGAGAGAACGCGCTGTTAGGTGTTTTCGCGATCCGCAAGCACGCGACGTTTAAACCACGCCCACTACTAGTCGGCGGCCCGCCGACAATTGTGTTTATTCGGGAGCGACGTTTATTATTGTTTGAACCTTCGTCTATGACCGATCGCGTAAATATACACGTAAATGCAGCTGTAATATTTCAAATATCCGCGGATACCTATACCTACACGATTTGTATTTATTACATTATAAGGTACTTAATTATAATATTTATATAATAATAATACTTAATTTATAACAATAACTTAATCTATTATTTATTAGTTTATTACCTTATTATCTAAATATTAATTTTGTAGTACATTTTATGTTATACTTTTGTACATGTACCTGCTGGCTACTAACACTTACATACTTTTTAGGTAATTCAAAGAAAAATAGAATATTGAACACAATAATCTGTACCTAGTTAAACACTCTTAATAATTTACCCAATCATTTTGTAATCTAATATTCAATTTTAAAAAATAGTAAAAAAAAATTATTTCTTTTTCATTTTTAAATAATTATATCTTTATTCAATTATTTCTTTTTTTTAACCGTTGACTTCATATTTTTTTGGGCATTTATTATGTGTATTGGCTCTCTGATATCGGTTACGAGAAGTCTTAATTTGAAAAGTGGATTAACAATTTCCGGCAACATGCACTCTAAATAAAATCTGTACAAAATATAAGTAAAAAGTTTTAAAATATAGGTACTATTACAAATATAGATTTAATAATAATGAAAATAATAGTTACAGTTTAAGTTTTTCTACCATATTATTTATCCAAAATTCTTCTTCATATTTTATTTCTTGGATATTAGTCCAATTTGTAGTGTGAATAACAAAATAACATATTTTTCGTTGCGTTATACGTAATTGACCTATGACTCGGTAAAAGTATTTATGATTTTTTTTTAATTTGATTTTACCCGTTTCGTCATTAATATAACAATAATCCAACTAAATATAATTGCATCATTGGTTAGTCATGTACGTATTATAAATTTAATAAATCACGTGACTTACTAGTTTATTTTGCACTGCTTCAGTGGCGCTCTGTATCTTTAGCCACAAATGGACATTTAATTTCCAAAATACCGTCATCACCAACAAGACCATCTGAAAGTAATAATACAAATTTTAGTTAATATATTTTGTAGGAATCAGGTCTCTAAGTTTATAATCAATAATAAATTATAATTTTTAATGTATTACCAGGACTTGCTGCTAAATAGGGAAATTCGTTGTCTGTAAAAAGTCCACATAACTGCACAGTTTTACCAGATAATTCTTCAAATGATTTTCTTGCTATAGACTCCATTTCAACTCCGTGCATCATTTCTTTTGATAAAAAGTTTGGTCTATATAATAAGGAGTATACTTTTGGCCGACAACTCGTATTTGCTCTCATTTTGCAAATGTCGCCAAAATTAGATGCCGTCAGTCTTTTTTTTCTTTCAGTATGCCATTCTTGGTTATGATTCTGTTCTATAGTACGTAGTTGTAATTCATTTCTATCAACTTTGCTTAATTTTTTCAAAAATTCAGTTTTTTTTTCATTCAAGTCGTCCAAATAATCGTCAATTGGCTCTGCCATTCCATAATCCTCGTCTGGTCCATTAAAGCGATTTCTGTTTGGTTTACTTCGTCTTGTGCCATTTTCAAAAAGTTTCCTTCGTCGCATTATTGTATTCTTTCGTATTCTATTTAAATTATTAGAATATCGTTTAGCTTATATACCTATAATTAAAAAGATAACAATCTATAATACGAGATTTGTGAATATTATGCATTAAAATAATATTCACGTACAATATTTTAAATGCATTATAAAGTAAGTACCTATTATATTTACCTGGGCTAAAGGATATCATTTGTTTTTGTATTGTCCGTAAATAATTATTGGAGTTGAAAGCTACTACTGCGGCCTCAACTCTAGTCTTATAATTATTTTTCTGCGTGAAATTTATTCTTTTACCCCCTACATGCTTATTTATCAAACTATTAAATTGCTCGCATGGGTTGTTATCTGCATTTTCAATTAAACTGTCAGCGTTCACAACCAAACGGTACACTATATTTCTAATTTCTACCATCATCCCACTTTTTTCAGCTTCGAAAACCAAATTTCTTTCACCTGTTTTAGGTCCAGTACAAAAATAGGTAGCACAGTTATTATGTTGACCCAATCTATGATACGGACAATTTGCAATATCTTTTTTTAAATCTAAAAATAAAAAAAAATTATAAATAAAAAAATATTTACAATATAATTTAATTATAGCTCAATAAAATAAAATTACCTCTGACTTTTTGTTCAACAGATGAATTATTTTTTAAATGATATTTTATCGCTTTTGTTACGTCGGAACGAAAACGTAAAATATTCGGTGTTATAAACTTTCTTATAGCTATTGGATAGTCTGTTCGTTTAGCAAGTGCTGTCAATTTTGTGCAAAAGTTTCTCATGAGATGGTTTCTGCATTCAATTTTTTTAATAACGGACTCGTTACCATATGGTTGAACATCATTTAATCGTCTAGACACACTACTGTCACCATCGCCTTTTATATATATTTATTAATATGCAGCGCCAGATAAGGAATGAAAATATATACATAATAATATATAAGTACAGATGTTATTTTAATAATGATTTGGTCTTATTACCGATTAATTTATTGTATTTTAAACCATGCATGTATAAACTATTTGAAAAACCTTCTACAACAGCATCGGCCTCCATGGCAGTCGAAGTTTTCTTCCAGTTTAAAAAACACCTGTGGGTAGGTGGATTTTGGTTCTTTGTGAATGATTGTTGGCACACTGAACAATATCTATTCCTAATCCCAATGAATAAAACGTTTTTCGTATTTTTCCCTATAATTGTAGCCTACGGTATACATAACATATAAAACAATATAATTAAAACAATTTTACACACACAATATATTCTTTTCTATTTGAATATAAAAAAAACAAAATTAAATTATGTTACATACAGCTCCAGAAAATGCATTAAACTTGGTTTTATAGGACCGTTTTGACCACTGTCCGTCTGCGATTACTATACACATAGGCACTCCATCTTTATCAACATTTCCGTTTTCTTTTTCTAATGCTATTCTTCGTTCTTCGTCGCCGGCTTTTGCCATTTCTTCGATAGCAGTGTCTTGAATTACATCACTTATATTTGAAAAATTGTTAAGATACGCAGTAGAAGATATCGACGGGACTTCAATTGAAGCTAATAATTCACTGAGTTGCGTATGACCTATGCCTATGTGTAATATTTTATAATATAAAAGACAAAAACACAAAAATGTGCAAATTATTTTGTAGTTAAAATTTTTAAAAATAATTATAAACTTAAGTCGAACGTTATTTCCTAAATATTTTTTAATACGCGTTTGAAGTTAAAATTTGTATAAGATTCGTCAAAATTATTTTGTTAAATAATAAACAGTTAATAATTATACCAATATTATTGCCGAAACCTCTTAGTTCCTAGAACCTATTATTATACAGAAGTACCAAAAAATACATACCAATAGCTACACTGCCGTTTATTATTGCTTGATTAATTGGCAAATAAAGATTTTCATTTTCATTTTCTGTAGAAATATATGATGTTGTGCCACACATTTTGCATTCAAAATGAAATGTTGAACTATAGCCTTTTCTAACTTCCGTTTTAAATTCCATATCAATAAATGAACACCCAAATCTTTCATGCCGGCTGTTCATTATTTGCATAAAAAAATGTCGTATGTCTACTATCCTGCGACCATCAAGTAACCTTCAAATCGTTAAAATGATTATATTATTTCAGGGTTGGGACGTATTATACGTATTATACCTCACGTATTAAACGTCCAATTATACGTATGTTTTATACATAGGTACAAAATCTATTTTCTGATAACAGTTACTATCATTTTATTACCCCAATTCATAATATGGTACATTTTTGATAGTCATTGCACGTTGGCAACACTGTATTTAGTATATCCACAGATAATATCCATAGAGATAGATAAACAATGTTTTTTATCTATCTTGAATGATAGAATGATTATGGAATCGCCGTCATTACTATATCATATCACAATAATTCATATTTCATACTTCAATACTTCATAGTTAATTAAGTCATTCAGCAAGTAGGTAGTAAGTACGCCTAAGTAATAAATGTAAAATTGTGATAATTTGTATAATTTTAACATTGATACTATGTCGGTTTTTGGAGGACGTCCACAACATAATATTTGGAGTCTAGGATTTCGAAGAATCCAAGATGAAAAAATTGGTAATTATTAAAAATTATTTCTTATTAAATATTAAAAATGTCAACATTTTTTTCAAATTTGTGAAGAATAAGTATCTTTAAAATAAGTGTTGACAGTTGTAACTAGTAATTTTAAATTACGTACTATTTTATATTTTTATTTAAATGTAGTTACTGATGATTTACAAATATTTTGTGTGTAATCACAAATTTGAAATTATCATATACCTAATATAATAACTTATAAAATATAAATTATTATAAGTTATAATATCTTTATATTTTGTTCTTTTTTTCAGGTAATAAGTTCAATGCTCTTTGCTTGATTTGCCAAAAAGTCTTAAAAAACACGAGTGCAGAGAGATTAAAATCTCACAGAAATATGTGTTTATATTGTGATGGTTCAAATAAAACTAAGAGTTCTTCCTTGACAAGTTCAGAAAGTAGTATAACACTCTTAAAGGCAGAAAGAAACGAAAGAAAAAAAAATAAGGGAAACTCATTTGATTCTCAAGAATTTGAAGACGATCCAGACAATTGTTTGGAACCAAACATTAATACTTCTAATAGAACATTTGATTTTTCCATTTTGTCCTCAGAGTTAAACTTAAATACACCTCAGTCATATGTCTTGGATGAAAATGATGAAATTCAATCTGGTCAATCTACAGATTTGGGCATTGAAAAAAGTTCATCCAGCTCAATTAATAAAATATGCAACATTACAAAAACTAAAAATACAGGACTTGGACCACTTAAACTATTTTGTGATCAAATTACACCAGCTCAAATTGATATCTGTAATATCATGTTAGCCAAACTGTTTTTTGGTTGTAATATACCGTTTAGTGTAGTGGATTCCATGCATTTTAAAAATTTTTGTAAAGCCCTTCGCCCATCATACAAATCTCCATCAAGAAAAGTATTATCAGGAAGATTATTGAACGATGTGCATTCAAAATTATGTGAAAACAAAAAATTCAGACTTTCTTCTGCATTACTTATTGATGGATGGAAAAATGAAAATGCAAATACAAAAAATGTAGCCTGCATGCTCCATGCAGCTACAGGTGAAACTTTATTTTAGAATCATTTGATTTTACTGGAATAAGTGAAACCGGAACTGAACTTGCCAAAATTGTGGAAGTATGTGTAACTTTGGCAAAAGAAAAATATAATACAGAAATACATGCAGTCATTTCAGACAACGCAGCCAACATGATGAAAATGGGACGTTTAGCTAGTATATGGCATTTAACTTGTAATTCGCATACAGGAAACTTGTTAGCAAAAGATCTTGTTGCATCTCGTATAAGTAGTCAAGTAAAACAGGTACTCAAAGAATTTCATGGACCAGATTTAGAAAAAGAGTTAGTTAAAAATGTTTCAGATTCAGTTATACTTTTTGATCCAATATGCCAGTTAATCAATAAATGTCAATCTTCAACAACTAATATTGCAGATGCAGCTGAGTTATGGCTTACATTAACATTACCAGATGATTTTAAAAATAATAAAACTTTCTCAAATAGCTTAAATAAAAGAAAGGATAATGCATTATCTGAATTTTCATTGACTGCTAATTTTTTGCTTCCTATTTATCAAGGACTAAAATTAAGTCAAGACAGCAACAATAAATCGCATGTTGATATTGTAGAACATTTTTTACTGTCTACATTAAGTGATGATGGATTGAATAGCTTACATGAGTATAAATTAAAGTCTGGTATTTTTGGAATTCTTTTTGAGAAACAACAGTTAACTCCTAGTGCATTTTGGTCTCTAGCTAAAAACAAACATCAAGATTTATCAAACATGGCAGAAAAACTTTTGAATCTTCCAGCATCCACAGCACAATTAGAAAGAATATTTTCTAATTGGTCATATGTCCACAATCCCTTACGAAACAGACTAGAAGGAGAAAGGTCAAAGAAACTTTTAGGTGTTTACTATGCACTTAAAATTGAAGAAAAGCATATAAACTCTACCAAAGATTATTAATATTTAATAATAAGAAAAATACCTTAATTATTTGATTTTGATTTTGAATACTTAATATAATATATAAATAAATAAATATTAAATGTATAATGTATTAATAAATAAATAATTAATAAGAACCTTCCCATGTTAAATAATAAATTGTATCTTAAAAGTTAAAAGTCAATATAGTCATAAGGTTTTATTGTTTTATACCGTATAAAACGTATAATACATTACGTATAATACGTTGACACGTATAAAACTTTTATACAATCATTTGCCCAACCCTGGACTCTGAACACATACGAGCAGATGGAATTAAAAAAAGAAAGCCTTCAAAGAAACATTTAGACAACTATACTTGGTTAGTTTTATCAGATGTTTGTAAAGGACTTTTTTGTAAATATTGTTTTCTATTTGCACCAACTAATGTTAGTAATGTTGAGCTTAAAACTCTTGTGAAAAAGCCATTGCTTAATTTTTGTAAGCTTACTGGAAAAAATGGATATCTTGAAGTTCATAATAGAAACAAGTATCACCGTGATGCACTTCAATCAGGCCAACAGTTTTTGCTTGCTTATGAAAATCCAAATAATAGTGTCATAAACCAAGTTAATTCATTTCGATTCAAACAAGTAACAGAAAATCGTGAACGATTAAAACCAATAATTGAAACTTTGATTTTATGTGGAAAACAAAACAGACCATTGAGGGGACATCGTGATGATGGAGAATTTCTAACTTCAAATCCCCAACTTTTAAAAAATGATGGCAATTTTCGTGAAATTTTAAGATATAGAGTGCAATCAGGAGATATGATTTTAAAGAAACATTTAGAAAGTTCATCGTCACGTGCTACATACATAAGCAAAGAAACTCAAAATAAATTATTGCATTGTATAGGTGATGAATTGAAGTCTCTGATTGTTGATCAAATTAAAGAAGTTGGAATATATGCTATTATATTCGATGAAACAACAGACATGTCGCATACCGAATAACTCAGTTTATCATTACGATATGTGTATGATGAGAAAATCTATGAGCACTTTATTCAATTTGTTGATGCATATAAATGTATAAATGACAATGATATTGTATCAGGAGAATCAAAACTAACTGGTCGTGCAATTGGTCATATTGTATTAGATATATTAGAAAACCTCGGATTAGATTCAAAACTTTGTGTAGGTGTTGGTACTGATGGATGCAGCGTGATGACTTCAAATGATATTGGTGCTGTTACTACTATTTTGGAAACTTGTCCTATGGCTGTTCGATGTCCATGTTTCAACCATGCATTAAACATTTCTCTGTCTCAGTCATCAAAAGTGGTTTCTATTAGAAATACTGTTAGTATACTAAAAGAAGTAATTGCATTTTTTAATAGTTCTGCCAAGCGACAAGTTGTTTTAAAAAATATTTTGAAACACAATTTAAAAGGACTATGTCAAACACGTTGGATTGAAATGCATGATGGTGTGTTACAATTTAAATCATCTCTTTCAAAGATAAATATAAACAATATACAATTATACATTTAGTTAGATTTGTAAGAATTATAAACCTCAGTATTAATTTGTTTACATTTATTTCAGATAGTAGAATCGTTAGTTGAAATTCAGAGTTGGACAGATAAAGCATCATCAATCATCATCAAAAGCACTTTCGCTTGTTAATACTATTTGTACTAGTGAATTTTTGATTTCTTTATACTCTCTGATTGATATATTAAAACATTCACTAGTTGTCAGCCGTCTTCTACAATCAGATTCACTTGATCTACAAAATGCAACACAAGCTACTCAAAGTATTTTAGAGTTATTAGAAGAAAAAAGAAATAGTTGTAATCAAGCATTTAAACATATATTTTCTGAAGCACAAAAAATGGCAATTGAATTAGGCTTTGAAATTAAATTACCTCGTTTAGTTAAAACAATGAATCACAGAGCAAATTATCCTACTGAAGGAGAAGGAAATAAAGCAATAGAAAATTACTACCGTTGTTCCATATATATACCATTACTTGATGGAATTTATACAGATCTCAAGACTCGTTTAAACCCCAATACATTGGAGTTATTTGATTTGCGGTTACTAATACCAAAAGTATTTTTGACTATTATGGCTTCAGACAAAAATATCACAATACAAATATTGCAACAAAGGATATTAAAAATTGTGCCTAAATTTAATTACTTATGGAAAAATGATAACTATACCAAAGATGTATTAGCTGGTAAAATATTTATACTAAAATGTTTTATGTTATAACTTATAATAATATATGTATGATTTAATTTTAGGAGAATATGACTTATGGTTAAACATGTGGCAAAATCAATCTAACAACATAGAAATAAAACTACCAAGCACTGCTATATCTTCACTGATAGTTTGTTCCAAAGATATGTTTCCTACAATTTTTTCATTATTAAAAATATTAGCAACATTGCCTGTTAGTACTGCTACTGCTGAGAGAAGTTTTTCTACTTTGAAACGGGTGAAAACATGGCTCCGTACTACCATAAGTCAGGAAAGATTAAACGATTTATGTCTTTTAAATGTACATAGAGATTTAAATTTATATAATAAAAGTGAAACGATTATTAACAATTTTGCTTCTAAAAATAAATGTAGATTAGATTTTGTATTGTAGTTATTTTTAAAATAAAATAATTAAAATTTATGATAGTATAATTATTATAGGTACCTAATTATTAATAATTAACATAAATGATTCCTAATCCAACCATAATCAAATTAATAACTTCCCCTTTACCATTTCTTTTGTATTTTTTAGGAACAACATACATTTTTTGTGTATTATATACGTATGGCTCAGAAGTAATTTTTTAAGAGGCCCCCCCCCCAAAAAAAATTCAACTCTGGACCCGCCACTGTCCATCACTATCATATATATTTGCCAATTCTACAATTTGAGGTCGAGCTATTATTTCGTTTATTTCTGCGTACTGTCATTAAAACTTTCTTTTTCAGGGTCTCCTCCAGTTTCCATGTGTTCTTTCCTTTCTCTCGCAAATCCCTTTTTACTTTTTGGCTTTTTCAACCTCCCAAAAACGGCGTAGACATTTTGAGTCTCTCTGGTAAACAAATTATAATATTATCTCATATAGATACGCATTTACAACCTATATTTACTTTAATATATTCAAATATATTTACATCAGTAGTATGAAAACAATTTTATTAAGCTTATGAATTGAAGCTTGTAACTAGGTAGTTACAATAAAAATAAGTAATCAAAAATTTGTAAGGCATATTTGTACTATCATAATAATTGGTTGACTACTAAATTCAGTATCGAACTGACAAACAAAAATATTTATTTTATATTACACTAAACCAGTAGGTATAGATTATAATATACCTAACTTACCTATATAGTATAATTAATATAGGTACATACTTTGTTTGCACCTAAGTGAGTGTTGAAATTAACAGCAATTCTTTCCCAAGCTGTGTTTTTATCGCGGTTGCTAAATTTGTCCGTTTTTTTACATTCGATTATATCCTTTTCTTTTGATATACAGTATAATATAATTGATTTTTCCTCTTCAGAAATATTAGGAGCACGGACACGTTTATTTTTTTCTGAATTGCTCGTCATTATTTATAATAAATTTATTAAATCAGAAATTCAGAAAACAAAATGAAATAATATTAATAATTATACAAATTTTAAAATATTACTTTTCGTTATCTCACCAATTTTCACTAATATGAACTTAGTAACACTGATAACAATGGTTATTATCACATAAACTTTTACATAACTCCATAGACCTTATACTCATAGACGGAGCATCACTGGTTGGCGTGGTTGGGTGGTGCGGCCATAGCTATCCTCTTAGCCACGGACTAAGGGCCAGTTGTACCATCTCCGGTTAAAGTTAATCACAGTTTAATCGGCCGAATTAGCACGGTAAATATAAATATAAATAATATAAATATAAATATCTGTTATCAGTGATTAAGCCTAATCGGAGTTTAATCGGAGACGGTACAACTGGCCCTAAGATATACAGGACTGGACACGACAAGGTTGGAGGGTTTGGGGGGTTGACTACGAAATGTTGTACAACAGGCGGTGTTCGGGGGAATATTTTCCTTTTAGCATTACTAGCGCCGTCTTAGTGGATACTTTTGGAACTAGATGACATTATCATCATAGATAGTTCCATAAGTATCCACTAAGACGGCGCTAGTAATGCTAAAAGGAAAATATCCCCCCGAACTTTGCCTGTTGTACAACATTTCGTAACCACAATTTATATTCATCTCGTGTCCAGTCCTGTATATCTTAGTCCGTGTTCTTAACAGTGTTGTCATTTCTGATAACATAAAATATGTTTATTTATTTATATTATTAAGATATTAATGTTGTAACATAATTATTAGGGCTCGGGATTATGCATTTCCAAATTTCAAATTCGCAAAAAATTTGTTCAGAAAGCAAATAGAATAAATCTGATTCATTATAAATTTGTTTTGTGGTGTATAGATTTGAAATTTAAAAGTGTTTTGCACATATTTAAGCATATATATGCATATTTTTTAAAATTTATACTGCATATTTTCTTTTTTTTTTTAAAAAATAGGAATTTTTTTAATTATTATTATTATTATTATTTATTTGTTTTCATTTAAAACAGAAATGTATACATACATGTAAAATTACAAATATTTATACATATTATAATTTGGCATTATATATAAATGATTGTCTCCGTAAGCTAGGCTTGTTGTGGAGACAAGGTTCTTAAAAATATCTCGTACACTTACTAAATAATTAAATTAACACATTATAAGTCGATCATAGTTGATTATGTGAAAATAAGCTATCATAAATATAAATTTTTTAAATATTTTAGAATTACATAATAAATATAACAATTTGACAGGAATACAGATATTAAAAAAATTATCTATGTTAGTAATTTAATTTTTTAATTTATCATTTTCTTATAAAATCTAAAGATTCTAAACAAACCAACGTCAATATTTAATTCCATAGCCATCTTAATTCCAGCATTCAAGGGGTTTCTTTTTCCAAATTCCGTTCTACACTTAGGAATTAAATACATATTGGTTTGCTTAGCTCTTGTACAGTGGTTATGTTTAAATTTAAATTTTTGAACATCAAGGAAAAACATATTCGATAATACATGCCGTGCATATAATTGATTTAAATTTAAATATTACATTCTTTATATAACAATACAGTGCTCATCCTATAAGGTTTTTTAAAAGATATTTTAATAAGAGAATTTATAGTGGTTTCAAGTGAAATTATATGTATATTGTAGGCACCACCCCAACTCCCAATACCGTATGAATAAATTGACTGAGCCATAGCTATGAATACCATTCTCATTGTGATTGGTGATAGTATGTTGCTAATAGTTTTAAATTTATAGAACAACAGTCTGAGCTTTCTAGTTGTATTAATAATATGATTTAGCCATTTAAGGTTAGCATCTATAGTAATACCTAGATATTTTACTTGTTGTACTGAAGAAATATAAGTGCAATTACACTTACTGTCATTACTAATAGCAGACATTGTATTTATATGAAATTCGTTACAATTTATGAGGTGCGCCTTAAGATAATTTTTTCCAGTGGGTGGCAATTTATTTATACTAAAGTTCATAAAGCAAGTTTTTGTTAAATTAAGTTCTAGGAGGTTATTATCAAACCATGTTTTGACGATACTTAATACATGCGTTGATTTACTATGAATATGATTTTTATTTATGTCATCTATAATAATTGAGGTGTCATCAGCAAAACTGAAAATTGATCCGTTACACTTAATATTCAATAAGTCATTAATATAAACAATAAAAAGAAGAGGACCCAATACAGTACTTTGTGGTATTCCATGATTTGAAATCAGATAATCGCTTAAACTGTCATTTACTCTTACTTGTTGAATACGATTTTCTAGAAAATTACATAAAAGGTTATTTGCATTGCCCCTGATACCGTATTTTTCTAATTTGGCTAGCAATATTGAATAGTCAACAGAATCGAAAGCTTTTTTAACATCTAGAAAAAGTCCTATTACTGCTCTATTCATATCTAGTTTGTTATAAATGTGACTAATTACTGCCATTAAAGCTTTATCGGTACCTTTGTTTCTCCTAAAACCAAATTGGTTACTAGAAAATATCGAGCATGTTTCTAATAAGTTATAAAGCCTATCTTTGATGCACTTTTCTAAGACTTTGGATGTGTAATTGTATGTGCTATTGGTCGATAATTTGTACAATCACTTTTATTTAACTGCTTATGTAACGGGATAATGATAGTATTTTTGAATGAATGTGGAAAAACACCAGTAGTAAGAACTAGATTAAAAATATATTGTAATGGTGTAAGCATATTAAAAATAATAGCTTTTAAAATCGTGTTTGTTAATTCCCATCTATTGAATGAACATGTTGGTTTAATATTTAATATATATTTTTTAATTTCATCAGTTGAAATAGGGTTTAGGAATATACTTTTAGCATTTACTGGAATATCATTTAAAAACGTTAATTTTCTTATGTTTAGATGTGATTTCAATTTATTCGAAATATTTGTACCTATAGACACGAAAAAAGAGTTGAACTCATTTGCAATACTAATATTATCTGTTACAATTTGATTTTGACGATTTAGGATTGTTGGTATAAAGTTAGTTTTATTAGATTTATTATCTAAGGCTTCATTTATAAATTCCCATATTTTTTTAGTATTACCTTTAGCATTAGAAATTTGTTTATAAAAATATACGTCTTTTGCTATTTTTATGGTGACATTTAGTAGATTCCTATATTTTTTATATATCTCTTGCAATTTAATGTTAAATGGTTTATTTTTTAATTTCGCATATAATCTATCCCGATGTCTCATAGAATTAATAATTCCTAGTGTTATCCAGTTTTTTAATCGTTTTTTATTTTTTGGTATTTTTTTTATTTTAGTTTCTTGTGATTTTTTTATACTATTTTCAATAATAGTTGTGAATAAGTCAATAACTACATTTACATCAGTTGATTTTAAAACTTCTGTCCAGTTTATGTTTTTTAAGATATTATTTAAATTGTCTATATTAGTAAAATTGTAATAATGATTATCGGTATTGTTATTAACTGTATTTATATTATTATTGTTTCGTGGGGTAGATAGTACAGCAATAGTACTGTAATGATCCGTAATAGCACTTTGATATATGTATCCACAAATATGATTAAAAGCCTGTTTGTTTTTAATGAATATATGATCAATACATGTGTTACTATTGCCAAAGCTACGTGTAATGCCATTAATACATGATTTAAATCCATAGCTACTAAGTACATTAAGGTATTTAATACAAATGATGTCTTCGATCTTAATATTTAGATTTATGTCTCTACAAATAATATGTGATTGGAATTTGGAGTAATTGTTTAAAAAGTCTTCTAGGTTATCAATAAAATTAATTTTATTCAAACTGGGTGATCTGTAAATGCATGTTAATTTAATTAATATATTATTATAGGAAATTGAGAAATCTAATGAGCTACAGTGGGAACAAATCTAGTTTAGCGCCCACCCGAATTTTTCACTTTTTTTTTTTGAAACCTAGGTAAATCAACGTTTTAAAAACGATGGTTCAAAAAAAAATTGGCGGAAATCAATAGTTTTTGAGCTACAACTTTTTCAAATTTGAATTTTTCGGCAATTTACTTAAATAAGTTATTTAAACACTTTGTTAAACATTGACCTGTGGCGCAGTGATCTGAAAACACAGTGTGACGCGTACTGTTACGAGTTCGGACCCGGGCAATGAAGGTTTCTTTTTGTTTTTTTTTCAACTATTTTTAATTTGGTCCGCGCAATCCATATCACTAATTTTTAGGTTGATAATAAGACTAATCAGTTGTAACGCGTGTGGTCGACTGTCGTCGATATAATACATAATATTATAACTGTTACTAATAAATAATAATACTGTTAATACTTCTGCACAATCAAAAAAATAACAATTTTCGGTGTTTTACGTATTCGTTAAACGCTCTATTTTACCTAATACAAGGAATATAATACTTTAAAATTAAGTAAAATTTAAATTTAAAAAAAGTAATAAATATTAATATATTTTTCATAAGTTTATAATTTATATTTTATATTTAAGTTTTACAAATATCCAAAATCTATTTCTGACTCTATATCTTCTTCAGATTCTGATGACTCGGTCAAAACTTCATCACTAACATCACTATTAACTGTTTCCGGTTTAGTAGGGTTGTACAACAATGAACTTAAATGAAAAAACTCATCTAGTGGGTTCAAATTTGAATTTCGGCAAGATTTTAAAAACATGTGTTTAGCCAGATACCCAGCGTAAAAACGTTTTTTCCTAGAGTACTGACTAATAGATGCCTTAGCATGACGCCACATCCCCTCTACATTATTCGTGTGCGCACCGGTATCAGGATTTTTAAATTCTATTGAATGGTTAACTGTTAAGTGTTCATAACCCTCGTCTTTTAAACAGTCATAACTCTAAAATTGAATATTCATGATTAATATTGAAGAATAAAAGAATAAGAATAAAACAAGTCAACATACTTTCCAACAATCACTAATGATTAATGTACCGGGCAAAATCCACTGTTTAATCAGTTCCAGCAATGTGTTTTTGTCACGACGTTCTACGGGTACTAAAAAACATTTGCCTGTTATCCGCTCTACTCCACCAAAAACCCATTGCCCCTCTACTCGATGGCCTCTATAATATTTTCGTCGACCGAATTTCGACTCATCGATTTCAACTACTTTTCCAACACCGCCTTCGTAATAAATATAATCAATAATAAAAAAAATACTGTCGCTTTATGTATATAAAATAAAATAAAAATTACCAATTTTTTCGTGCCTCAATATCATTCCATCGAAGACTACTTCCCGATGGAAAGATGCCCAATCGACAGCTGATTGTTGCGCTATGTTAATTTGTTTTTTAATAAAGGAAAGAGACACATTCTCCGTCCACAAGTATGCGAACATTACGATTCGATAAATCGACAAATGCGATTTCTCAAAGAACGTGCCTTTCCTTATTGACTGTTTAAAGTCACACCTCACTTTTTTTTTATTAACTGTAGACCACTGTCTGCACCGCCAAACAAACCCATCAGCGTAGTCCCCGTGCTGGCACAATTTTGCAAAATGGCCATTTTTACATTTGAGGCTATTATTTTTGGCAATAAGACCCCATAATTGAAGTTGTTCAATAACTGGCATTGACAACGGGCCGTCTTCATTAAACTCAAATAATTTAAACAATTTAACAACGGACCACGACATGATAAAATAAAAACTTCAAAAGTATGTAACTCACGTGTTACGAATACTGCTTTAGAAACAGTTATGAACCAAAGATAAGTATTACATTTTATTTACGGTCAAAAACATTATCCATCTTTATCTTAAATCATATACAATCCGCATACGAACATTTGCACGTCCGATAACGAACATCGAATTAATGTATTATTATTGAATTTTTATAGCACCGAGTCACCTATATTCCTCGGAAAATCAAAAACGAAAATATCCCTCGATTTGCTATGCAACACCACCCCAAGTAGGTCACAAGATTAAAAAAAAATGCATTTTTATTGCATGAATTTTTAAAAAAAAAAAAAGACAAAAATTTAACTCCGTTCGACGGGTCCGAACTCGTAACAGTACGCGTCACACAGTGTTTTCAGACCACTGCGCCACACGGCGATGATTAGATATGTGTTTAAATAACTTATTTAAGTAAATTGCCGAAAAATTCAAATTTGAAAAAGTTGTAGCTCAAAAACTATTGATTTCCGCCAATTTTTTTTTGAACCATCGTTTTTAAAACGTTGATTTACCTAGGTTTCAAAAAAAAAAGTGAAAAATTCGTGTGGGCGCCAAACTAGATTTATACCCTAATTTTATAGAACAATAGTCTATAATTGAAAAAAAAAATTGTTTAAATCGTACGTTTTCTAGCTGATTTGTGACAATTTTACCGTATAATGTACCTAGTTCCATTTTGCTTAAAACGCGGTAGTAATCGGAATACGAATTATAACATTGAAAAATAAAATAATATTCATAATAATATTATTCATTGACAAAAATTATTATTTTCGTATCGACGTCTTTGACTATTTATATAATAACCCGTGCGCGGCTGCGATAAATAACCAGTTTTGACCTATGGTGCGGTACGGCTGCTTATGCAAGCGGGGTGGTGGAAGAAGTACTATTTCAGAACGCTGCCGCTATAATCGCTTTAGCAGCACATAGGGTTGCCACCTTTGAAAGATAGCAGCCCCGGAGACAGGCCGATAAGCAAAAAAAAAAAAGGTCATCAGTCAGTATACACCAGTATGTAGTATAATCTATAGCTTAGTTTATGAAGTGAAAAGATAAGTAATGAAATGCAAAAAAATATTAATATAAACATATATTTTATTATTCAAAATTACAATAATATATTTTTATTTAAATTTATAATTATACTTAACATTATTTGTTGCACATTTCAATAATTTTTCTTGTTCAGGATTTTTTAAAAAGTACAAAAATTCTTGACAGTTCATATTGTAATTTAATTTGACGCAGAGTTCTAATTTAACCATTTCCACTGAAAGACGATTTCTTTCGTCGGACCATAAATTTCCCATCAATGAAAATACTCGTTCAACAAAAGCATTACTTATGAGAATTGAAAATATTTTTCCAATAATTTTTGGAAGTTCAGTGAAATTGTTTTTTTTGAACAACTCTACCCACATTAAGTCTGAAGATAAGTTCATTTTTGAAAGCTCTGCCCAAACTCCTTGCACATTTTATTACTTCGTCGTAAAGTCGGTCTTCTTCAATATTGTTTAATCCTAACAGATTCACAGATTTTATTGCATCATCATACTCAATCGTTTTGTTTTTTAAATTAAAGTTTGAAAACATCTTAAAAATAGAAACGTTGAAGTCGTAATTATTTTTTAAATAATCAATAGTTTTTTTATACACTTCATTAGCTTCTTTTTTAAACATTACTCGCTCATTTTCTTGAAGCAATGAAATACTTCTCGTAACTTTTGCACCATAAAATGAATCATTCAATCGATTTTCAATTTTATCTTTTAGACCTTGCATTACATTGTGTAAGTCAACAGATGTTACAGAATTTGTTTCGAGTATTAATATTGCCTCACTTAGTATATTCATGTAGTGGTGAATAAAGTACAAAAAGCATTATGGTAATGTTAATTTGCGTGACAAATCAGTCATTTCTGTCGTGTCAATATTTTTGACAAACATCCATATGACTTGATGACATTTTTCTTCTCGGTATTTAAAATAAGATGAAACAGCAGGCCAAGACATTATCAGTCTATCGACAGCTTTAAACAAACTTAGCCATCTTGTTGGTCCATGTCGAAGAACTTTTCTGTATTCAATTTCGAATTCTTCAAAAAAAATTTGAAGTTCTTTTACGCGCTTAGCACTATTTGAAAATTCGGCATACACTTTTAACACTAAGTTTTCTACATCATATGTTAATTGTTTCATAGAGTTTCTAGCAGCATTGTGAATAACGTGGCAATTACAATTTGCTTTTATTATTTTAGTTTCTGGATGTTTTTCGAGAAGTTTTTGATAGACCGAATTACGAATGCTGTAATTTACTGATGCATTGTCGGCAGAGAATCCAGATAATAATTCAACATCTAAATTTGATTTCTGTATAAAATTTTCAATATTTTCGAAAATTTTTAATGATGTCTCATCTTCATAAAAATCCATTAGTTTATTTTGGATACCTTTTTGAATGTGAAAATACTGAACAACAATAGGGTACATTTTTTGGGAACCCTTATTAGACGCATCAATAGCAATAGAAAAATAACTACCATTTTGAAAAGCCGTAACCATTTTCAAGTCTTGAATTGCTAGTTCTATTGAATTAGGACTGAGAATGTTTTTGACTATTGCTTCTGCTTTAGTACGTCCACAGTGAACTTTTTTTGCCATAACAGAATCTCCGTATAGAGAAGTATTCAATTTTATTCCACAGTCCATACTTAAATAGCTATGATGATGATTGATTGCGTGGTAAATTGATGCTATTTCAATGATTGCTACCTTAAGTTCATCCGAGCTATTTCGTTTAGTTATAAATGTGGTCATTAATGAATTACGTTGCAAATTCTGTGTAGTTTTTTTATGGTTTTCACTGTTTAAATGAGTAGTTAGAGCCTTTTCACCGTCCCATTTTACGGTAAAATTAACGTTACAAAATGAACATTTAGCTTTTTTCTCATCTATTTTAACTAACCATTTCTTATACTTTTCGTTAATTAACCATGACTCTTTAAACTTAGTTTCATACTTTTTTACTTTTCTTGGATTATCTTCAAATTCTTCCATGATAATAATAATTAATAAATCTAAAATAAATATCGATGCACGATTACACTGACACAAAAACTAAACGAAGATATTAGGATTCGATCAAACACACTCGACTGTGAGGTTGAAACTGATTCGTAAAATCGTAACCGTAGATTTATAAACCGTAGTTCATAATCTTATTACACTTATTATCGTGTTATTATTTTATTAGTATTTATTAGTAGTATAAATTGAATGTATAAGGCATAATAATAGAAACAAGTCTATATAATATAAGACTATAAATCGTATCTTATCTTATCTTTTGGCGTAAGAAAATCAATGTACTTGTTACTAATTGACAAACTATAATTATATAAAAATACGTCGTAATGTTATGACGACCCGGAGAATAATTCACTGAACCCGTAGCCCGTAGATTTATATGTAAACCCGGATTATCCGGGTGAAACCCGGAGAGGTGGCAACCCTAGCAGCACATGACGACGGCAAATTCGTAATTTTTTTGCCAAAAACATGCTTTCGTACTTCCAATAGTACTCAGGCCTCGTTGGTCGTAGAAACATGATTTTGGTATCAAAATAATCACGAGAAGTTGTACTAAATATTCTTGGAACAGATTTTCGATATCTAAATTTGCCGATTTTATATAATTTTTTAAAAAAATGAAAAATTTTACAAACTTCAAACACAAATAAAATTGGTTAGAAAAAATATTTTAAAATTCTGTTCCAAGAATATTTAGTACAACTTCTCATGATTATTTTGATACCAAAATCATGTTTCTATGATCAACGAGGCCTGAGAACTATTGGAAGTACGAAAGCATGTTTTACGGTCGATTTTTTTCTACTGTGACGGCCTCTTAAGACAAAAAGTTAAACTATATTAAAATACGTGTCTAATTGTTTCATTATTTCAATCAAATTCATATTTTAAGTCATTGTAGTTAGTGCATTTGAATTTTCGTTAACTGGTTGTTACTGTCTGGAAGTGTCAGAAAAAAAAGGCAATTTTATGAAAAACCACTTTTCGACAAAATCGATTTTTTTAATTTTTTGCTGTAACTCAAAAACGAATTAGTGTAAATACTTGAAATTTTCACCAAATGTTTATATTATGGTTATCTCTTAACAGTTAAATTTTCAAAATATTTTGACCATTTTTAAGCTACTTTTAGACAATTGAAATTTTCGACTTTTCTAAGTTTTTTTTCTTCAAATGCCGATAAAAATTTTTTGGGTGGCCAGAAAATCTTGAAAATTTAATTCAAGGTTTCTTATAAGTTGTTCTTAAAGTGATAATAAAAAATCCGAAATCGTTAGTCACAATTTGTTTTTATAAGTGCTTAAAGTTCGAATTTATACGAAATATGTCAAAATTTAAATTAAATTTCATACTCTCATTATGCGTATGTTGCCAAATACTTTTTTTATTAATAAACAGATACTATAAAGCAACTATAGTAACATATTATATTAACTATACTTTATTTCAAAATAGCATATATGACAATATTTAAATATAATATATCCTAAACTGACAAATCATCTTCGTTCAGAATCGTTTTTCGTATATACAATGATACTTTGGTGTGGATAAACGCGGGCAAGGTACGGGTAAGTTTCCCCCGCAATTATCACCAATATCTTTCCCGTTGCGGGTATCAGAAGGTTTTTTACTTAAACAAATTGTAAGCCGTTTTATACTTTTAAATAAAGAAGTTTTTATTAACACCGATTTTCGAGTGCGTCGTTACAACGGAGTTGTGGTCGTGCGAGTTGGCGTTAAGGTGACGTCGTGATGGGCGACGTAAGAGAGAGAGGCTCGAAGTCGGTGAGAACTCGAGCGAGTATATGGCGGCGTAGGCCGATAAGGGCGAGTTATTAATATTATGTTGTACATGTACATTTAATAGGGAAAACGAGTAGGGAAATACAATTCAAAAATCCGCACGAACGACGATTGACAATGACTCGATAATAAGGAACGTTTATAACGTATTGGTACAATAATAATTACGAAAAAGTACAAATGGTTAGGAACGAGGTTACGGTAACATAGAAATCATATACGATACAATAATTGATAATAATTACAACAACATAGAAAGGTAATACGAGATAGTATGGGACCAGGTCACCACAATACCTATCATTGCATTCAAATTTAACCTACCATAGTCTGAGGTCCACCCTACCCCCTAATATACTGCAGCAGAGCGATACCCACTTACCCGTTTTTTTAAATTTAATAATGCTAGATAAAGGTTTTCGTACGTAACTATTTGCTTTACTTTTTTTTTTTTTTTTTTTTTTATTTATTTCAGACAAATTTAATCACAATTATATGATACTATTAGTAAATTATTACATTAAGAATACATTAACAATGGCTGATACATATACCAACTGAGCTAAGCTCGTATCTGGTATACGGAGTTCATATAAATTAAAATTCTTATAATAGTAAAAAAAAAAAGTGGGTAAGTGAGTATCGCTCTGCTGTACATTAGGGGGTGGGGTGGACCTCGGACTAGCGTAGGTTAAATTTGAATGCAATGATGAATATCATTGTATACGAGAAACGATTCTGAACGGAGATGATTTGTCAATCTAGGATATATTCTATTTAAATATTGTAATATATTCTATTTTGAAACAAATAGTATAGTTACATATTATGTTACTATGGTTACTTTATAGTATCTGTTTATTAATAAAAAAAGTATTTGGCCAACATACGCATTATGAGCGTATGAAATTTAATTTAAATTTTGACATATTTCGTATAAATTCGAACTTTAAACACTTATAAAAAAAAATTGTGACTAACGATTTCGGATTTTTTATTATCACTTTAAGAACAACTTATAAGATACCATGTATTACATTTTCAAGATTTTCTGGCCACCCAAAAAATTTTTATCGGCATTTGAAGAAAAAAAACTTAGAAAAGTCGAAAATTTCAATTGTCTATAAGTAGCTTAAAAATGGTCAAAATATTTTGAAAATTTAACTGTAAAGTGATAACCATAATATAAACATTTGGTGAAAATTTCAAGTATTTACAATAATTCGTTTTTGAGTTACAGCAAAATCAAAAATTCGATTTTGTCAAAAAGTGGTTTTTCGTAAAATTGCCTTTTTTTTCTGTCACTTTTTTTTTGTTTTTCTCGATTTTTTTGAAAACTATTTGAAAATTTTACTTTTGACTTCCCCAAAGTACCAACTAGATGAATTTTTCTATTCAAAGAGCGGCTGAAGTCAAAAATCGGAGCATTATTACTGCTCTAAATGTTGTTGTCAGATACAAAAAAAAAAAAAAAACACACATCATTGTAAAAGCAATACATTCTTCACTCCGTTTACAATCTAAAAAAAATTTATAAAGAAAGATACTTATACAATTAAAAATATGACTTAATTAATCAATATTATACAGTAGTAAAAAATTTAGTGGAATATATTTTAGTAAAACATTTAACATATACACATTCTGATAAAATATTATAATTATTATACATATTCACTTTTTAAAATTTCGCTTATACACACATTCTCATTTAGTTCATTAACTATTTTATTTATAGCCTTTTTTATTTGATTTTTATTAACTGTATCATTGGTATTATTTGGTTGGTTTTTACATAAACTTGTTATTACTCTTCGCATCGTTACTTAAATTGTTGAATATAGTTTTACCCATGTAATAGGGGGAGTTTCTTGAATTTGTTAAAAACATATATGACGGTTTAATGTATTTACCTGTTCTTCTGTCCATTATTTCTATAGCATTTAGTGTGTTGTTTTGTATAGATTTTATTAAAATTTGTCTAATGTATAATTTATAGATAGGTAATATATTTGTATGTTTGAATAATTCACCTGACGGGTATTTTAATGGCAAGGAGTACGCTACTTTTATTATCATTTTCTGGGTTATATGTAAAGTATTTATGCCTGTTCTATTAGAGCCTCCCCAACATGTTATACCGTATAGTAATATTGAATTACATAATTCCATGTATATTTGTCTTATGATTGATTTATTAAGAAATCGAATTTTGTAGAATAAAGCAGTTAAGCTCCTTATTTTATTTTTTATATTTTGGATATGTTCAGACCATTTTAAATTAAAATCTATTGTTATTCCTAAATATTTGAATGATAGAACCATTTTAATTGGTTTACAAATGCAACTTATCGTGCCTGTTCCACAACTATGTATTATGAAGCTGTATCCAACAGGAAGCTGTGAACGCGTTGTAAATGTTGGCATGCAGACCGATTTATTTATATTAATTGATAATAGGTTTTTTTTCATCCAGTCGTAGGTACATACACCGTAAATCTATTTCGACGGTTTGTTTTAATTTTTCCCAATTATCTTCGAAATTAACTAGTGCTATATCATCAGCAAACATGAATAATTTTCCTTTTAATAATGATGCAGGTACAGAATTAATATATAGTAAAAACAATATGGGGCCTAATGATGTACCTTGAGTAACTCCATAATCTTTGACATAGCAAAAATCACTATGATTAGATCCGATGGTGGTTAGTTGTTGTTTATTACTAAGATAACTGATGAACCATTTTAATGTATTTTCATCAAAGCCTAATTCTTTTAACTTGTTGAGTAATAATTGTCTACTAATTGAGTCGAATGCTTTTTCTAAGTCCAAGAACGTAATTAGAATTTTTTTTTTACCATCCCTTTTGTTATATAGAAAGTTATTTATATCAATTAATGCGTCTTGTGTACCTAATTTTTTTCTATGCCGAATTATTATTCAAATTATTTAAGATATTGGTTACTTCATAAGTACTAATGGTATTTAAATTGAAGATGGGGTTTGAGTTTAATATGTTATTAGTATTTATTCCTTTTTTAAAATTAGGATATTGAGTACTGTTTGTACTACTGGGAAAATTGTGTTCTACTAATCTACTTCCTGTTGTTGCAAAATATGAATTCACTATGTTTAAGTAGTCTTTAGGTATAATAGTAGGATATTTTACTTCTATTATTTCATTAATTGGAAGCCCTGCAGAATTAATTTTTCTCCCTGTTAGTTCATTGATCACTTGCCAGATATCTCGTCCATTACCTTTACAAGTTTCTATTTTATTGGTATAATATTGTTCTTTTGCCTTTCGAATAAGTATCGTTAATTTATTTCTATATGTTTTGTAATAATTTATTAATTTAAGATTAGATGTATCCTTTTTAATTTTCAAATTAATTTTATCTCTATTTTTTATTGTCTTACAAGACCACTGGTAATCCATGGTTTTATTTTACGATGTTTATTTTTTGAAATATGATTTGATACAATACAATTTTTGATAGTGTTTAGTATAGTTTTATTAAATATGTCTAATGCAGTATTAGCATTATTGGTTTCATATAATCCAGTCCATTCGATACAAGATAACAATTTCACTACCTTATTATAATCAATATAAGATATTGTATTTGAGTAATTATCTATGTGTTTTTTATTAATTTGTACGTTTTTTATACTATCTATAATTACGTAAAGGTCTATTATACTGGTTTTAATTACTGCATGATTAAGATTAATATTTCTACTAAATATGTGATCAATACATGATCTAATATCGTAGCCCACTCTAGTATGCGTACAGATTTGGGAAGTAAAACCATTTGATGATAGTATATTTAAATAGTTTTCGGTTGTAAGAGAAGTATTTTTTTCTAATATGTCAATATTAATATCGCCAATCCATATACAATTATTGTGAATATGACCTGAAGTCATTAAGGTAGATAGTTCAGATAGGAAAATGTTTATATTAGATTGTGGTGAGCGATATGCGGCTATAATTGTAATTGGTTTATTATTTACATTTAAGTTTATTTTTATACAACTAGCTTCAGAGAACAATTGCAGTTGATTAATAGATATATTATGTTTATTGTTCATATATATTAGTACCTACTCCATCGTTTTTATTAAGATTATTTTCACTTTTATAACTTGAAAACCCGATTATATTTTGGGGGGTAAACCCCGTGCTGTTCTAAGTTTCACTAAGAATAATTATGTCTAAGCAATTAATTGAGTCATTTATCATGCACAAAAACTCATCTATATATCGATTATATGACCTGATATTCATATATAATACGTTAAATTCGTTATTTTCTATACCCATCAAATATTCATACAAATCTAAATTAACTATATTTCCATCATTGACTGTGATGTACGAGTCTATGAAATCTAAGTTTTTTTCAATCATTTATTATATTGACGCAGTGAAAATAGAATCTTAGTCTATACCAATGATATTATTATTTTTTACGATTATGATGATAAGGCAGTGTGGAGAATGTGTGTTTATAACAAAAACAATAAGTAGAAGTGATGACTGACTAATCAGCATAATATTTTGATTATTTGCAACATAAGTTAAATCGCTTGACCCGATTAAACGGTTCATATTATAGTGTGTATATGATATTATATGAATTATTTGCTTATAATTAAAATACCCAAAAATTAATGTATACCCGTGAATAATATTATTAAAGTATAAGAGATAAAAGTTATAATAAATTCCTGTTGATGGAATCTTAGAATGTATATGATAATAATTCCACAGTGTGTAAATTGTGTGTAATTTTAAGGTAAAAAATATTATGCTGTAGTTAAAGTATTTTATAAAAAATTTAGATCTTCCAAACATTTTACTTGTATCTTTTTGCCCTTCATATTTTTTGCAATATATCCTGCCATGACTTGTCCAGATGAAGCGATAGCCCAGCTCTTTACCTTTCATTCTAGATTCCCAGAATAATTTTTTATTGAATGCCGTAAGACTTTCGTTTATATAGATTCGTTGACTTTTATATTCGATTTTTCCGCGTTTCTTAAAAAATTCATCTCGTTTTTTCCTTGAAGCCAGTTCAATAATTATCAAAGGCTTATCTATATTTCGGATTGAAGGTTTACGATACGCATTTTCAATATAAAACAAGTTAAGATCGATTCCTAACACTCCTGCAATGTCATGAACTAAGTTTTCAACATTTTCTTATTTTTCCTTTTGAACACCACTAATTTCGACATAACAGGATTTCTCATTTTGCTCCAAAGTATTAATCTTATATTCCAAATTTTGAATTACTTTATCTTTTTCTTTCAATGATTTTTCTAGTTCAATGATACAATTGCTAAGAGTTTCTAATGTATTATTAGTAGTTACTTGGTTTCTCAGTACCTCATCTAGGCTATTGATAATTGATTTAGTATCTATTTCCAATGTTGAAGGTGGCATTTTTTCTTTTGTTTTGGTATTGGCTTTGATCGGGGTATCATCATGTCGTCCATTTTTTGATTGGTTGACACACTCATCACAATTGTATTTTTGGTCAATACTTTTAAGATATTCAAGACTATCTTTATCCATTTTTGAGCATTTCATATGTGTTACCGTATTATATGTAGCACATTGTACACTGTCTTCTTTACAAGCGATAGATATTTGACACTTAGGACACAACGTCATATTATAACACGTTAGTAAAAACAATTATTAATGAACACGCACACGTCTTTACTCATCGAATAACACTATAGAACTTTACTTTTAGTTATTATAAATATAATATATCTTTCCTCATGTTTAAATTTTACTACATCGCCTATCTCTTTATTAGATTTTAACATTTCATTACTTCCGAATTTTCTTTTTAATTCATAATTAATTCCCGATTTGAAATTATAATATTTTTCTATTTCTGATACTATATGGTATTCTATTGGTGATTCCAATAAATCTCCATTTACTTATTTTACATTTTTATTTGTTATCACGGTTGTTTCCGATTTTTTCCAAAAAGCTGGTATAACTTTCGTTTTTTATTTCCTGTATATTAGACATCCTACTTAACGCATCCACATTCGAATTTTGTACTCCCGGTTTATATTTTATTTCGTAATCATATTTTTCGAGTTGTATGCGCCATCTCGCTAATTTAGATAAAGGATCTTTTAAATTAAATAGCCAAGATAACGGTCTATGATCTGTTAATATTACGAATTTTCTACCATAAAGATAAGGTCTAAATTGTTTAACCCCGAATACGATTTCTAAACATTCTAACTCGGTTGTTGAATAGTTCATTTCACTTTTATTTAAAGTTCTAGATGCATAAGCTATCGGTAAATCGCTACTTATTTTACCTTGCGATAATATAGTTCCTAAAGCTTTACCACTCGCATCGGTTGTAAGACGTATAAATTCTTTTGTAAAATCTGGACATTATAAAATCGGTTCTGAACAAAGTGCGTTTTTTAATTTATCTAAAGCTGCTTGACAGTTTTCGTCCCAATCAAATTTTACATCTTTTCTTACTAAGTGTGTCATCGGTTTAGCTAATAAACTAGGTATATGATTTTATAAATTTTCTGTAATACCCCGATAAGCCTAAAAACGATTTTATTTGTTTAACGTTCTTTGGTGTCGGAAATTCTAATACTGATGTTATCTTTTTCGGATCCGGTTTAATTCCATGTTCTGAAATTATATGACCTAAGTACAAACATTCGCGCTTTAAAAATTCGCATTTATTCGGTTGTATTTTTAAATTATGCGTCTGTAGACGTTCGAATACGTCTATTAATTTACTATTATGATCTGCTAATTTTTTGCGTATATTATTATGTCATCCAGGTAAACTAAACATTTAATGCCTATAATCCCTGAAAGTACGTTATTCATAAGTCTTTGAAATGTCGCGGGACTTGTTTTCATTCCCATAGTCATACGCTTAAAATGATAATGACCTTGACCGGTCGATAACGCTGTTAATTCCCGAGATTCTTTTGCTAACGGTATTTGTTAAATTCCGCTTGCTAAATCCAAAATAGTAAAAAGTTGACATTGTCCTAACTGGTCTAATATTTCCAGGGGCGGAGTGGCTCAACAATTCTTACCGGGCAAACAGATATTTTCAGGCCACATAAATTTATTTCAGGCCATTTTTTTCAAATTTCATTTTTTACCATTTATTGTCTTATTGCTAGATGTGTGCTAACAATTTTTTGATTGAGAGAAGTATAAAACAATTTATTTTGCCTACATATTGGTAGAAGATATTATAAATTTATTATTATACACATTTTATATTCTTCCTAGCTTCTATTGTAAAGTAGTATCAACCATAAAAATGTTTATTCATTATATCAAGTATTTGAATCAAAAAACTCCCTCTAACTCTCTAAGTAATCTTATAACAATACACAGGTATTATTTTATATTTACACAAATAAATCACTACTATAGAAATTTATTTTGTATACATATTATTATAAAAACACTTAAGATTTTTATTTTAGGAAATTTATAAAATAATATTTTACAATAACAATTAGCTTAGTAAATTACTTTTACTACCCAACTCATTGGTAATGACATCGTTATCCAATTCTATGAGTATTGATTTTTCAATTGACATTAACATAAATTCTTCTAAATGTTCATTAGTCATTGAGTTTCGTAGTCTATTTTTTATGTACTTCAATGTGGAAAAAGATCTCTCACAGGATACTTGAGTAACTGGTAGCGTCAACAGATATTTATAAGCTAGAGTTAATAAGCTGTATGCATTAGAAAATAAGTTGTACTTAACTAGTAATCTGTAACAACAAATTGCACAATTTTTACAAGTAGAGTTGCAAGGTTTTAATTGATTTTCTAAGTCTTCCTCTTCTTGATTTTCATCTTCATCATTATTCATATTATTTGATAAACTATGGACATGATATTCATCTTCTAGAGAGTTTTTCAAATACTTCCACGATTTGCTGAAATTCAATAGTTCATCTGAGAGTTCATTTCTTATTTCTTTAAGATTATCTCCATCATCACATTTTAAAAATGGTTTTAATTTTTTAGCCAATGTTAAAAACGCATTTTCAGGCACATCATTAAGAGGGAAATTGTTTGGAGATAATAGTGATAGGTCAAAATATAAAGAATTATTATTTACAAATCTAGTAGTCATGCTATTTATTATCGTATCTAATACTATATTATATACTTCAGTTGTAAATTTTTTTTCAGGGGTAGCATTGGTAACAATAAGATCTTCTTTTTCATAATTAAATATTTTCTTTTTCTTAGATAATCTTTTAATTTGAAATTCTGACTGAATTTCTTCAACAGTTAATTTAAAACAATCAGCCATAGTTGCAATTTCATTATTAATATTAATTATATATTTATCACTAACCCTTTTTACATCTTCCATATTACGTTGGATATTTTTAAGACTTTCTAAAGCACTTGTTACCATTTGTTGGCATTTTAAAAGATCTAGTTTACTTGATTGTAAATATCTTGATAATGGTCCTGTGATTTGAAATATTTTCATATACATATGAGCTATTAAAATAGTTTCATATTTTAGAAAAGATGAAATAAAATTACTGGCTTTTGATCTTATGTCTGGGTTTAAATTTGGTTTTTGTTCAATTTTTGTTAAAGCAATTATAAGATTAGTCAACATTCCATTGTCATCAGTGCTATTATATGAACCAAATATTCTTTTTAATGCTGTTTGTTTAGCTGTCCACCTTGTTTCACCTATTGATTGTAATCGTTTGTGATTATTATACTCATCTTTTTCACTAATTTCTTTCCATATATTCATTCTTTGGTATGATTCTTTAAAAAAAACAGCACAAGAATGGATTAAAGAAAAAAAATTAGCTACTGCAATTGGACTTTTGGTTGCATCGCTAATTACAAGATTGAGTACATGACTATAGCACCAAATGTGTACTTGTTCAGGTGCTGCTACACTTAGCCAAGATGTAAATCCATTATATGCCCCTCTCATATTAGCGGCACCGTCTGTGGAATTTCCAATACAATGTCTTATATCCAAACCAACCATTTCCAATGCATTTTGTAAAAGGTTCATCATACCTTTACCAGTAGAATCAGTGCATGATTTTACAGATATCAATCTTTCATTAATCATTCCATCAGTTACGAATCGTAAGACAATAGAGCATTGATCTATTACTGATATATCTTGTGTTGTGTCTAATAACACCGAAAACATGTTTGCTTCATTTACTTTTTTTGTAATTGTTGATTTAATTAAATTAGAAATGATTGATATAATATTATCTATAGTATAATGACTAAGAAATGTAACCAAATTTCCACGGCCTTTTGAATCATTATCATGACTTTTTTTACTTTTCTTTATGACCTTATTTAAATGTTCGTTTAATACAACATCATACTTGCCGAGCAAAATTATAAGTTCAAGAAAGTTTCCATGATCTAAAAATTCATTATTAAGAAGGTAGGCAGCTTCATTACTTTTCCCTCTAATGCTAAGACCGCGTTTTCCAATTAACTTTATTACATTTATTATTCGGTCAAGTACTTGACGACATTTTTTCACTTCTTCTCTTTGTAAACGTTTTTGGTTGACAAATAATAAATTGCCAATATCTTTTTTTTGGATATGAATAAAGTAAGCTTCTGAACAACGATCATGATTTTTACTACTTTCATGTTCCTTAATACGTTGATGTACGTGTCTCCAATCATTAAAACCAGTAGTGAATGTATTATTTTCAGTAGCAAATGCTAAACAAACTGAGCAGTAAAGTTTACCTTCATTTGAGTCATAAGTACACCAAGTTCTTAATGCATCATATTTTTTAAAAAAAACTTTCTTATAATCAAATGGAAGAAACGTGGCTTGATCTATAGGCTGGATCGGATGAACATTAAAGAAATAATCTAAATGATTAGGCAACGGTCTTTTAAATTTTTTAAATCCTTGTTTTTCAAAATCAGTACCAGCTTCAACGTGGTCATCAATAGCAGATAATGTTGAACTCGATTGTTTTTTATTCATGCCTAAATAAATAATATAGCATATTAGTTATTACTATAATATTAGTCTATTAGTGTTAATTTAAGTTGGTTATAATTGGTTTATAAAGTATAATAAATTATATATATTAGTATATTATACTATAACTAACTAGTTCATAAATTATATAAATGACAATTAATAAATACATTAACATAAACTGTAAATAAATTGAAAACTACAAATCATAACTAATCAAAGTAAATAAGTATTAAGTAATACTTGAAAAAATACCTTGTTCTTGATTATCAACATTTGAAACTGCAGAATTATTAAATATATCAGGATCTACATCATTATTTTTTTGTTTTATGATAAAAGTTTCTTTGTTCTCATTTATAGGTTCACCAATATCTTAAATAAGAAAATATTAAAATTTTGTTACTGGATATATTTTCTTTGTACTAAATATTATATACTGTCTAGTTTTATTATTTTTATATAACTATTTAGTGACAATGATAAAAATTAAAAATACATTGACATAAAATCTATATACATTAAAAATTAAAAATTATAATTATTCAAAGTAATTAGTATTAATTAATACTTGAATAAATACCTTGTTCTTGATTATCAACATTTGAAACTGCAGCATTATTAGTATTAAATGTACCTGGATCTATATCATTAATTTTTTGTTCGATACTAAAAGTAGTTTCTTGGTTCTCATTTATAGGTTCACCAACTTCTTAAATAAGAAAAGTAATACCATCAGCTTATTCGCATAAGCATTATATACATTGTACAAAAATTAAAAAGTTAAAAAATATTAAAAATATAAATTAAAAGTAATAACATACTACCATAGTAGGGCGTCATTTGAATACAATTTTATTTAGATAATATTTTATTTGATTGATTATTTCAAGATTATTCTATTATTTTTTAATTAATAATATATTCAAATAAAAAATTACTTGACTAATATTCAAACACAGTTATTCGATTAATTTTCAGTAATTTTATCTTAGTTAACATAATATAGTTGGTATTTTGGTAATTAAGACATTTACATATTAAAAAACAATAGTTGACAACACATTGTATTTTAAGTTCAAGATTGTATAGGTATCTTTCTTTTATTTAAAGCAAATTGAAAAATACTATAAATGAAAAAAAATATAGAACTATCTAAAGAAGAAACTAGAAAGCAAAGAGTTCGAATTAGACGAGGTTTTTTTTATCATTCTAAAATATACTTATATTTTTTTAAGAGGACGTCTACCCGTATGTGTTGTTTCTGTCTTACGAAATTACGAACGTAAGACAGCAAATTTGCGTTTAGCAGATTCAATTTTATGCTATTAGCTTTAATAATAGAGTCAATTTACTTATTATAAAACTTAAAGGTAATAATATTATCTAGAGCAACTCATAGGCTTTTATTGATATTTTAATCGTTAAGCGAGTTACGAACATTTTAAGGTTTTAATATTTTAACTATAACTCACTTAAAAATTAAGATATCAACGAAAGCCTCTGATTTAGCATAGTTAATATTATTACCTTTAAGTTTTATAATAGGTAAATTGACTCTAATATTAAAGCTAACAGCATAAAATTGAATCTGCTAAACGCAAATGTGCGATGTCTTACGTTCGTAAGACAGAGACAACACATGCGAGTATGACGTCCTCTTAAAATTTAGCATTATTATTATTTAGCATTATGTTCGAAAATTATTCAAATAATATGAAAATATATTTATTCGAATATTTTTTTTTATTCCAATACATACTTATTCGAATAATTATCTAAATAATATTTTGCCCAACTCTGCATAGGTACTACAATACCACCTACCTTTGAAATATGAATTAATTTTTCCACACTTTTGACCAATCATAGACAAGAGTTTTTTATTTTTCTCTTGTTCCCTCTCATGTCCTCCTTTTCGTTTGGTTTTGGGATTTTTATGCATATTGAAAATAAAAAACAAATTGAAAACTGCACATTAACTATAGCTTTGTGGTTTTGTTTGGATTTATTCCGTATTGACCGACGACCGTATTATCGCAGATTATACAAACTACAAACATAATCTGTGGTATTTGGTATTATTTCATAAAAATGCAAGCCTGTGATGTTATTTACAATCATAGTCATATACTTTGTTGTTTTGTGTCAATTTCAATATAATATAACCCGTTTGAATAACTATTTATAGATTGTGTGTTTTACTTGTCTATTGTTATAATAAGACGACGTTAGTATGTAAGAAAACGAGTTATCGCAACATCGAGTATTTACTATTACTATAACTCGTGGTTCACATTATAAATTTGTTTTCGTTATTTTTACACTCATCAAAAATAGCTAAATATTTTAAATATTAATTATTTTCATCATACTAGAACCAGGCCACTTCTTATATAAGCAAGCCAGGCCACCGGGCATTGTCCCGGTTGCCCGGCGGGCCACTCCGCCCCTGAATATTTCCGTAATATTTGGTAACGGCTGAAATTCATTTAATGTTACTTGATTAAGCGCTCTAAAATCTATTACTATTCGAAATTTATCTTTACCAGACGAATCTGATTTTTTCTTTACTAAAAGTAATGGTGCATTAAAAGGTGACATTGAACTTTCCATTATATGGTCTTTTTCCATTTTACTTAATTGTTCCTCAATCTCTTTTTGTTGAACTTGTGGTAACCTATATGGTCTTTTATAAATTGGTGGCTGATTAGCCGGTAATCTTATAATATGTTCTGCCGCGTTTGTAAATGTTAAATAGTCATTTTCCAAATGATATACATCATGATACTGGAAGACCTTGACACGTGTACCTACTCATACAATCAAATCACTATCAATAGAATCACAATACAATCAATAAATTAGCCAAAAAGGTACTCTAGGTATATGATAAAAGTTGTTTCTACTTTATACTATGTTGCACATACAATACAATTTAGTTTATGATACGGAACAGGTTTGATAATAGATTGATTATCGATTGAATAGGCATATTGAAAATAATATTGTGTGCAGTATTCGTTTTACAATTGTCGCGAAAAGTATACGATTTTCAATAATATGTCACTTAAAATACGGTTTTATGAACTTTTAAATGGTGTTGTTGAAGCAAAAAATAATAAAAACACTCTATACATAACTAATGAAAAGTATAATGTATTATTGAACGAAGTGAAAGAATCAAAATTGGTCAAAGTTAAAAAATCAATTCACTATCGACGACTTAAACGGTTTGATATTGTTAATATTGGCGGAGAAGAAAAACTGATTGTTCCGATGAATGGTGCCTCCGAAGAAATGCGTTACTATGTTCGCTATGATGATTTGTATGAAATTATTCATGAAGCACATATTGCAACAGGTCACGGAGGTAGAAATCGTATTGTGTATGCTGTTAATAGTAAATACAAAAATGTTAATATTGAGGCTATAAATATTTATTTAAAACTATGTGAGCCATGTCAAAAAAAACAGTATGCCCAAAAAAGGTCTAACTGTTAAACCTATTATACATACCGAAATGAATTCGCGCTGCCAAGTAGACCTGATTGATATGCAGGCAAATCCTGATAACAATTATAAATTTATAATGGTCTATCAAGATCACTTGACTAAATTTGTTATTTTACGACCACTTAAATTTAAACGGGCTGAAGAAGTTGCGTATAACTTACTCGATATTTTCACTCTTTTCGGTGCACCAAATATACTCCACTCAGATAATGGGAGAGAATTCGTAAATGCTGTTATTACAAATTTGTGTAGTTTGTGGTCTGAAGTGAAAATAGTTCACGGAAAAGCTCGCCACAGTCAGTCTCAAGGTTCTGTGGAGCGTGCCAATCAGGATATAGAAAGTATGATTGCGACGTGGATGGAGACAAATAAAACAACGAAATGGTCAGAGTCCTTAAGATTCGTACAAGCTATGAAGAACGGAGCTTTTCATTCTGGTACGTATTGTATTGAAATTGGTATTTTACAAGATAAAACTAATAAGTTTTAGATTATGAACGGAGTGATGAATGTATTGATTTTACAATGATGTGTGTTTTTTTTTGTGTGTCTGTGTACAGCATAACTAGTAATTCGGACATTTACCAACAGTAGTCGGCGAAACCTAGGATTTACCGGTAAATTCTAGGTTTAACCGGTATTCGTACTTTAACCGTAACATATATATATATATCTGATATGTTAATAAAGCAAAATGAATTTATTCTAAATTTTGGATATTTCTTCCCCTTAAATTGTATGGAAAATGAATATTAGGTATTCAAAAATAATTATAGTTAATGAATTTGAACTTAAGGAATTATTCAATAAAACTAAAGATCAATCTGAGAACAGTGTTTGCGCTGCAAACAAATTAATGTTGTGTTTTGTGTTATCGTTTTCGTGTGCACGTAACAGTGAGTGCCACAACCACAGTTGCAGTCTTTGTCGGCGGACGCTTATCAGGCGTTCGTGTGCGACCGGCCAGCTGTGGAATCGTTATCAATGTTTTCTTTCTTTTCGGTTATGTTCAAACTTTAAGTTGTTTTTTTTGTGTAGTCATGCTTTCAGTGTCATAAAGTTCATAGTATTTCCATTGTTTATTGTTTAGTGTGGTGACACTGAAAGACCGTTCATTTTGAGTTTTATTGTTTGTGCCCGACCGTTACAGTTTCCATTCGTTTTTTGTGCTCGTTTCTGAGCGGTCCTGGGTCCAGTCAACGTCGTTGTTGTACCATCATTTATGTCATTAGCTGTTTGCAGTCGTCCCAAACCACGTTGTTGTGATTTGTGATTGTTTCTGGTAATTATCGTTCTCAGCAATACTATTGCCATCATTAATTTGTTTTCCCCAGCATAGGGTGGTCAAAATTACCAGAGATTTGTGTTGTGATTCAACGTGTTTTGGTGTACCTCGTTGCTCGTGGGGACAGTAGTGCGAACACTAGTAACCCTGTCCCGGCTGCATTCAGTGTTTTTGTTAGTGAAGTCATCGTCAACAGTTGCTGGCACACATTCGCACGTACGCAGGGTCAATTTGTTTTTTATTGTAACTTATTATTGATGTGCTTACGGGCCCTGGTGCGGTAGCGTGGGTGTAAAACCAGGTGTGTGTCTCAACTGTTATGTGAGTATTGGTCGACCAAATATTTTTGTGTGTATGACCGACGGGTCCTAAATTATTATATTATTTTATATTTGATGTTCTGTTAGCCGTTAAGGCATTTGAAATTATATTTTACTATTATTGTTATTACTATTGTGCCAAACAGGCATTTGAAATTATATTTTATACTGTTATTATTATTGTGCCAAACAGGCAATTCAAATTATATTTTATACTATTATTATTATTGTGCCAAACAGGCAATTCAAATTATATTTTACTGTTATTATTATTATTGTGTTAAAAGGGCAATTAAATATTTTATAAATTATACAGTCCACATATTTTATATAACGACAAGGCTGTTCATTATTATTTTGGTCACCTTAAGCGTATTCAAACAGTTTATGGCATGAAGTTAGAAATTATCGAATATCAGGTAGTGTGAAAGCCCATAAAATTAAAACTTGTAAGAATTTATCAGTTGAACATCAAAATAACCTTGCAATATCTCTATTAAATGAAAAAGTATTAGGATATCAAGGTAAAATCAGTGTTGCTTACGGGAAAAAGTATGAAGAGGAAGCTATAGAGTCATATTCTAAACTTTTTGGTGCTACAATTTTAAAATGTGGTATTGTAATTCATGCTCCAAAGCCGACCCAGATGGTATTGTAACAGTAAATAATCAAAATATAAAAGTTTTAGAAATAAAATGCCCTGAATCATGCAAGTCTAAACCAATAGTTGATCACGAAAAAAAAATTTGTAATGTTTACAAATTATAATGTAATTTGTATATTTAAAAAAGCTGGTAAGTGGGTATCGCTCTGCTGTATATTAGGGGGTGGGGTGGACTTCAGACTATGGTAGGTTAAATTTGAATGCAATGATAGGTATCATTGTATACGAAAAACGATTCTGAACGAAGATGATTTGTCGGTTTAGGATATATTAAATTTAAATATTGTTATATATTCTATTTTGAAACAAATAGTATAGTTTTTATATGTTACTATAGTTACTTTATAGTATCTGTTTATTAATAACAATACATATTATGTATATATTATGGTACTTTTTTCGGTATATATATAATATTATATAGTACTCCAATTATAATAATAAGCCTCTATAATCAGCGGCGTAATTTTGAAAAATGTATCGTTTCTTGAATTAATGGGATTAATTTCCATCCATTTTACGAAACGTAGGTACCTATCAGACAATTCAGACACGAAATATATATAGATGCGATATGTAATAAACAATATTAGCTGGTTAATATAGTTTCTTATAGGATAATATTATTAACATCATTTACCACCACGGCCGATTGATTCGATTGGCAACGACATGATAATAAATAATAATTATACATAATAATATGCAGTGGCGGATTTAGCGTCAGGCAAAGTAGGCAGTTGCCTAGGGCGGCAAATTTTTAGGGGCGGCAATTTTAGGCCAATATTTTATTAAGAATACTCTTGGTTTCTTTTTGATTTTCTAATGTACGGTGATTACTTTGAAGGATGACAAATAAAAATGTTTAAGTTAAGTATCAGTGTATAACATTATATTCTAGTTAATATAATTAACATTTCTTCTTTATTTTATAATACATAACAATAAACGCCCAAGTAAATTATTGAACGACTATCGGAATGTATATTTATATCTATATCTAAATACTAACCATAGATAACATATTTCATTATTTTGTTTTATTACTAATTCGTAAAACTTATTAATAATCGCTCATGGGTCGTTCGATCGCACGGCGTACACACTACACGCACAATACATACATATTATATTATATGAATGATATATTTTATACGAATACGGGTGACAATCGGTTCGTATTGGAATGATAGTCTAATTATAAATCAGTCACTGTGAATATTTGTATATAATATACTCGTACGTAATATGCATTATGTGTACCATGATTAACTAACTAGGTATGTCAGCAACTTTACTTATTCTAGTACTAATACGCGCAACCATGGAAGAAACAGTAATAACTTGATTATTCCATTATAATGTGACGTCAGCCGCCAAGGATTTTATTCAATATTTTTGGCGGGATTCTGGAATATAGTAATATGGGATATTAGTATTACCACAAAATATAACATTACTCTATGTCGTATCGAATCCACAAGACCACATCAGCTGATGAATAACCTATTTATACTTAAATAAATATTGCATTTAATACTGTAATACTGTAAAATATATAATATATATGTATAATGAACTATCAAAAAACATTTGTTTTTATTTCCTTATTCTAAAAACAACCATAAATAATATACCTATATATGATTTAACAAAATAAACAAGAAATAAAGAGAGCTATTTACTACTATGGGTGTATTATTATAACAAAACACAAATTATCTGTTTCAAACATTCTGTTTATTAATTATTTTAGTTTGATGTGTACACTGTACTTATTACTTTTAAGTTAAATCAAATTTTTTACTTTTATTGGTTTTGTTTTTTAATAACCTGAATAAATATAATTTTATAATGTCTTGGTGTGCAATAAAAGAGTGTAAGAGTGGAAGCAAAAGTAAAAAATATGTTAATAATTGTAACACAGCTGATATTAGGTTCCATAGATTTCCTAAAAATCCTTTTTACCAACAAATATGGAGTAGTGTTTGTAATAGGAAAAACCTAAACACTAGTAATGGTAAGGAAAATTTAGTTGTCAATAGTGTAATTTTATTTTAAATACATTATGAAAATTAACATTTTAGCCTATATTTGTTCATTGCATTTTGATTCTGATGCATATTGCAAGCCATTAATTGAATCACTTTTAAATTATTCACCAAGACATAAAAGAAAATTAAAAAGTGATGCTGTTCCTACGTTAAAATTAAGTAAATTATCTTATGATAATTCTAGTAAGACACCATATTCTCTAGAAACAAGGTATGATTCAAACAATTGTATAATTCTAAATTCTAAAATTCTAAATTCTATGCTAAATTGTATACACAATTTATTATATTGAGGGGAAAGGAATAGTACTGGTCTCTTAGAGCAAAAAAAGATATTGTTGTAGATAACTAAAAACATAAATAATATTTTTTATTTATTTGATTTAAATGTATATATTATTACATTTCTTTCGCATAGTGGAGTGAATCCTGTCGACAAAGAATTTGACGATATCAATTCTCCTACTTCAGATTTTAGTCAAAGTTTTCTCAAGATGCCAGCTAAAATAAGTATATTAAAATTAATTTTTTTTTTTATTGTATAATTGTTTTACCGTAACTTTATAGTAATGAATTCCAATATAACCGAACAAAATATAAAAATAAAATGTTTAACTTATTATGAAGAACAAACCAATAGTATAAATACAGATCAAAATGACCTTGGATGTGAAAATCTACCAGATCAAGAGTAAGGACTTTTAAATCATTCTAAATTAGATTAAATATTAAATTATATATTTTAGATTGAAGACAAATACAATACATCACAATTACTACGATACAGAAATAAAAAAGTATAATTTTTTAACTTTATTTTTATTTTTTATTTATTTTTATTTTATTTTTGACGTACTTTAAGATTAAAACGCTTACTTGAAATATCAAATTCGGAAAACGAGAAAATGAAAAAAGAATGTACAAGTTTAAAAAATATTATAGCTCTTCAACAAAATGAGATAATTTTAAACAAGGAACGCGTACAAAATGAGAAAGACAATCAGGATAAAAATCTTGAACTCATATTTAAAGAGAAACTTGGCAAATTATTTTCACCAACACAAATATCTATGTTATGGTCAAATAAGAGTAGAGTATTTGCATGGACTAACGATGATATAGCATCAGCAATTTCATTAAGAAGTGTTTCTCCGAAAGCCTACAGATACCTAAGGGATAAAAAAAACTTTCCGTTACCTGGTATATTTTTTCATTACCTATCAATGTTAAACAAATTAGAATAATAAACTGAAGTAAATTATTAAAAAATAATTGTAAAAACAATTTTAGGTCTTTCAACTTTAAGAACTTGGGCTAAACAATTTTCTGTTGAACAAGGACTTTTGACCGGTGTAATGTCCCTTTTGAAGAGTAAAGGTAATATATTAAAATACAAAATATATAAATAGGACATTTCAAATAAATAATTGAATGGTTTGATTATTTAACAGCATTATCCTTGACAAGAAATGAAAAAATTGTAGTATTATCATTTGATGAAACGTATGTGTCACATAAGATGTGTTATGACAAGGGCAATGAACAGATTTTAGGACCACATAAATGTGTTCAAGTTGTAATGGCCAGAGGTGAATCTTTATATTTCATTAATATTATTATAATTATTGTATATTAATAATATGTTTATTATTATTATTATTATTATTAGGGCTCATTCAACAATGGAAACAACCCATATTCTATTCATTTGATACAGCTATGACAAAAGATATTCTAATGAATATAATTAGTAATTTACACCATGTAGGATATGAAGTAGTAGGCCTAGTAAGCGACATGGGACCAACCAACATTGGCTTATGGAAGGCATTAAATATAAAACCTACATCACCTTCATTTGAAAATCCTGAAACAAAAAAAAGGGTGCATGTATTTGCCGATGTCCCTCATCTTATTAAACTTATGAGAAATCACTTTATTGATAAAGGTTTTATTTTACCTGATGAAAGCTATATTGGTAGAGAGGTTATTGAACAATATATATGTATAGCAGCAAATTCTGATTACAAACTTGCACATAAAATATCAGAAAAACATATAAATGTAGTAGGAACACTAAGGCAAAATGTAAGGCTGGCTGTGCAATTATTTTCAAACACTGTCTCCAAGGCCCTCCAATACTGTGGAGAAAAACAAATTATTAAAAATAATAATTGGGAGAAGGTAAAGTTATGGAAAAAATATGTAGGTAATTGACAATTTTTTTTAAATAAAAATGGTTTTAAATATTTTAGGCTTCATCAGTGTTTTCTTTAATAAATTATTGGTTTGATCTACTAAACACTCAATTCCCAGTAGACAAATTTACTAAGAGCTATGGAATGGATTTAGATTCACAAAATGCCGTTTTAGATCAAATGGATTACTTCATAACAAACATGAAAGTCTATGGTTCAAAACGAAGATTACCATTTCAAACTGGTAAACCTTATTAATTATTCATTTCAATTTAATTTAAATAATCAAAGAAATTATTTATCTAGGCATACTAGTAACCAATGCATCGCTAAGAAATCTTCTATCAGATTTAAAGATGGAATACAATGATGTATATTACATAATGACTAGGAGACTAAATTCTGACGTTTTAGAAAATTTTTTTAGTTTTATTAAAGGGATGATTGGTTCAAGCACTCATATTTCTCCACTAGAGTTTAAATATTGGTCTGTTGAATAATATATAATAACATACCTACTTTGTACTTGATTTATAAATGTAATACATGCTCATTTCTGTTTGGCAGCTTACGATGGTATTTGTTAGGCAAATATTCCAATTCTGTATTTACTGAACATCGAAATACTGAAGATACAAATGAAGAAAGCTTAATTAATTGTTTGTCTGCGTGTACAATAAACAAAGCTAATATAATTAACAATGATAACAGCAGTATTGCAAGTATTAAAAATGATGGTATTGATGAATCAATATCAAGTATAATTAATAATGGAATAAACTCAAATTATCAAATACCTGAATGTAGTTTGGAATTATTGAAGGAATTTGAGTTACAGGTACCTTTATTTCACTAATATTTTAATCCCTTCGTATAAGTTAGTTATACAACTTATACTATGTATGGATCTTGGATATAGCTGTAATAATAAACCCATTAATTAATTAACAATAGTAAGCATGTAGGTGATTGTCTACTTTTGTTTCACCTTCTTATAGATGTTAACTAATGAGCTACATATGTCTGAAATCGAAAATGATTGCTTGGAATATGTAACAGGCTCAGTAGCCAGAAAGTTTTTGAGCAAATACCCAAGTCTAGGCGAAAAAGTTGGTAATGTGGTAGGATCTGATTCCTCTTGGACCGAACAAATGTCAAAAGGTAATTTGATTAAGCCTTCAAAAAATATGATACAAGCAGCAAAAGTACTTGAAGTTGTTTTTAATGAATATCATACCAAAAACACACTGAGAAAGACTCCAGGTATCTGTGCATATTATATTATATTATACATTTTATAGAAATATTAAAGCTGTATTTATTGATTTTCAATTTAATACATTTCTCCAGGAGTTATGAAGAATGTCAGAGACATATTACTGAGTAAACTACATAATATAAATGAGATTCCAGTAGAAGTCTTAGAATGTATGGTACGCACGAGGACATTCATACGGTTAAATAGTATGAATAAACAACTAATGGACAAAGTTATTTCTACAAAAGACAAAATTAAAAAATTTGTATCTTAATTTTTAAATATTTGATTGACCTAATATGCATTGAATTAATCATAGATATTTACTTTCATTAGCAGTTAGCACACATCTTTGGGAATCCTCAATATTTGCTCGCATAAATTGTTATTTTTTATTGTCTGTTTTTATTTATTGCTACATTCTATAATTTTTCAGCTAAAAAAAATGCAAATAGACAAGTTACATCACAAATGTAGTTTTAAGTCATGACAAATTACTACTTTGTCATGGTTTAAGTCCAATAGTACTATTATACTTATAGTGCAATACTTAGTACTTACAGCAAGACGTAAATAGTATTAACTATTAGGTAATACATTAGGTATTAATCACGGACGTACATACGTATATACGTCCGTGGAATTAATTAAGTGAAATAATTGTAAAGTCAAAACTCAAAAGTGTAAATTAATTATTTTGTATTACTACAAAAAATTACAATATTGTGTGTTGTTGATAAGCAATTATTTAATACTGATAACAAATCCTTGGCGGATGACGTAGACATGATGCGTATCACTGAGTTGCTGACATACCTAGTTAGTTAATCATGATGTGTACAAAAATAAAACTTTTTCTATCCGAAAGATAAAAATTTAATAATAAGTACGAATTTTTAAGTTTGATAAGTTTGATAAGTTTCTTTTGTTTTTTATAATACTATAATTTAAATTTGTTTAATCATATTAATTTTTTAAGGAAATTAATTATATTATCTATATTATAATTATACTTAATTGGTAGAGTAAATTTATTAAAAAAAAATGGTTTTGTATTATATATTTTAATAAATATTGTATTGGTATACTATTTATTTGATTAGAACAGTTTATTAACATAACCACTATTAATTATTGTTTAGTATTAGTCTTGATGATTTATTCTTTTAGTAGTTATGTTCAATAAGTATTGAAAAATACGTTTTCTCGTTAATAAGTTTAATGGGGCGGCAAAAAAAATTTGCCTAGGGGCGGCAATTGTATAAATCCGTCCCTGATAATATGTATAATATTCTATAGTAATTATATAATTATTATAATCAATAATCAATATAAATAATAATATTTTATTATTTTATTATATTGTATATAAAACAGTCGCCGCACGCCGCCCGCCGACGCGCCGATAAGGGCTAGCCTGCTGGGATTTATGAAAACATAGTGTAAAAATCGCGTAATATATGAGATAGATCAGTATAAATATAATATAATATGATTATTTATTTCATTATTTGTTAATGTTAAATGTTAATAAAAAAATAATAATGTTGAATAGTAAAAATTATCGTTTTCATTATGAAATAATATTTTATAGTTATTTATTAATTACATCAACTATACAGTTCATGTTTGATTGTATAATATTGATATGATCTAAGATATTATATTATTATTGTTGTTATATCGTTCTGTGATAATAATAACCTACCCGACAACGCCGATATAGATGGGAATCCCGAGGTGCGTTGCATAAACGGCCAAACCATGGCCAATGTGGTAGTAATCACGCATTTGGCGTTGCCTAAACAGCCAGGCCGTTAGTCGCTTGCGTTGCCTAGACGGCCTTTTGGTATCCTGGCCGTCGCTAAAACAGCTAGGCCGACGAGAAGAATCGCAGACGGCCAATGACTGATAAGATAATAATTTTATTGATATTACTTGATAATGGTGTAATAATGGCATAAATTATCGAAATATCAGAATCCCGAATTATTAAGGAAATTAGGTCTAGGTGTAATATTACTTTAATTGTTTCATCGTATTTTTTACTACCTACCTATTCTTTAAAATTTAATAATTTGTGATTATACATTATTATACCCAATTTAATATTTATAAAGATGGCTTTGCAATTTGTAAAGTTTATTCTAAATCAGAATCAACCAATTTTTAATGACGAGCCAAACTGCTCACATCAAGTGTTGTGTGAAGTTATAACCACAGGTAAGTTAAGAAATTATCGATTCATTGTGCTCGTTTTAATAATATTTTGTATAATATTTATTGTTCACTATAATTTAAGTTTAAGGTATGAAATAATGTTGAAGTAAGTATTTGTATCGCTCTTACAAAAATCTTTAAAACAATTAATATATCTACAATAAACAATTTATCCATATAAATCCTAACAAATTGTCCTAAAAATGTTGATCTATTACTTTTGCTTTGTTTTACTTCCTAAGCCTAAATCGTCATAACAACATTATACTCCTTTCCTCCTATTATCCATTTCTTTCTTGTTATACTTAATAGAAGGTCTCAATGAAATGGCGTTTGTTGATCTGGACAACCTAACATCCTGTGGTATTGCTATACCTAGCCAAAAAAAGAAAATTGTTATTGCAAATAAGGAGCACAGACCAAATTCAATTGCAAATTTTATGGTTGAAAGTAAGTTATAAATTACTAAAAAAATTAATTAACAATTATTTTATTTTTAATATATTCAAAAGACACTTTAGCCACTACAGATTTGCAGAATCCATATACAAGCATTGAATGAAAATTTGTCAAAAACTGTAAAATTTGCATAAGGTTCATCCATTGTATGGCTTTCATTTAGTATGGTTAGATATATTAGATTTTGAATTCTGAGCGAAGCAATAAATGTATTGGTTTTACAATGATGTTTTTTTTATGTCTGTTATAACTTTTTAAAACAGTAAAAATGCTTAGATTTTTTTCAACAGTAACTTTTCTGATAGAAAAGTAAATCTAGTTGGTACTTTTGGGGTGGTGTAAATCTAAAAAATATATAAATACACTTATTTTTACTGATATTTTGAATTCATATTTGGACAAAATTACATATTAAAACCAAGAATAATAATTTTAATTATTTCGTTGCAATTTAAAAATATTATTTGTTGGTACCTATATTAAAGACTGACTGACCGTCTTTTCTCAGAATATACTTATACATATTATTATACTGTTTGTGAAAGCTCTCCTCATTTAATCCATTACCTATTATCAAGTACACTCCTCTCTACCATATATTCATTTTCCTTGCATTTTCCTATCTTTGTTTTTATTTAATAGCAAGTCAAAAGGAAACAAGCTTGGATTTCTGTGATGTTGAAGTTACAGGACCAAGCTCAGAAATTACTGTTGATAATTTGAATTCAAGTAAATGTAAGTAATCACAATTACCTATTTACTTATTTGCTAACTACCATAGTTTAAGATAAATAGTTATGAATTTCAACTCTCCCTCAAAAAACAAATTTCATCTTAAAAAATAATAAAACAACATCATAAATAAATAAATTATACTAAATAAGCTTCTTTCTGCCCTATAATAAATTAAAATTTAAAACTTCTAATAAAATTATTTCTTATTTTAGATGATTCTAATGAAAGAGATTGTTTAAAGTTTATATGGAGTAGGTCATCAATAAAATGCCTCATGAGTACCTATGTTGAATTTGAGAAACATTTTGATAACGGTAGAAAAACAAAAATTCAAATATGGAATGAAATTAGTGCTGAACTTAATAAATTTGGATTTTCTGTAACAGGTAACAACTAAATATCTATAATTATCACACTGAAATTAATAATTATTTACTTATGTAGGTGAAATGTGCCAGCGAAAATGGAGGACACATACCACAACATACAAAAATATCAAAGAAAAAAATTCAAAAACTGGTCGTGGACGGGATTCGTGGGAATATTTTGATGAGATGGAGTCTATCTTTTCTAAAGATCCTAGCTACACTCCATTAGCCACTATATCGTGTGGCGTTAAGACAGTAGAACGCCACATTGACTCTTCTCTATATTCAAAAGCTACTGGAGCAAGCACAGATTTAATGTCGCCAAGATCACCTGATGAACCATTAACTAAAAAACAAAAAACAAATAAAAAAAAAAGTAGTTAGTGATCATCTTGAAAAAATAGCCAAACATATGGCTGAATTCAATGAAATATTTAAAAATTTAGTTCAAACTGAATCTGAAAAAAATGATCTGCTTAAACAGTTATTAGATAAGTAATTTTAAAATAACCATTTAATTAATAATATTTCTATTTCTATTTAATATTTTTTTTATTTACATTTCTATTTACATTATTTTTACTTCGGCTTTAGCTTTATATTCTAGTATCTTTATATTCTATATCTTGTTACTATTAGAAATTAGTTTAGTCTTTTTCCACTTGGCTTGACTTTTAATATATATATTTTTTAATTATATTCATAAAAAATTTTAGAATATCTTAATTAAAATAAACTGAGTATAAAATATAATAGAAAAAATAAAGCCAGTTTTCATTAAATAATTTTATTCAGTTAATAAAACATAAAAAAACACACTTCATTGAGTTAATACAATTATTTATTATAGTTTATACATTTTTCTTGTAGGTAACAGAATGTTGAACCAGTAGGGGTCTTTTTTAGTAGATTATTTTAAATGTTTGGTATAACAATAGTTTAAAAATTACATACTGCCTGTTCTTTGTCTAATTTTTTTTCTTCTTGCTGCTGTTGTCTTTTAGTCTTGTACAATTCTTGCAATTCTGTATTTGTTTTCTTTAATGACTGATTTGATACTTTTTTTCTAGGTGTATTAGGCATTGTGTGTCAAAAAAAAAAATATTATTTTTTTCATTTAGAAGATGTCAGCATATTATTTGTTATCTCTCTTTACCCACGACCAACATGGCAAATTTATGTTAACTAGAATGAAGAAAGAAACTAGTTTGAATTATCAAATTTAAAGTTCAGAATATTATCTTTGTTTGTATATTGATTTTTTTATGATATTTTGATTTGTGTATTATATGGAATTTATGATAGATTTTAAATTGCAACATTTACATAATCATAACTTGCTTGAAAATTTAAATATCTAAAAAACCAATCTACATACATAAATACATTCATTCATTCATACATACATACATTACGTAGGTATATATAAATAACACTCACAATCATTCCCATTATTAATATAGAAAACAACTTTTTTCTATTGTTAAATTTGTCATTATAATACATTTTTATTACTTATAACTAATTATTAAAATGATACCAATTAATTTTTATTAATAAAACAAATTCATTTTTTAACTACAGTTACTGTATTTAGTTATTATGAAGTAAATCAGCCAATCTATCCCTCTTAATTTGACCTTCTCTTTTCATTTTTTCCAAATCTACATCTCTCTCATCAAATACATCAATCTCTTCATTTTCTTCTACTCCATACTCATCATCTGAATCGTCAAGAGCAACATTATGCAAAACACAACTTGCACAAATATGATCCACAACATAATCCATCCTATCCATGTCTAAATATTTTAGACGTCTCCATTTCCCTTTAAGTTGTGCCCACGTATTTTCAATTTTTACCCTTCCCTTGCTCAGTTTGTTGTTGTGACTTTTTTGTTTTGCTGTCAATACACCATTGTCTTTGTATGGAACCATCATGTGCGGACTTATTGGATATGCTGAGTCTCCAACAATGTGCTCATCTGGATCCAACAATCTTGGTAAACTATTTGATAGTTCACTTCTACGAAAGACTCGAGCATCGTGCATACTGCCTACTTCTCCAATATGGACGTCCAGTAGCCTTTTATTATATGTACACACTCCTTGTATAATCACAGCATAATCTTTTTTTCTATTTATGTATCTATAATGTTTATCGCCACGTGGTTGTTTGATTTGAATATAGCATCCATCAATTGCCCCAACTATTCCTGGATAACCACTGGCCAATAAAAATGCATCTTTTATCTAAATATATTTAAAAATTAAGTAATGTATTAGATCTTAATATTATATAAAATTAATTATAGATTAGAGTAAGGTTGCCAGAATCATTTTTCATTGTGTGAATACAATGATTTATAATTAAATTCAAATATAATACATTAATCACAGTGATCTACCAAATAACAAGGTATATTTGATACCTTCCACCTATATTAAAGCAGATCTGACTTTGCATTATTGTGTCCAGTTTTTTAAATTTATATTAATTAAATTATAAATTTTGTAAACATATCTACAGGTAATTTTAAGTTAATATTTTTTTTTTTTAATTTTATTTATTAGGTACATTACTCTTTACATTTTTAAATTATTAAATTTATGAATTATACTTATGTGTTAAATTATGATACTAGAGCGTGTTCAATAAAATCAATCATCAATCTAACAAAATAATAAAACTTTTAAGGATTATTTCGGATTTGAACTTAAAAATGCAATAATTAAAATATATGACAGTCAAAGGATCAATGACAAATGTATTAATTAGATACTGTAAACATTTATTATAGTTTTATGTCTTAAATCGGTACTCCAACAGGTAAGTCTGGCAACGATACCATAGGTACAAGTTCTAACCTCATCTTTTTTCTCATTTGTAGGCCACTGAATGTATCTGTGTGCTTCAGAAACTACACTCGAAACAATTGTTCGGTAAATTTTATGAAGTGTACCACGATTCATTTTAAATCTCTCAGCAACACTTCTATAGCAATCCGGGGTAGCCATTATCCATATAAATCCTAATAATTGGATGTCTAGTGGTACTTTCACTGGTCTATTTGACTTTATAATGTGTGGTGCCATTTCATTGTAAAATTCCTATTTAATAATAATTAGAGCTCGGATGTTTATGACTTGTCATATTTTTTTCGCGCAGCCAGAATTACACCGGAGTGGGATACAAATTTGATTCATGAAGTCTATATTACAAATATGCAACTTTTTTTTGCATATTTTTGCATATTTGACATTTTTGAGCATATAAATGCATATATTGATCATTTATAGATTTAATGGCATATTTATCTCATACTCACATATTTATTAATTATTTTATATCTCTATGTATACACGAATCTCATAATCGCCTGTCGACGACCATTATCTTATCGCATATCGTTAATAGATTAATATTATAGCCTAGGTATAGGTAAGTATATTGTATAATAGTATAGATTGACTGAAAAATTATCAATTGCAGCTTCATCTCCTCAAGGTAAATCAATATACACAACATTTCAAAAAGTTTTGGACAAAAATTCTGGGTATAAAGTATTATCTAAAATTTCTAAAATAATAGATGGCAAAACAGATTCGTTTGATGGACTTCCTGAAGGTATAGAAACTTTCGACATTGTTAACTTTAAGTATGCACCGGTCAACTCTGTAGACGTGGAGAGGTCATTTTCAGCTTACAAAAACATTCTGTCAGATCGTGGAAGATCTTTCAAATTTGAAAATATATCCAAAATCATTGTTATACAGTGTAATCTTAATATTTAAATTATTTAACCTACGTAACATGTATTTTAGTTTATATATTTATATTTATAGTAATTCATTTCTACCATGCATTTTTTTTTATAATTTATTTTGAATTAATAATAACCTCTTTTTTGCGTATATTTTTTTGCATATTTTTGTTGAAAAATAGGTATATTTGATATATTTTAAGGCATATATTTGCATATTTTTAAATTTTTAAATGCATATTTGAATGAAATTTTGGTCATTAACATCCGAGCTCTAATAATAATATAATATATATATATTGTGGAATATAGTAAATCATGACAGCAGTCCATTGTTGGTGAATTAAAATAATTATAAATTATGTAGGTACTTCAAATGTATGCTTGTGCATTCTGAAGTGTTCTTTGAATGTTCGATCTCTAAGTTTCATGTAGTTGAGATAGTACCCGCCGTTTTTCCCGAATGGACTTTTTCCCGAATGTCGTTTTATCCGAAAATCCGAAAACCCGAAACCTTTTTTCCCGAACGACTTTTTCCCGACGGTTATTGTTCCCGAAATAAAAATTTTTAAAAATTTAAAAATGTTGTTATAACTGTGAGCTGTAATGACTAGGTATGTATTTTCTATACATTATAACTAAAATACAGCTGTTGCTATACATTCTAATCTTTTCTAATCTTTTTTTTCTCCGTGCGATAAACGGGCACATGTAGAATCGCATGTTTGCCATTATTGCACTTTACCGTCGCTGATTTATATTTTACACCGATATTTGTGTTATTATTATCGTTTGTATCTTTTATCTATGGTATACAAGTAAAACGTAATCAATGTAATCGTAAAGCCGCGTTATTCGAGTGCTATCGACCGTCGTTATACTTTCCAGTGCATTTTATTGTAAATAATATAAGATTATATACTTAGCAAAATCATTTTAATTTAATTTTAATCTATCACCATGGCTGAAATTAAAATTTTGAGTGAAACAAAATTAATTTGTGGAGGTTTTATTTATGTGCGTTCTAAATTACCAGTCAACGGTAAAACATACTGGGAATGTCAAAAGTTACGTAAAAAAGAGTGCAAAGCAAGAGTTATTACTGCGTTCAATATTTTTGAAAATAAAAATTATTTTGTACGAGAATCAACGTTGGACGATCACGCCCATGTTCCCAACCAAGAAGAGTGTGAAGCAGATATCATCAAATATTCTTTGAAGCGGAAAGCTGAGGACCAACCACAACTACCACCTGCTCAAATATTACGTACAGAGATGGCTGGCTTATCTGACGGGGTTCTCAGTCAACTACCTACCCGTGATAATTTAAAAAAATCAATGCGTAAAGTCCGGAGGTATTTATTTTTTTCAAATTTCCACGAATCCAATTTAATTTTTATGTATTTTACACATACCTAAGGAAAAATTTGCCGCCCAATCCAAAAACACTTAATGACTTTGGTACTCTTCCCGATCGGTATCAAAAGACGCTTACGGGTGAACATTTTTTAATTTACGATTCACTTGATGATGATTCCGTCAATGAAGGTAGAGTCGTTGTGTTCTCGACTCGGAGAAATTTAGAATTATTGGCCCGGAGTGATTGCTGGTTTTTAGACGGGACTTTTAAGGTTTGATGGATTTTATTATATTTATTACCAGGGCTTGCAAACGTTATAATAACGTTATAATTATAACGTTATACTCGACATAAAACGATTGAAATTTGAAACGTAATTATAACGAAAAACGATAAATACGATAATAACGATAATAATAAATTTTTTTTTTCAAATGCAAGCCCTGTTTATTACCTAGGTATATGTCTATGATGTGTTAATCAGTGGTGTATTGGTACGGGTACGCCGGTATACGTCGTATACGTCGCGAGCGTCGCGGCGAACAACGGTGTCCGGGTGTCATGACGCGGCGTTTAACAAAAATGTCTCTTAAGATTTTTAATATTTTAAAAATTAAACGTTTTATTGAAATTCTGATACTTGCATCGTCTTTAACACATAAAATCACACATTGCTACGTAAATTAAATTTCAAAAATAAAATTTTTAGGTGGGTAAATCGTTGTGTGAAGCGAGCAACTTTTACACGTATGAGATAGGCAATTCCGACGAGTAAGGCCCAATGACGTCACGCGGCTATTCTTCATTTCTTAATATCTCTTAATTATCTCTTATTAATATCTTTTATTTATCTATTGAAGTAGGCATTGAATGTAATTATATAACAATATGATTTTGTTTCATAATTCTTAGGTGTGTCCCACTATTTTCACACAAGTTTTCACGATTCTGGGAACATGCAAACAACACGATGCTCATGACACAGTTGCTATTCCATTTGTCTATGCACTGTTGTCGTCAAAAGAAACGGTTCAGTATGCCACTGTGCTAAGAGCAGTACAATCTTCATTTAACGAACACAGGATTGTTTGTGAACCGGCTAAGATCATGACTGACTTTGAAAAATCTATAATCAACGCTTGTCAAGAAGTTTATCCAAATTGTCCTCTCAGTTGTTGCTTTTTTCATTTCGGTCAATCAATGTATCGACAAATTCAATCTGTTGGTCTTCAAGCCACATACAATGACCCTGATGATCGTTCATTAAAAATGTACAGTCATATGATGCTAGCGTTGGCATTCGTACCTTTGGCTGAATACCTCGCATTTTCTCGCTTTTGAAAAATGACGCGCCTGAAGATTTATTACCAATTTTGGAATATTTTGAAAAAAATTATGTTGTAGGAGTAATAGCTAGAGGGCGAAGACGAGGAATTCTTCCACGTTATCCGCCAGAAATTTGGAATCAGCACCAAGCCGCTCTAACTGGTTCACACAAAACCAACAATGTAAGTGAGGGGTGGCACAATCGCTTCCAGCTTGTTATTGGAAAACATCATTCAGATCTTTACTCCGCTCTCGGTGAGATCCAAAAAGAACAAGCTGATGCTGAGATAATGATCGCGGAGCTGAGTTTAGGACGAAAAGTTAGAGCACTACCAAAAAGAAAATGGCGGGATTTTCAAAAGCGAATAATGTCCATTACTGCTGAATTTAATACATACCAGCCGTTACAATTTCTGAGGGCAATCGCACATAATATTGTTTTGTAATTTTGTTTTTAACGATAACAGCATTTATTATGTTATTATACTTTTTTTAAAATTATTTTTATTTTTTATATGCATTACAATATATCGATTTTAAAATCGATTCGGGTAAAAGGTGTTCGGTAAAAAAGGTTTCGGGTTTTCGGATTTTCGGATAAAATACCATTCGGGAAAAAGTCCATTCGGGAATTTTGATTCGGGAAATATACCGGTAACCAGTTGAGATGGTATGAAGAATCATTTAAATCGTCATCACTTTCGCTAGTGACTAAATTAAACATGCATTGATGCATTTACATAAAAAAACAATATCATTAGAAACATTCAATTTTAAATTCATAAACACAATTAATTAATGTTTATTTAAATTTAAGTGTTCTCAAATAGCGAGATCTAATATTTGAGGCATAGGCAAGTACATGAGTTTAGAAGTTAGTATCATAATGTATTTATTTACTATACACTAGAGCCCTGCATGGCCTTGGACTTCAAAAGTTAGGCCCATACAGTGCTATACTATACACTGAGCTACTCCGATTATCCTGTGCACACAACTATGATATAACTATGAGGTACCTATAACCTATTAAATAAATCTTATAAAGACTAACCATCAGATTCGTTCATACCAATAGCAACAACTGCTTGTTGAACATATCTGTGATATTGTAGTAATCCATACATTAAATTATTACTGTTGAATAATTGTGCCAAGTGTCTATTATCCATTGTAGATTTATGGCCTGAAAATTTAAAAGTGGGTATTTTATTACTGTAAATGCTACAAACACATAACATAGCAAACTGTAAGATCGCATATTTACAGCAGCTCTGTTAGTTTAAAAATTGAGTGAATTTACCTCTTATAAAATTTAAAGGTAAGGTTATTATCTAGTGAACCTCATGGATTTTTTTTATTATTTAAATTCAATGCAAGTTATGAGTATTTTAAAAAGCATAAACAGTTTGCAATTTTAAAACAATCATATCTTGCTTTAAAATTAAGATACAAAAAATACCATATGAGGTTATAGATAATATTCTTACTTATAAATTTTATGAGAGATCAGTTCACTTTAATTTTTAAACTAACAGAGCTAAATATGATCCGAGCATACCATTTGCTATGTTGGGCGTTTGTAATACAGAGAATGCATGAGGGTAATCCAGGTAAATAATAGTGCAAAATAGACATTAAAATTCATACAATTGAAAAATCAAATCTGAATATCAGGCATTTGACTGCTCGATTTTGAAGTATTTAAACCAAATTATTATTGTTTTAATATGAATCTTCAGTGGAAAAGGAAATATTATAGGTATAGGAATGTATACAATCATAACATAACGCATAAATAGAACATTCAAAATAATTTTAACAAATTAATATATTAATACAATATAAGCTTTAATAGAATGTAAATATCAAACAAAAAAACAATAATAAATTTAACTCAATACCGATTTATACTTTATACATAATAGTTATGTGAAAATAAGGGACGTTTTCAAATTTATGCAGGCAAACATATTTGACAATATAATATGGGAAATTGAATTTTATGGTAAATTAAAACAGGTTTATATTAATTTGCCTCACATTCTCAGTAAATATAAGTAATTTATAGACAAAAATTAAAGCAATAAATTGACAAAACATAATATCATACAAAAAACAATTAAGACTTAATACATTTTGCACAGAAACAAAATAAAAATAAATAATTATAAAAATGATTACAAACAAATTTATATAAATAAACTAGTATTACAACTATTTTAGTTTCATAAAGAAATGTATAATTTACACAGATAATAATTTATTGTACTTTTGTGCGTAAGAAAATCTATAAGACAATTTAAAAACTATTATAAAATAAAAAATGAATTCTAATACATTAAAATCTTAGTTCCTGTATCCCACCATACTCATTTTGGGTCTGCCAACCGTGCCTAAGCCTCCATTTGAAACAATCTCATACAACATCTAAGAATACCAACAGTAGTCTTAAAATAACACCCTCAATCACATTCAATCACCTTCTTTTCCTTTATTATTAATTTCAATAACTACTTTTACATCTTTTGATTTCTTTCTTCTAAAAACATACCTAAATCATCTCTATTGTCTCTCACTCTCATCCTGTGTATGGTAAACACCACATATAATATGCTTCTTCTTACAGTCTTACATATTCATTCCTTAGATCCATCTCCCATCAGTCCACTCATCCAACTAAGCATTCTTATCCTCTGCTTAATTTCCATGTCAACCAAACCATACAACAAAATTGTTTTCACTACACTCTTATAGAATTCATCTTTTATTCACATAAAAATAGCAATAATTAACGATTTATGTTAATTAATTTACAGTACAGTAATATTTTCAGGCTATTTTACTTATTAAAATATATTGATACAGACGTCAGACACATTACACATACTACATAATTAAAAAATATAATATTACTAGAAAATAGTGATAGTTTATTACGAACGCTTATATACGCTTACAATTTTCGGTTTTCTTGAATATTAATCACTAGGTAGTAATCTGTACTCTGTTGAATCTTAAAAATTTAAAATTTAAAAATTGATAAATCGCCGACAGCGGTTTTCGGCTTTTCGCGTTGCCTTCCAACAATAAAAAATTTGGCCGCATGTTGTTATCAAAATTAGATAAGACGAACAGGCCATCGCCAGTCTGGCTGTCTATGCAACGCACCTCCGGTGTTGCGGGCCGTGGGCTGCCGGCTGACGGCTGCCCGGCACCCGCCGGCCCCCGCCATCACCAGTAATCTAATCTGGACGGCGGACTTTTTGGACAAAATTGACAATATTGTCATTTCACTGTCCGATACTCCGATGTCATACACTCTTACAGTCATACGATTCATACGTGATACGTCGTCTATAACGCACCACATGAGTAAAAAAGTATCGATTCATTTTGTACATAGTTTTGTACGTCCGTGTGTCTGCCGTCTGGTACTCTGGTAGTCTGGTGTGTCACCAGCTGCCAAGTTGCAAATCAGTTGAGTTAATACTTAATTGCGAATCGGATTACGCAACTGCACTATAAAAGGTATGTAAACGTTCTTTTTTAGTTTATTATTTTTGATATTATTATTATCATTCAATATAGGCAATAGGCGTGTGCATGAGCACCTCCTGATGTTTTACTAAGTAATAATTAGTAATTACCAAACGTCAGATCTGTCTTAACTAGTCTGCTTTGATCTGCTGTAACTAAATACAATTTTAATTTTTGTTAATAATTCATAATTGTGATAAAATAAAAAAAAATACTATTATCTACATGTGTTATTACATATTATTATATATAGGTAATGTTACATTAGGTAGGTATAATATTTTACACAATAAAATTATAACGACTAATTAGTTTTAATCTACTATAGGTACATAGAATAAATATATTAACGAATATATAATAGATTATTTTCTAAATTGTTTACACAATTAAAATAGTAAATATTATAGCAGGGTTTTGTAGTAGACTAACATTTTGCAGGGTATCCCGTATCACTCCACACCGCTTATTTAAACTTTAAATGCCTACAACTCAAAAAATGATTTTCATGTAATGATGAACTCCAAAAATATAAAATATATATTTTATTTTAGAAAAAAGTTGTTCTATATCAACTGAAAATTATGAAAACTATGTAATAGAAATATTTTGAAAAAATGCAATACTTTCTGAAGTACCTAATGAGTGTTGTTTGGTAAAAGAATCACCTGTATAATTATATTATATTATTCAACAAAATATTTTTGATACATTATTTTCTGATACTTTAATAATTTTTTTTTTTTTTAAATAACTATACCTACTATAAATATTTGCTATTTTATACAATCTTAAAATAAAATATTTGAATATGAAATTCAACCATTTTGAAGGTACCTATCTGTATTAGTCTTGATATAAAAATATAAATTGGTAAATAACATTAATAACAATAGTTTTTACTATTTACTATAGATGATGTTTTATTTTAATATATAATCCATATATATCCATTATACAGGTAGGTATATATATAGGTAGGTACCTATTATTTTTTTTTTTATTTTTTTTTTTAGAACTTTCAGCTACAACTATAAATTATAGTTCGACAATTACAATAGTATACAATAAAATTAGGATAAATTTGACATGATAAAGATAATAAATTATGATTAATACAAATAATGATAGAAGGCAGAAAATAAAATCGTACCCCAATTAAGATTAAAATAACATAATCACAAAATAATTATTAATATTAACAGTTTAGATATGTACGATTTAACAAAGACACGCATTTAAGGAGATAAGGTATTTTTAGTAAGCAATGTGTTTAATAGAGTTGATAAAAGCGAAATTAATGGAGTAATGAGGGAATTAAGTTGCGTAACAAATTGTGATATAATATTGGCAATAGGTTCAGAGTTAAAATTATTTGAGTTGCCCACGGTTGCTTCTGCGTAGGTCTTACGTTCTCCTTTGCGGCGGGTATGTCCGGACGGGGGCTCATCTATGACTGGCAAGATCCTAGTGTGCCCTTTAAATTTTTTTTTTTTTGGTAACGGATTGATAAACACGGCAACCTTTGAAGTTTGCCGTATGTGCGTCAGAACAGAGCGCGCATTTAGCTGGACTAGCTTGATCCTTTGTGCAGTCCTCGGAGCGATGGTCTTCGCCGCATTTGACGCATCTAAATTCGTGGTGACAGTAGTTGTTGGTATGGCCATAGGCTTGACAATTGTGGCACTGTGGTGGACCACAACGGGACAGATGAGGTTTCTCGATTATAACTTTGGTATTAAGTAGCGAAGTGATATTAAAAATATCATTGTTGTTATTTTGACGATTTAGATCAACAAAAAATAATGGGAGACCGCATTTATTTTTATTTTTGACATTGATAACTTGTTTCACCGAATGTCCTTTTTCCGACAAGGCGACAGAAATTTCCGTACACAATGTGGAATGGTGGAGATTTCTTATTGCGACTCTGAATGAACGATTAACACGAGGTTGAAAAGTATGAAAACTAGCATCAGTTTCCCCGAGATGAGTCATAATAGTGTTGTAAATGAGTACGCCCCTGGGATATACAATCAGAAATGATTTAGTAGACTTACAGGTAAATGCGTTTAGACCAGTCAACCTTTTTAGCTCATTTGTGAAGGCGGAGAAATTTGAGATGTTGGAGATGTAAATCGGTGGAGCCGTTGGAGTGACGTCTTGTTTATCGAGCGTCGGCTGCTCGATGTTTAGTTTTGCAGAACCCGGTTTTTCGTTGCGAGCTGTCGCGCTGTTGGCGGATGTGTTAAATACGTTGTCACTGGAATCATCGGAGCACAAGACAGCAAACCGATTAGGTGTAACGAATATTTTTGATTTTTTATCGTCAACTTTTGGCGAAATTGACGAATTTGAAAGATTGCGTTTGTTAGACATAGATGTATGGAGCGGACCGCCACCGGTGTCGTGGACTTTGTCTACCATTATCGAACGGCAAACGCGATAACGGAGCTAATAGGCAACTACGTGCATGCACGTTGAGCGTTATAGCCGGACTGAGGTACCTATTATATTATAATATAGAATTAGTATTTGGTACTTATATCTATTTAGATATATTTTTAATACCATCAAATTAAAAATGTAAATAATAAATACTACATATTATATGTATTTAATATGATTAAAATATATTTATATATTAGGTACATAGTTGTTTTATTCTGATTTTGCTAGAAAATTGATAATAATATTGAAATTATTACAATGGCGAGTGAAAGAACAAAGAGGAGGAGAGTTAGAGAAGAATTAGACTCTGTATTCGACATTGAGGTTAATGATTTTAATTTGCAAAAGAATAACCAGTATAAATTGAAAGAAGTATCTAATAATATTTGTAATAAACCCAAAAAAGAATATTTTCATAGTCCAGAGTTGACTTCTGCAAATGACTTGACTGATGATAATTGTTTCAATTCTGAATTGATATTTCCAAAAGTAATAGTTCTACTACATTCTTAATTATATTAATAATTCTTTGTTTTTAATTTTCCTACAAACTACTTTTTAGGTTTCTGAGAGCAATGAATATGATCTACCTACTCATGAACCAATTAGTATATGTGATGAGTTTCAAAATGATTTAGTTATTTGGGCGACACAATTTAATATACCTCATAATGCATTTGATGGATTATTGATAATTTTGAAAAAAGTTCCAACATAATCAAAACTCCCTAAAGATTCTCGTACTATATTAAAAACTAAAAAAACTAATGTGACACATGCTTTATCAATAATAAGTCCTGGTTTATACTACCATTTTGGTTTAAGTTCATCCATTCAAGATCATTTTAAATTTTATTCAACTAATAATATTGAGGTGATAAAAATAGTAATCGGAATTGATGGCTTGCCAATCTCTAAGAGTAGTTCTAGTCAGCTATGGCCAATTTTAGCCTATATACGGCCATTTAAAAACTCTGTTTTCCCAATTGGGATTTACTGGGGCAATGAAAAGCCTACAAATTCTAATTTATACTTAGAACAATTTGTTATAGAAGCAAAAGAATTATTGGAAAATGGTATTAATGTAAATGGAGTAATCTTAAAAGTAATCATAGATGGATTTTCTTTAGACGCCCCTGCTAAAGCATTTGTACTAAAAATTAAAGGGCATTCTGGTTATGACTCTTGTTCACGATGTTTAGAAGAAGGAGAATATTTGAAAAACCGATCATGTTTCCCATATTCAGCCAGTAGTGAAATCAAGCGTACTCATAATGACTATGTAACAAAAAGATACGAAGAACATCATGTAGGATCTACACTATCCATATTATCAGATTTACCTGGTATAGATATCGTTAACATATTTTCATTAGATTATATGCATCTCGTTTGCCTTGGTATTATGAAAAAGTTGATTCAATTATGGATTCATAAAGGACCATTAAATGTTCGGATACCAAATTTAATACAAAAAAAAATATCAGATAATTTTTTATCATTAAAGCAAAATATACCTTGTGATTTTTCTCGTAAGCCTAGAGCTTTAAATGAATTACCAAGATTTAAAGCCACTGAACTACGTCAAATACTGCTGTATACTGGACAAATTGTTTTTAAAGATAATATAAGCAATGAATGTTATAAGCACTTTATGGCCCTAAATATAGCTATGACAATACTGTTGAATGACAATATGCAAGAGAAATATATTGATTATGCTAGAGGTTTACTTAAATATTTTGTTCAACAATTTGAAACATTATATGGAAGACATTTCATTTCTCACAATGTTCATAGCCTTCTTCATATTTCTGATGATTATCTTAACTTTGACTCCCTCGACAACATAAGTGCTTTTCCATTCGAAAACTACATGAAGTCCCTTAAAAAAATGATAAGAAAACATGATAAACCTCTCCAACAAATTATCAAAAGATATTATGAACAAAAAAATGTTAATACTCATAAAGATAAAAGTATAAAAATTGTTTTTAAAAATGAGCATATCCAAGGACCTTTATTGAATAACTTAACAGAACCACAATATAAAGTTGTCCATTTACAAAATACAATTTTAAAAACAAGAAGTATAGCTGATTGTTTTATATTAACTAAAGATAATGATGTAATGGAAATATTAAACATAGCTCATACTAAGCTTAATAATGAAGTAGTTCTAGTAGGAAAAGTTTTTCTAACCAAACTACCATTTTATGAAAAACCATTAAGTTCTATTATTTTTGATATTTATATTGTTGACAACTTATCTACTGAGTTAAGTTGGATTCCTCTTAAGAATTTAAAAAAAAAGTTATGATCTTAGACAACAACAGTCAAAAAATTGTTATCCCAATTTTACATTCATCTGAATAACAATTGATATTAATCAATAATAAATTATTTGTATTATACGTGTACATATAACTTGTATATTAATTAAACAATACTGTATTTTATTCATATTATTTTATTTGGTAACTATATATATATACTAATACTTCATTCAAACATTAAATATCTATTGTAATGTAAGTCTTTTTTTTTACAGAAACATACCTGTATATTATATATTGTGGTTAGTGTGATACATATTGTAAATATGACCTATCACATTGTTTTATTCATAAAAGAAAACTCAGTAGAAGCTGTTCCATCACACTGGTTGTCAAGTGATGGAAAAACATGTGCTTGGCCTAAAAGGCATTTAGATCCAATTAGGCAAATTGAGAAAAAAAACAACCTAATACTCTTGAATACACTTGGTTTCAAATTCGTATCTTAGCTAAATCTATTTGTAAGTACACATATTTAATTGATAACAATTATTACTAATAAACTATTCATATGATTGTTAGTTATTTTAATATCTACTATAATAATAGTATTAGGTACCTAAAATCGTAACTTAAAAAAATATTTTTTGTTATATTTCAAAAACTTTTAGCAAGTTTAAAAGAAGCCAAAGCTAAAGCTGAAGTAGCAACTTTTACATCAGACTTATCTTCAATTGAAGAAGATAAAGAAACAAGGAATATTCGATGTAAAAAAATTGATGATGATTATATAAACGATGGTGATTCTTTTTCTTTAAAAAAAAAACCTAAAAAACATTTTAAAACAATTCAAGACAAAATTCTAAGCCCACCCAAGTTTATTGAAACAGGTAACATAGTAAATAAAACGGCTGCATTTTTTTTTTTTAATTATACTATATTAATAATCATTTCAGATATTGATGAAGATACTGGTTCAGATTCTGATACTATGTTAATTTCAAACATCAAAAGTAAGCAACAAATTAGATTTTGTTAATTGAATATAATTATGTTATAAAATGTACAATCATTCTAATATTTTGTTAACAGGCAAAAAAAAGTCTCCATTAAAATATTTCCAAAACAAAACCAGTATAAATATATATGAAGATAACAAAAGATCATCTACTGAATCTTATTTACCTCTTAGAAGTAAGTAAATATTGTATAAACTAATAATAAAGATAACGTAGCTATCTAAATTTTTAAAATATACCTATTTCTTATTATGTGTATATTTTATTGTAATAGGTTCATCAATTTCAAAAAATAAGCCTTTAGTATCTACAAGTGCTATCTTAATCTCACCATCTGGAAAATGGGATGTGGATGATATTGACATACCAAATTCCAATAAAATTATAAAAAGAAAGTTGGATTTTGGGTCAACTTTAATTCCTTCCAAATCTTCACAAATCAATACAGACATTTATCATGACAACATTAATCTTGATAATACCATGACAAAATATACAGGTATGTCAGCAATATTCCAGTTTTTGAAGCGAATCGCGCATCCACCCTCCGCCCATCTGTGTACTGTGACGTGAGCATTTCTCCGTTTCTCATTGGTCTGCCGTCGCCACAGCCGTTATAGCCGCCGCCGCCGATGACTCCACCACCACTCCACCGCCAATCTAGTCGGAGAAATGCTTACGTCACGGACCTGCGTATCACGAGTTGCTGACATACCTGTATATTTTGTCATGGATAATACTTAAATCCATTACAGTAAAATATTATTTTTATTATTATGATAACTAGGTAGATTTTATTATTTATTAATATTTACTATCTAAATAATCAGTATACGTGATTTAATTTAAATTGATTTACTATAACAACAATACGTATTGTAGGTATTTGCTTAGTGTTATAGTTACAATTTTAATATATATATATTTGAATGTATATATGTATAATATATATATATATTATTTTAATAGCAGATGGCATGGATAATATAAATGTCGATTTAAAAAGTGATTGCCTAGAAAAGTTTAATGTTGAAGATAAACATTTGAACAATACACCAACTCATTTTATTAGTACACCGTCATCATCTGTATCAATTTCAAATAGCTCAAAAGTCCAAGCTGGTAATAATATATTGAATAAACCAAATCTATTAAATTTGAAATAAAAGCATTTACTTTTTTTCAGAAATGCTTAATATTTTAAAAAGCTTGACTCGTTCTGTGACAAATATTAAATATGATGTAAAAAATATTACAACTAAAATTGACCGGTTTGATAATGTTTTAAGTGACCTGCAAAAAAACCAAAATAATTCATCTACAAAAAATAATTATTGTCCTGTTGATGAAAGTATTTACAAATTTCATTTAATAAATCTTGAAGAACTAAACATTTTTGAAGAAAAAATAGTGGACAATGATTTTCGACAAAAAATAGTAATTATAATTCAGTTAAAAATAAACCTTTCAATATATTATATCTTCAATATTTATTACATAAATTTAATAATTTATTTTGCAGGTACATTACTTAAGTAGACTATCACGTCCACGTGATAGTGTCTCAGATATGACACGCCAAATAATGTCTAAGATGTTTCACAATAATTTGCTATCAAAGTTTTCTTATGCAGGACATAAGCATAAAATGGTGTTTGCTACTCTACATTCCTGTTCCATCATATTTGGTAACATATTTTTAGTATACTAAATACTGTTTATAATATTAGGTTATATATACTGCATACAATAAAATAAAATGTACTTAATATTTTAGAAACTATAAGAAGTGTACAAAAACATCGAAACTGCACAGACCAAGAGGTATTAAAACCTATGAAGTTTTTCATGGCAAATGCAAAGTTCCGAGAAGAAAAGAAACAAAAACAAAAAACCCCTTTTTAATATTATTATTATTGTTCATGTATACAGGGTGTCCCACGGAGTTCTAACAAATGAAATAACTTTTATTCTAATTGATATTTTTTCATTTTTTTTTTTGTAAAATTATAATAGACGCTTGCTCTACAAGTATAATATAAAATTTTAAATTAAATTTTTTTTTTACACAAAATAAAAAATTTTAAATTTGATTAAATTTTTTTTGAAGAAATTCAAAATAGCCAATTTTTAAACATATTGGAAAAAATAGATTTAACGTTTTCAGTATTCAATTTGAGTAATCCGTTTGCGACTTATTAACATTTAAATATTCGTTACATTTACTGCTACCGGGCAATTTACCAGACCCAACAGTTAAAACCAGAAGTCAAAATGAACCCAAGATAACAAACTAAGATAGTATCCATAGAAATAATAATAACCAATTGCCCGGTAGCAGTGAATGTAACAAATATTTAAATGTTAATAAGTCGCAAACGGATTACTCAAATTGAATACTGAAAACGTTAAATCTATTTTTTCCAATATGTTTATAAATTGGCTATTTTGAATTTCTTCAAAAAAAATTGAATAAAATTTAAAAATTTTTATTTTGTGTAAAAAAAAATTTTAATTTAAAATTTTATATTATACTTGTAGAGCAAGCGTCTAATAATTTTACAAAAAAAAAAAAAATGAAAAAATATCAATTAGAATAAAAGTTATTTCATTTGTCAGAACTTCGTGGGACACCCTGACTATATACCCTGTATATATTATATTACTATTATATGTTATTATTATATTATTATTATATAATTATTAATATTTTATTATATTATATATTTATGTTTTGGGTTAATTAATAAGAGGATATTGTCATCAGCTAAGCTGATATAAACTATACAGGTACTATAGTATGTAAATTATAAAAGTAAAATTGCAAATAACTTGCTATAATAAAATTTAAAGTTTTTATTTTAGTTCTAACTGTTAATTATTATTTCTAACTTATTTATATTCAAAATTGTTATTGTTATGTAAATTACAGCTAAAAATTTGCTCCTGTTATGTTTTTACATTGACGCCTTCCAGTGCAGGATCTGGTATATTTTTTACCCGGGGAAAAGTATAAAATTAGCGCCCTCTCTCTTTGTTATTCCCACAATTTGGCGCTCCCCGACCAAAACTTCCGGGGCAAGTGCCCCGGTTAGTCCCCCCTAAATCTGCCCCTGACGCCTTCAAAGCTTCAACAACAGCCCAAATCATATTTTTAATAGTATAATATTATACACCATAATAAAGGTGAAATTAATAATTGCATTTTTAGAAGTAATCTTTAAAATGAATACAAAATATTATCATATATTTTGAAAATATCCTTAACAATATATTTTATAAATTTAATTATGCAAATGTTTTAAAAATATTTCAAAAAATATTTTGAAAACGAAACAAAAATATTTTGAAGACTATTTTTTTCGGCCGAAAAATATTTTCTAATTATTTTTAAAATATATGTTAATCATTAAACGATGTTTTATAAATATTCATTATTTTCTGAAAAATATTTCTAAAATGATTTTAAAATCACTTTTTGTTATGTGGGACGGACACGATTGTATGTATAGATATTTATAAGAGTTAATGGTGAATATTATTATTCCTTGCTCACTTATAGTTGATATTACATATACCTTGCTCACTTACTTATTGGTAGGTAATTAAAATAACATAGAAAGTCATATGAGTACATTACACACACTTTTGTTTTATTATTAAAATGTATTATAATATTATATTATACTGCAGTACTATTAAAATAAAATATAAGCTGTTTGAATGCATAATACAGATTAGACACACACAGTGACTTATGCGTTTTACTTACACTCTTCAATAAAAGTGCAATGATGAATTTATATTTTTATAAATTATGTTAGGTATGTTATTATTAATTATAATTATTATTTACACGGATGGTGTAACTAAAAATACTTATTGATTTTCCTATTGTCACTGACATTGGTTTGCAGATAAAAATTGGCAATACCTATATTATAAACTATGTAGGTACCTATGTGATAGGGTTATCGTTAAATTGTCGAGTTAGTTAATAATGCTACGTGCTCTGATGTCCTATACCCATAATATAATATATAAAGGGGGCGACACATAGTAGGCTTAACTATTTAAGATAACAATCGCCCATGAATATTAACAAAAGACGTAGGAATGAACATACTACCAAATAATATGAGGTGTGTGGCCATAATGCCATAGAGGGTGTTACCTGAGTCTGGGAGACAATAGAAATAAAACAACTTTTGACTCTAACCCACACACAAAACACACAATCATATGTAATATAATTATTAAATATTAATCTCGAGTTCTGAGAATCTCGAGCGAGGCTGACCACCTGCATGTGGGCGGACGATTGCCGGACGTCACCATGCACGCGCATCCTGAAAGAGCGGATGGTCTTCGGACGTCATCATCGCACGCGGATCCTCTGAAATGCGTAATAGTGTGAGAAGCGAATGACCTGAATACGAATAGGCCAGAAGGGACATGAGTAGGAGATCAGGGGACACTGACTATATAAGGGGGCCCAGGAGAGGACTCCCGCAGACGTGATTTTCCAGAGCTAGAGCAAGCACCTTCACGTCACTTTACACCAGAAATCGTTCATTTGGACTTAGTTTATTTCCCAATTAAATTAATTAATTGAACTTAGAATATTTTCAATCAGTTTTAATAAAACACTTAGTAATATTTCGATTACTTTATTTCATTATTACCTATATCTTTTCGACAAGCTGTTGGCCCACTACAATAACATTTTATATTTATTACTAGCGGCCCGTGAGTCTCGCTTCCGGTGAAACTCGGTGTGAGTGAATACCCTAGGACGGAAACACGACTAAGGAGAAATTCTAGTAATCACCAATTAAACTTTGTGTTAAGGTGGGTGATAACGGTGTTTGCGAAGATGATTCCAGTGATTCCATTGATGTGATTGCTCTATATTTTGGCGGTCTGGTTTTGAACGCGAAAAAGTAGAATTATATGAGTGTCTAGTCGTTGATCATCAACCAGTGTAAATCGATACTTTACAATGCAATCCGCCTACGGCGAATTGTCCTACCTCCTGACGTCGAAAGTCTTTTGCTGCATTGTAAATGAAAAAGTTAAAGTAGAATATCCTTAATTTGAATGTCTAGCTGTCAATCATCAACCTGTGTAATAGAATTTACAGTGAACAGATAAACCTGACAGGTAGGCGATCCGACTATGTCGGATCGCGGACAATGTAAGCGCAATATATTATGAAATAACAACTTTGAATATTCAAAAATAGTAAATACTCAAATTACGGTATATTATTTCACTATTCACGTGTCACCGGTTGTCATTAGTCAGGTGTTGTTTGGTACATAAAAACGTGGAAGTCGAATCTTTGTTTTGAGTATCTAGTATTCTAGTCGTTGATCATCAACCGGTGTAAATCGATACCCAGCAATGCAATCCGCCTACGGCGGATTGTCCTACCTCCTGACGTCGTTAGGTGGACACTATTTTGTTTGTAGAATATTTAAAGTCGAATCGCGTTTTTGAATGTTAAATACATTATCAAGATATCAATAGTATAAATCAATTTACACGCAACTAAACCCGCAAGGTAGGCAATCCGACTTCGTCGGATTGCGGACAATGTGGGCGCATAGGTGAAATCTTATATGTATTAAATATACAATATTACTAAAAATCGTAACACTGGAGTATTATTAAAAACAATTCGTAATTTATTCTATTTATTTACAAAAAAAAAACTATAATCACGGAAGTCACTTTAATTGTGTATTTAACGTATTATTTACAATAATAATTCAAAATATTTCGTGAAAAACAGAAAAAAAATGCAAAAAAATACGGCGGCCAGGATACGGCATGCGCCGCCGCTATTTTCGCCGGGGCGAAATTCGAACCTGCCTACCTATTCATGGGGACCTACGCCTAACACCTATCGACTACAGTTTTAGATATTAAATTCTGTCAAATCTCGAGCATTTAAACCGTTTCCGATCCGCGACGAATTTTGCGTTAAGCACCGTTTTTCTTATGCAATTCGTATATTTCATGTATAATGAGACTCGGATACTCATATTAATTGTGTTTTTTATGTGTTTGTCCAGAATATTTGTTTGTATTGTCATTTTTTATGTGTATGATGATTGATGACATATATTTATCATACAATATTAAATATTAATGCCCACACCTATCAATATAATTCCACATTATTATCAAAATACATTAAACAAATGCTTCTTAAAATATTACAATATAATTTAATTACAAATACATGTATTATGAATCATTAGGTAGGTATCTGTTTAACAATATTTTTGATTTATTCAATATTTTAAATCCTGTAAAATTATACATGTACCTATATTCAGTATAATTTTTTTTAAAACTATAATTTATAGTCAAACTCAAACTTATTTTCTTTATTATTAATATTATATTTGATTAAATATTTATATTCTAAATTGAATGTAAAATTTCTGATTAATACTGTTATATGATGTTTAGTATATTTTTTACTGAAAAAAATTAGAATTACAAATAAAAAATGTATATTTAACGTTTGCAACTTATTTATGGTGTTCTCGATTCAAAAAAAAATAAATATTAATATGTTCATGATACACAATGTGTATGTGGATGGGAAGTTTCGTTCAATTGGGTGAACTAGTTCGTTCGTTCATCGTTCACTAAACTGAACTAGTTCATTGAACTAGTTCAAATGAACGATACATGATAAATTAATGTATAGTTCTAAATCGTTCACTGAACGTTTACATCAGGGCTTGAAACCGAAAATTATTTTTTGGATTTCATTTTTGGTTTCGGTTACCGGTATTTATTTTTACCGATTTCGTTTTTGATTTCAAATAACGTTTTTAAAAAATTGTGATTTCAGTTATTACTTAGCATACCGGTTTTATATACTAATGGTATTGATTTCAATTTAAAATAACGTTTTCGATAAATTACGTTTTTCCGTTTTAACTTTGTATAACGGTATTTTTTATTTGTTTATGATTTCAATTTTAAATAACATTTTCAATAAATTGTGGTTTCTGTTTTGACTCTGTACACCGGTTTTCTATATTTTCGATTTTGATTTCCATTTTGAATAACAATTTCAATAAATTGTGATTTCTGTTTTGACTCTGCACACCGGTTTTCTATATTTTCGATTTTGATTTCCATTTCGAATAGCGATTTCAATAAATTGTGGTTTTTGTTTTAACTTTACATAACGGTTTTGTGTATTTTTGATTTTGATTTTAATTTCAAAAGTTGATTTCAAGAAATTTTGGTTTCACATTGAATTAACATGTTTAAATTTTATAATTTTAAATAGATATTTCAATATTTGAGAACGCCGTAATAACATGTCATGTCTTGTCAGACTAACACATAGCATGCCAAAATAAGTGACTAACCAAAAGGGGAGGTGTCTTACTATTCTTATAACAGTTATAACGTCGATACTATAACTCGAAATTGGTAACGCTGAATAAATCTCTTCAATTTTGGTTGGTTATAACACTTATAACTTTATAAGTTATTAAAACAGAAAACACATGTGGGTATGACATCCTCTTAATATTTGAACTAATTGTTACTAATATGTCTAATGCCTATAGATCAGTATAAACTATGAACACACTTCTTTATTTAATGAATATGTACTTACATATTTATTTTTATATACCTACTCCAACAGTCCAATCACTTTTAGAAGCAACCTACCTCACTTAACCAGTTTACATCGACAGTAGTCCCTTGTTTAAATACTGTGCTATGTTCTATTTCTATAATTCATAATTATCTAATACATTTAATTTTAATAGATAGGTATAAAGTAAATTGTATATACTATAACAAATAATTATTTACTTACATAATATTTTAATCTATCAATGTAATTTTAATTGGTTAAGATAAGAGGTTTAGATGTGTTTAGAAAAAGTTTGTAATAGTGAGAGGGAGGGCATATAAATTATTCATTATTAATACAATAGTACACATTACACAAAACTAAGGTATATTTTTTGGTTTGCTAGAAAATTAGAAAGGTAGGTACAATATATAATATAATATTAATATGTCAAGACGTATCATTTCAACTAATACTTTAATAGTTTAATTTACTAAAGAAATAAAAAAATTATTAAATAACAACCTGTTATATAATATATACTACCTGTATATAAAATTTAATAAATCTGAAATATGTAAAGCTATAACATACCATAATACTAGCATATTATTGATGTTTATCAGACTTATAAAAAACAAAATAAATATTGAATGATTTATAAACAATATAAACTAAGAATTATTAACATTAAAAATTTTATTGCTGCGGACAATCATGATTGCATCTAATATGTCTTCAGATAATGATGATCTTAAATCTGATAAAATGAATTTCAGATTAGAAAAACTTATTTCTACGCTCACCTAAATAAATAAGTTAAGTTGATTCAAATGTTATATTATATTGAAGAGTTTGTAAATTTAAAATTAATACTAACCTGAGTTGCTGGTACTGCTAGAACAATACAAGCAAGTTTATACAACTCATGATGTGTATCTTTCAGAGTTTCCCAGTACTTAAGAATATTTGTTGTATATGGAATACGTTGGACATCTTTAAAATCTTGTAAAAGTTTTCTTATGGACCTGGTAGAACTTATTTCAGATGATGTTGTTGAAACTGACGACTGAGATGACAAAAAAATATCAAACTCATCTACATCTACATCAGTATTAAAACTTGTGTTCATTCCATTTGTGGTATCATTGACTAAACAATAAAAAACATATAATTCTAAGTCAAATGTTACATTTGAATTTAATAAAATATTTTTATTGATGAACACAGTTAGATAATTGTAAATTATACTGCATACTCTACTTATGCACTTCTCTCTTGTATATACTATATATAATTTTATTTTTAAAGAAAAATTATAATAAATTAATAGTATCCTCTAATTAACTATTATAGATGGCTATGTATTGTCCTATGTTTATTTTATTATAATACCTACCCAAGTTGTTTTCAGTCTCATTTATCAAATTTTTAGTTTGATCTAGATCTAAGTCTAAATTATCCAAAACATTCCATGTGTTTACTAGATGAGTTATCGCTGTATTTTTTTCTTCTTCGTTTAATAAACTTTGATACCTTGGATCAAGATAAACGGCTAGAAAAAGAGATATTGTATTGATTATATACATACTGTATAATACATATAATATTTATTTAACTTAACAATAACATACCAGCCAAAAACACATTATTGTTTAATAGTAATGTCTGTCGTTTTTTCATAGCATTTACAATACAGTTTGCTAGTATGGTACCATTAGATTTTAGTCCATGTATTGCTCGCAGCCAAATACCATAGAAGTCTCCAAGATTAATATCTTGTTTTTGGAGTGCCAATGTTGCTACTTTAACTGGATTGAGTGCATTTATCTATGTAGGTATAGAGATAATATCCAATATAATATTTGAATTTAGAGACTAGGTATACATTTAAGCTATGTCTGAACTTACAATACTTTGAATTGATTCCCATTCACTATCGCTTAGTTTAAGATCTGGATGTTCATCATCGTGTTCTTTGCAAAAATCTTTTAGCTCAGATAAGCGGAATAACATGTTATACAATGAGTTCCATCGGGTTTCATTGTCAATAATAGCATATTTTAAATTATTCTTTTTTAACCAAGTACAATATTTTGGTGTTCTAAGTTTTTTGACAACCTATATAATAATTAAATTAAAATTAATATTTATTTATTATTAAAAAGCAAGTTAATAATAATTTAAAATAAGTTACTTTTCTAGCTTGACTTATACAATTTGATATAGCTGCAGTTTTCAAACCATCATGAATACATAATTGTAATGTGTGAACAGAACATCTAACAAAAGTTGTAAGTGACTTTGGTTCGATAGCAATAATAATATTATCTTGCATCATTTCGTCATCAATATCTTTGTTTGAGTTATCTAAATAAACATAATAATTACACTATATTATAGTAATATACTTTATTTAAGTTTAGAACTGTACCAGTACTACCAGTTTTTATTGAGAATTAGTAAGGTAAAAACTTTGTTACCCCTTAATTAAGACGTTAAATCATTTTATTTAAAACTAATTGGTTTGTTTTAATAATACCTATATTGTAATATAATAAACATACTGTCCATACCGATAGAATGGTCGTTGAAAAGTTCATTCTCTATATTTTCATCAGATAGAGGTGGTCCATCATTTTCATACTCAAATTCATATTCATCATCACTAGTAGTATCAGAATTATTATTAGGATTAGTAATTTCATCTCTATCCTCATGGTTTATTAATTTTACAAGCTTAACCATATTTGCAGCATTATCACACGTTATTGAATAAATTTGTTCTTTTTTAATATTAAACTTTTGTAATACATCAAGAAGCTAAAAATAATGCATAATATTATGTAAGAATAAACATGGAATATTGAAATAATTGTACAATTAAAATCATTGAAAAATGTACCAAAGTTTTTAAATTTTCAGAGGTGTGTTGCTCATGAATTTCTTTCATAGCCAATGTTGCCAAATAAACTTTATTGTTTTTAATATATTGTATATTTACACCCATAATTGAACGACTGTGGCGTTTGACACAGTCGATTTTCAAACTTATAAGATTACTCTTAACATCATCTTTTATCTGATTTATAATTATAATTGAAGTAGAAAATATTTGTTTTTTAATATTATGTGAATTTATGGTGAAGCCTAATGAAAATTAAAAACAATATTTAACAAATAATAGGTAAACTTATAAATAAATAAAATCATTATATTTATTAATGAGATTTTTGCAAAATGACGTACCTTCACCAATAGCCGAAGTCAGAGGATCCAAAATTTTTTTTTAAACCAGAGTCATGAAATATAGATAATGGACGACCATTCAAAGTTACCAATTCAGTACATGCATTTAATAGCTTAGCCTTGTCAATGTTTACATAGAGTTTTTTCTTAGAAATTGCTATCATGCAATCTAATGGACCTCGTTTCTAAAATTAACCCTACACTGCGCGAATTAAATTTAAGGTTTTATTTTTTCGCGGAAAAATTTGTGCACGTGTAATTATGGTTACAGAACATAGGAAAAATATTTTTTTTTGAAAATTATTTTTTTTTTGAAAAATGTATCACCCATGATACATCGCGCGTTCAAAACATAAAAAAAAAATTTTTTTCGAATAATAAATCTTTATTTATTTTTAAGTCTCAACAATATTATGTTGTAATAGGAATTGTAACCTGAGCATATTTAAAACTATATTCAAAAACAATTTTATACATAAAAAATAATAATAAAAATAACAACTTTTTTAAGATACTTATAAATTATTTAATAAAATTTAAAAATAAATTGCACTGCTTGAATTAAAAAATATAAAGAACTAAATAACAATAAAATGTTGTAATAATAATAGTTAACTGGCCATATTTAAAATATATTAAAAAACATATTTATACAACAAAGTGAATAAAAATAACATTACTATAGTAACACATAAATTATTTAATACAATTTAAAAATAAATTGCACTTTTTAAATTATAAATTGAATTAGGAACTACTTGTTTCACCTAATTAGGAACAAATAAATGTTTTGTTATTTAGTATGAAAATCTTTAAAACAATTTCTGTTGACACCGCAACAAAAATACTTATCACATTTAGAACAAGTGCATTGTGTTAGTTTTCCACATTTTTCATACTTGCATCGTTGCCTTGTTTCTTTATATTCTGGCCAATGATGTAAACCATCTCTTCTGATATCTTCAGGTGTTATTGAATGAGTATGTTGTTTAGGAATTTTTATCTGTTCTCTTTCTTCATTATTAGATGGTCTGCCTCTTTTTGGAGTAGATACAGACGTTGTTAATGAAAATGCAATTTCTGTCCGAAAATCAAATAAACTTAATTTTGGTACTCTACCATTTTCATTTTCCACTCGTCTATAGAGTAACCATGCATTAACGATTGATATATCAATGAGGTGGTACCAGACCCTCATGTACCACTTTTTTGTCCGTATTTTAATTTTATAACGCCCAATCAAAGAATCAAGGAGATCAACACCTCCCATATGGCGGTTGTATTCTTTAATTATAGAAGGACACTTAACTTCCATATTTCTTTTGGATTTTTTATCAAAACGATTGATTGACATTTCAGGTAATATGCCACAATAAGCAGAAAGAAGTGTCACCAGTTTATTATCTTTCCATATGACCGAAGTTATTGGAACGCTGTTAAATACAGTTAGATATTCATATGAAGTTCCCCTAGGTTCTTTAAGCATTATTTTTTCAGATGGAAACTTACAATTAGGAATTCGGTTTCTACGAACAGTTCCTAGTGTTAAAATACCTTTTTTTGCCATGTATTGTACAAGTGGTATGGTAGTGTAATAATTATCAAAGTAGAGTCTATGGTTTTTATTTTCCGGAATTATTCTACTAAGTCTTACAACAACATTGGCACTAGCCATCAAATCAGGTTCAGTGTTAAGTCTAAATTTCTCAAAATTTTCTTGACCAGTATATAATTCAAAGTTATATGCATATCCTTTACTACTACATAAAACAAAAAACTTATATCCCCACTTATGGGGTTTTAAAGGTAAATATTGCTTTAAATAGCTGCGTGCTTTTGTGGCACACAGTTGCTCATCTATAGCTAAATCTCTTTCAAGAGGAATGCTAGAAAACTGTTTATTTAAATGATCAAATATAGGTCTAAGCTTATGACATCTATCGTGGTCTTCATGATTTTTTGGGAGAGCTGTATCATTATCATTAAAATGGATAATGCTCTTTATTTGTTCAAAACGTTTCTGCCCCATGATACACTTTATAGGAGGATATCCGACTCTAGAGCTCCAATACTTCCTAACATTAGCAATTTGAACAATAGATGTAAATATTGTTATTCCAATATACTGTTTTAACTCATTTGTAGTAAAAGTTATGGGTTTGTTAATATTTTTTTGAATAGAATATTTAATTGATTCAGATTTTATATGTGAATATAAGTCGTCGTTAAAAAAGTATGAAAAAAAGTCAATTGGGGTTTTCAATTTTGATATTTCAGTAGGAAGTGGAACAGGTTCAAAGTTTAAAAACTGGGAATCAGGACAAAAATTGGCTTCTCTCCATTTTAGTTTTGTTAATTCAGATTTCAAATATTTTTGACTATTTTTTTTCTGGCTTTGAGTTGCACGATTATTTATAAAAAAACTACTATCATTATTCACATTATGTATTAGATTATCATCATTATTCACATAAGGTATTAGATTATCATCAATATTAACATTAGGTATCAAATCATCATCAATAAAAATAGGTAAATTGTTTATATCTAAGTTTTCATTTTCTACTTCTAAATCTGGTGGATTCACATGTTGCTGCAGCTCTTGATATTCATCTTGGAAAACCAATGGTGTTGTGTCATCATCTATATGTTTCATAACATCATCTAAAAACAATTATTCATAAATTAAAAGTTAAAATAAAATTATATAACAAAATAAAATACATACTCAAGTCAAATTCCACATCTGAACAATCCAAGTCATCATCACTAATATCAAAATTCATCAAATCAATTATTTGAGAGTCACTCAAAATATGTTTTGCCATCTTTAACTTTTAAAAATAATACATAAATTATACTGTAAAGTAACATTTACAATATTTTAAAATTTAAATAAAAGTTAAAAATATTAGTAAAAACCTTTTTATGCACACATTTTTATTATCAATACTATTAATATAGTTTTATAGTAATGTAATAACTATTTTCGTTTATTATTTATATGTTATGAACATAGCAATGAATATTACAATATACGGTTATATCAAAATAAAATATAAAAAGTCAATTTATTATAACTATCTATGTATCACCCATGATACATTTGCTCATTAACGTTTTTCATTTGTATTATGATACAAAAGTCATAAAGGCACTATGTATCGTGGGTGATACACTTGAAAGTATGGATAAATAAGGATACTTACTGTTATATCACGTATGTTCGATGCATAAAAATAATCAGTAGAACATTTTTAATCAAATAACATTTTTTAAAAACAAAATATACCAAGATATCAATGTTAAACGTGACTAAGAAATATCGGTTTTTGATACTTTTCTTATCAAATTCAATCACGTTATTTTCATTATTATCTTTCCAAGGAGATTGTAAAAACACTATTAGAACTCATTGAAAACTTGTTTTATCTATGATGAGTATAAAATCGCAAATCTATTAACAATAGAACAGCTGCTCTATAAGCATTTACTGAATGTATCATCAGTGATACATCACGCAGTGTAGGGTTAAAATATCACAAGTCTATAAATTAATATTTTATTATTGCAATGATATTTTAATTATTTACCTATAGAAAAATTAATTAGTAAATCCCATAACAATCAATTAAAATTAAATTGTCTTAAACCCTCAGATTTGATTTCATTGCATCAATAATACCAAATTTTAAATGAAAAAGTTTACCTTTAAAGAAAATATTGCTGACATGTTATTTGAATGAGAATCATCATTTTGTTTTATTTCAATTGATTTATTTTTTGCTTCAATTAATATTTAGTATTCATCTGTATGATAACTTCTGATATGAGTTTCAAGGTTATTACTGTGATTTCCTTTTAAGACTGGTCTATGGCAACCTTCTACTTTACATGTAGATATATTTTTATCGTGATCAAATTTAAAAAACAACGAACCAACAGGGTTTGATTTTTTTCTTCCCATTATCCTTAAAAATATAAATTATAAATAAAAAAATAAGGTAAGTAGGTAATCAACTAATAATTAATATAAATAGGTTATAAGTATATTATAGATTATATAGTAGGTACCTACTAGGTAGGTCTACATAAAATAAAATACAGTAGTCTCGTTAATCCAACTGTCAAGAGTCCAGTTTAGTGTATACTAAACCCGATAGCTATTTCTGAAGACCAGTAGTCACATAAATAATACGATAATAATAAGAGGTACCTATGACCTATGTATTGTCATATGACATGTTATACTAATAACTCGTTATCGATTGTCGACACAGTGATGAACTTTGTACCTGTAGTTAACAATGCTTAACAGCTGTAATAACCAACTCTTTGGATAAACACCTAAAAACCTTAAACCACCCAATTTAGAGCAGCTATAACTCACTAACGATTAAATGAAAAATAATATTAATGTTAAAATTCATAAAAATAGCCCTACTCTTTTATGCCATTTTAAATATAAGTTGCTACTTGAAAATCAAAAGTTGATAGTGATTTCACAATTAAATATAAGGGTTAGTTTTAGAATAGCTTAAAACTAAAAATTTTGAAAAGCCAATATTTTTTGAAATAATAAGTGTTTAATAATAAAAAAATCACACTGTGTTACCTATGATTAATTCATTTGAAATGTATTTAGCCTTAGAATATTAAATAACAAAAAAAAGATAATTTTTTAATTTTTCAAAATAGTACTTTAGGCCAGTTGAAATTTTCTTGTGCGTTGTCAAGATTCTTTACGATTATGATTGTAGTTGAGTTAAAATAATTATTAGTTAAAATTTTTTTTTTGATTAAATCATAGGCAATCCGAACGACCCCTTTCTACAATTACATTAGGATTAACAAGACCTTACTGCATATACATTTTGGTTTACAATATCTTATATACCTATTTGGCTAGTTAGTAGTTTAGAAGTATTACATAATAATAATACTTATATAATAAGGATTATAATTAAGAGTTAAAAAAATTTTTTTATCTCATTTCATGATTAGGTAGTCACAAGTAGATAACTAATAGGTATAATATCTACTCTAGAACTAAAATTGAGCGAGTTCTACTCAGACCTTAGACTGCATAAACGCGTTGTTTATGTCGTAGTGTCGTACGTGTGTAAAACCGAGACAGCACATGCGACTATGCGAGTGTAGCTTACTCTTAAGAGGGCGCAACAGTGAAAAAAATAGGCAATAAAAACATGGTTTCGTATTGCCAGAAATACGGCTTATTGAAGCGGTTTACAGTAAAAATACTTATTATGAAAATTGTAGAGGAGAACTTTATCTACAAACGTAAGAAGCCCGATTTTCGATATTTTTATTCATTAGCTAAATAATTAATCAATAAAAAGTAAAAAAAACCTGTTTATTTAACATGCAATATTAGACGTTTGGAATACAATATCAAAAATCGGTGTAGTGATCGCTGTGCAGGACACTGTGATCACGTTACAATTATTATTTAAACGACGTAGCACGTTCCTGGTTGGCTTGAGTTGGTGTTTGAGAAAGGTAGGTAGAATAATTATAACACTTGATGTATTAATTAAAATAAAATACTATTACTTTATTACGTTAAACAACACAATACTAAATAAAAATAGAACAGAGTTACAAATAATAGCTTACTGCTATGTATAGTTCTAAGTACTGGGGAATGGACCGTAAACTCGCGGCGATGTGGCTGTGACGAAGTCCACGACGAGCAATAGTCTTACATTGGGAGTTAACTACCTTCTGAATAATACTAGGTCCTCTACTCGTATTTATATGAGTTCTCAATGACATGTAGGGGACTAGTATTATTAATAATTATAATCGGGCTTGATTCGGAATGGCGTGAGCCTATTACATAATCTACATATTTATGAAAATATAACACGTTGTTTCCGCTGAATGTGTTAAAAAAAAACACCTATTCACGAAAACAACGTATTTTTCTGGACTTTGGCCTATGTAAATTTAACATAGTGTTTCCGCTGAGTGTAGTAAAAACTATCATTCGGCGGAAAGCCGTATCTTTCTGGCCTATGGCCTATTGCTTACAATGTAGAAATAATAAGTAGGTAAAAATGTTTAATTAATGTGTTTTCTACACTAAATAATAAGTTAACACAATACCAGTGTCTTGGGTTTACTACATCCCTCCCCTCTAAAATGAAAGTCCCTCGACTTTCTAAAAAAAAATAATAATAAAATGAAATATATTTTTACCTATATACTACTATTTATTCCCCCTTCTATTAGTTTACGCTAAGTTTTTAATTTAGGGTATAATGTAAAAGTTGTCTCAATCACTTCCTCTGGGATGGTTGTTAAAATTTTTTCACTAGGTGCTGTGGCTTCATGAAAATCGATAGTATCGACTTGTGTCCACTGTTCTTTTGTTTGACTTGTTTCTTCGCATGGTTTTTGAGACGATCGTTTTGTTACAAATTTAAATAAGAATGATATTATCCATGTAATTATTGCAATAACAATAATTGTTGATATTCCAACAACGGCGACTATATATATTTTCGACTCTATTTGTTGGTATAGTAATTTTTGTTGTATTTGTTCCGCGACTTGTTCATGTGTGACTGTAATGTCATTTAAATCACTCATTTGGTTTGTTTTTACATGGTGGAATTTCATTGTTTTTGTAAAATGACTATTTTCCACGTCGTTGTCGGGCTCCTTGAGTAGAGATGTTGGAATAAAATCGGTATATTGTGTTTTTCCTGCTATACGTCCGGGTATAAGGACATCTCTGTTAGCGTAACCGCGGCATGTTTCGTTTAATGCGATAATGCCTGCTCCCTCTAATATGTGGTTCTTTGATTCCTTGTCTTCGTCGCAAGTGACAAACACAGAATCGTTATTTGTGACATATAACCACTCGTTCTTGTGCTTCAATTTGTGAAAAACTGTCGTAGCCATTTCCACGTAACGTATCTCACAACTTTCCGGGACCTCCCTAGGTTCCTGCATCAGGAGTATTTCACACACAGGTCTCATACTCCTGGGGTGCAATGGATGCGTTTCGGGACATATCAGAAACTCGTGAGCAGTTCTACAAATTGTAGGGTTAAAATTATCATAAGTCGAGTAGAGTTCCTTAGATTTAGTTACAGCTAAAAAATCATGCTTAGGCTTAATATACATACATTTTTTCTTATCATTAGAAACACATACCGGTAATGGTATTAATTTATATAAACTTAAATCGTGCTGGTATACTAAAGGAATATTTAAAATAAATACAAGGTTATTTTTATTATAATATACTGTCAAATCTGCTAATTTTACTAAATCGTAGACATTGTTAAACTCTACCTCAAGTGGCATATTGGTCCCACTAGGTAGAACCAATTTAATGTCTTTAAACTGTTCAAATAAAGCTTTCGTATTTATTAAGCTTGGGTGTACTTGACCTAACCTTGCACTTTGTATAATTTCTACTAACGTGTTTACTCTCATCATTTGTATAATCATAATTTGATTAACAATTAAAAATTGTTTATTAACTTCTATCCTAGGAAATAAAGTATTAGTCATATTTACTAATTGTCGAACGTTATCATTTAAATACATAATCCTCTGTTCGTCTACTTCGTGCTTAACATTTATTACTCGTAAATTTTCTTTAACTAAGTTTATTTGATCATTTTTAGATTCTTTTAATTTATGAATAGAAAAATCGAATTTTTTCATACAATCTATATTACATAATCCATATAGTACTTGGGCCGCCTGTGCCACATGTTGCCAAAGGCCCCGACGTGCTCGTGTTTCTACAGATTCTAATAAAATATCCTTACGTTCGAGTATTTTCCTTCTCATTAGTGCCATGTGCGTTAGCATTGGTTCACAATTTGGTAATTCCTCCCATTTCGTGATTTCAGTGCACATACGCTTAATTTTCTCTATACGATCCTCAAGAACGTTCCATTGTTCTCCGTAACAAGTCGTATCTAAATAAATCGCTAAATCCCATGTATTAGTTACAATTTTAATAGGTCCTAAATTTTCATAATATATTCCTGATCCTTGACGTATTTGGTTGTCTTGGTAATGTACTTGTGCCATTGCCAGTTGTATTCCAAAAAATAACCATATCATACTGTAATACAATAAAGTATAACATATAATCATATAACCCCTTTTTATTTATTTATTTAAATTTTAATTTATTGATTAGCGAATTAATTATAATTAATAAATTTATATTAAATAATTAGAAATTAAAGTACACATTTTTTTTTTCTCATATATATATTTTATAGTAATAAATTTCTGACTACTGTTTTCAAATACTACGATTAATATTAAAATTATTTAAAGTTCCGTTTCATTGAATATTTTTACATTATTCTTATGAATACGGTAACTCTTATGACCTTTATTAACAGTTATGTTTTCGTTATCATGTACCTCAATTACTTCGTACGGCCTCGTCCAATTCCTACTCAATGTATTGCGTTTATTATGTTCTTTTATTAGAACTTTGTCTCCCATTTTTATGTTAATCGCGTGCGTGTTTTTATCGTAATAATTTTTATTGCTTTCTTTTTCCGATATTAGATTTATACGCGCGATCTCATGTGCCCCCTGCATCATACGTTTTAGGTCCAACAGTTTGCATATATTTTTGAAAACGTCCCATAGGAAATTTGTACCACAATCGGGAAGTATTGAACTAGGTATCCCGTAAATGCATACTACGTTTTCCACGAATGCTTGTGCAACCGTAGATACGTCTGTTCTGGCTAGTGCAATTTCTAAAGCATAATGAGACAACTCGTTTTGCAATGTCAACCTGTAAACGTTCCCCCTTACTATAGGTTGCAGTGGCTCTACTATATCCAAACATATGCGCTCAAATGTTTTTGTGACCGTTGACGTAATCGGCATTGACTGTTTTGTTTTTAAGTGTGATTTCTTTTTTTGACAAATATCACCTTTCTCAATATAACGCTTAACATCCTTTTTCAAATTTTTCCACTTATAATTCATTTGTAACCTTTTTATGGTCTGATACGCCCACGGATTTCGATAAGGTCTTATATTTAGTGGTTTAATAACACGCGGCGTATTAGTTTTATGTGACACGATGTTCGTTGCCGTTAAACAGTTCCCTTCTAAATAGAATACGTCGGAGTACTCATTGCTTATACTAATTATATTTTGTTTTTCCTCCGTGTTTAAGTGTTCGGTTTTAATAGACTGATTTAATAACCGAATCCTATCGGATTGCCCTATGCCCCCTGTTTGTATATTATTCGGCTGATTAATTACGAATACCTTATCGGTATATGGTTCCCATTTCAAATGGCTCGTGGTTAATTCATCGATAATAAATGGTTGTTCCGATATGTTAATTATATTACTTATAATCATATTATTTTTTACGGGGCTTAAACTGTTTGCTATTATTACGTCTTCGTTGAGCGCGTGTTTTTTTATCGCTACTAATTCGTGGTTAATTAATTCGTCCGCTCTGACTTGTAATACACAATTACTACGCGCCGGTATTACAATTGATTCGAATGTATTTTTCTTCGTTGGTTCCGGTATTATTAGAATTTCTTTTTCCATATCTATTATTACTTTATTGGTTTTAAGAAAAGCTATACCTAAAATACCTGCTTCTGGTATTGGAAAATCGTCTGATACTATGTCGAATTTAATTTCAAAAATTTTATCTTTAATAAAAACCGTAATTGTTACGGTGCCTACAGTTAATATTGTAGTAGTGCTTATGCCTTTAATATTACGTTTCTCTTTCTCATTTACTCTAATGTGATCTTTTAATATAGACATTTTTATTAGATTCATATCCGCGCCGCTATCGATTAAAAATTGATTTTCACCTTGTATAAAAGCTTCTGACCTACAATATATGTGTTCGGACTTAATTGGTGTTATTACACGTACGTTATTTTTAATTTCGCCTATTGCGCGATCTTCTGAACTAGAACCCGCTGAGGTATCCCCCTCCGTTTGTTTTTTTAATTTACGACATTCACTAATGTCATGATTTTTCAATTTACAATATTTGCAAAATTTAACCTGCCCTGAGTACTCTTTTTTAATTTCGGGCTTTTTCGTAATATACTGCTCGGGCGTTCTACATTCGTTCGCGTAATGCCCCATTTTATCGCAGCGATAACATTTAATTGTACTCTTATCTTTATTCAATTTATCTCCGGTTCTCGCTGAATTATAATTTTTAAAGTTTGATTTAAATTTATTTTTATCAGTTTTCTTATTATTCGCGTCCGCTGGGCGGAAAAATTTCTCTTGCTCCATGGCAATTAAAACGGCTTCTTCGAAATTATTTATATTTCGTGCCAACAAAATTATTTGTATTGATTGATTAACACCTGACGTAAATACACTTAATGCATGTGATTGTACGGTTTGCGCAATTATTTTTACCTCCGCTGAGGTCTTACCTACTGTTAGCGCGTGTGTTAATTCATGGTACGTTTTTTCTATACGTTGTGCGAAATTTTTAATGTCCTCGGTCGGACCCTGTTTCATTGCGCTCAGTTCCCCCTGTAAATACTGCACTGAATGCGAGGTACCGAATATGGTCCTAAGATGTAATTTTAATTCATCCCATGTCGTTATTTCCCTATATCTAACCGCGTCAAAAGCTTTCCCTTTTAACTGAGTAAGCACTGCTGCTAGTATATCTGATTTAAATAACTCTGGAATTTTTGAAAATACAAAATCGCATTTTGAAATAAATGATGCTAGGTCTGTTTCACTTCCTCCTGTGAACTCGGGAATAAAGCGTAATGCAGTGACAAAATCTAACTGGTTTGCCATAGTTACTACCTCACCTCTAATTGTTCGGTTAAGGTCTATTAAATCACCGACTGAATTTTCCTCACTCGTGGTATTTAACGTATCGGTAAGTGCGGAATCTTCCGGTTCGGGAATATTTAAAGCTGGGTCCTGATCACTGGGCCCTTTGCTCCTCGTATACATTTACTGAGTATAACCCTCAAATACTTCCTACCTATTTGACAGTATAAGATAATAAAAATAACTTACACTTTCGACATCTTCGTTGCGGTAGGTGAAAAACTTGCGCCCCTGTATCTGCTCTGCTGGCTAGGTTGCGCTGCTCCGTGAACTTGGTTCCTTGAGCTGCCTTGCTGGCTGGATAGACCGTGTCCTTGAACTGTACTGTTCTGACTACTGATCCGTTACTCGTTCTGCCTTGCTGGCTGGACAGACCGCCCCTTGAACTCAACTGTTCTGGCTGCTGATCTGGTTACTTGTACTGCCTTGCTGGCTTGACAGACCGCCCCTTGAACTAAACTGTTCTGGCTGCTGATCCGGTTGACAACTCTTGCTGTCCGTGGAACGTGGTTCGTCGGTGGGTCTCAGGTTACTTAAAATTGTTGGTATAATTTTATTTCACCTGATTGAAATGACCCCACACCTGACACCAAATTTGTGTAGTGATCGCTGTGCAGGACACTGTGATCACGTTACAATTATTATTTAAACGACGTAGCACGTTCCTGGTTGGCTTGAGTTGGTGTTTGAGAAAGGTAGGTAGAATAATTATAACACTTGATGTATTAATTAAAATAAAATACTATTACTTTATTACGTTAAACAACACAATACTAAATAAAAATAGAACAGAGTTACAAATAATAGCTTACTGCTATGTATAGTTCTAAGTACTGGGGAATGGACCGTAAACTCGCGGCGATGTGGCTGTGACGAAGTCCACGACGAGCAATAGTCTTACATTGGGAGTTAACTACCTTCTGAATAATACTAGGTCCTCTACTCGTATTTATATGAGTTCTCAATGACATGTAGGGGACTAGTATTATTAATAATTATAATCGGGCTTGATTCGGAATGGCGTGAGCCTATTACATAATCTACATATTTATGAAAATATAACACGTTGTTTCCGCTGAATGTGTTAAAAAAAAACACCTATTCACGAAAACAACGTATTTTTCTGGACTTTGGCCTATGTAAATTTAACATAGTGTTTCCGCTGAGTGTAGTAAAAACTATCATTCGGCGGAAAGCCGTATCTTTCTGGCCTATGGCCTATTGCTTACAATGTAGAAATAATAAGTAGGTAAAAATGTTTAATTAATGTGTTTTCTACACTAAATAATAAGTTAACACAATACCAGTGTCTTGGGTTTACTACATCGGGCTTCTTACGTTTGTAGATAAAGTTCTCTTCTACAATTTTCATAATAGGTATTTTTACTGTAAACCGCTTCAATAAGCCGTATTTCTGGCAATACGAAACCATGTTTTACAGTAAAAAATTTTTAATTACGTCGGGCATGTGCTGCTCCCGTGAATAGTGGCCGTTTTTGATACTCAAGTGTTCTACCACCACACCCCGCGCGATAACGACAGTACCGCACCATAGTCGGAACGGGTTTTTAATCGCAACCGCCAGCCGTGCATAGTTTATAAATAGTCAGATAAGGAAATAATATGCTATTTTATTATTTGTATAATTATATTATATTATTTGGTTTTGTTCGATTTTATTTCGTAGTTCGTATTCGTAACCGAATTTTATACTACCTAATAAAAACCGTGGTTTTGTATTTCAAGTAATACGGCTCATTAAAGCGATTTACAGTAAAAATACCTATTATAAAAATTGGAAAGGAGAATTTTTTTTATAATCGTAAGAAGGCCGATTTTTGATATCGTATTCCAATCGTCCAATATTGCATGGTAAATTAATAATTTTTTTTACTTTTCATCGATTAATTTCTTAACTAATTAATAAATATATCGAAAATCGGCCGTTTTAGTATTATAGATAAAATTCTCCTCTACAATTTTTATAATAGGTGTTTTTACTGTAAATCGTTTCAATAAGCCGTATTTCTGGAAATACGAAATCATGCTTTTATTACATATTTTGTTGATTATTGCGTTCTCTTAGTGTCACTATAAGACTCAGATTTAAATCTTCTAAAACCTATGCAAACGTTACTATAAAAAATAGCCAACAATTTCATTAAAAAGTAATTTCTAGCATCAAAATTATTTTTCTTAATACATAAATGGAAAAATATAAAAAGAATAATAAAATAATTAATGATGAATATTGTTTTACAAATTTCGATTATAGAACTCGTCATATAATGAAATGACTATTGACTACCGTATTTTACATACATTTTTAATTTAAAACCTCTTATTGTTAAGTTGTTGAAACAGCTGAAGTGCATGCGAATATACATACGACCACATTCAAATCTAAAATAGGTATTATAGAATATTGAGCTTTCAGATGAACTTATTTGATCATAACGTAATACCTATTGGTTGGTCATATTAGCAGATTGCAGATAATAATATTATATTATTATAAGTTATAACAGTAAATACAATATTTGTATTAAACTATTTAAACTATTTGACAATTATTATAAAAAAATATACTAATTACGATATCAGAATAATTAAATAAAAAAAAAATCAAATCAAATGTTATAAGTTAATAATTTATATCATTATAGTAATATATTGTACACAATTACATAGGTATAGGTACTTAATTATTACGAATGAAATGTCATATTATAATCGTTTAAATTATTAAATAATTGTACAAATAATTATAAATTATTAAATGAATATTAAAATATGAAATACATTAAAAAATAAATACACATAAATCATAATTTAAATTTCTAAGACTTAAAATTTTAATAAATGCGCGTATAAACGTGTATACAATAAAATATATATTCTTAAAAAATAAAGTATAACTACTTAGTACGAATAAATTTGTAAGGGACTTAAATTTACATGTATGAAATTTTTTTATTGTTTTTTCGGAGCAATGGGCACAGGATAGTAACCTAAATTTATATTTTCTAAAGCAATATTTTTCTTTTTTTTTCTTTTTATACAGAATTTTATGCAGGGGTATACTATTATAAAAATTATTATAATAATTAAATATTTGTTCGTACATACAAATTCATACGTTTTATTTAATAATATTGAATTTAATAATTCATCTTGAGTATTTAACTTTGATAAAACTTTATTAAAAGCTTCTTTGTCGAATTTTTAATTTTTAATTTCGTCTATAAATGAATGGGTTTCGGATAGCGTTGATTAAGTGTAATATTATTACAGCATGTATCTTTTAAAATATTTAATTCTAAAGGAAGTGTTGAAAATGACGATTCTACCGTTTGTTCTGTTAATAATACACCTTTAGTTGTATGAGCTTGACACCCAGCTTTTAGAAATAATGTACCAGAACTTTTTAATGTTAGTTTATGAATAAAAGATCGATTATTGCAAATAATTGTAACTACAGTAGGCTTTTCACAAACAAAGTACCAATAATTTTTGAAAAACGATGGATACCATAATTCTTTTTTAAATTCCGTGATGATTAGTGTATATTTATTAATGTAAAAAAAAATTAATTAATTGTTTACCAAGGTTTACGAAAAGATATCACAAACAGTTTTCGACATATTCTTGGTGACCATAGATTATGTGAACCATATTTTTGTAATGGCCCTAAGTTAAATGAAATAAACTATATTGACGAAGCTCAGACTTCAGGTTTATTAGAAGAATTTATTCAAATAGTAAATCGCTTAGCAAATAATGCTGAAAGTTTATTAATGAACGTTGACAATAATATTTGTGAACAATTCAATAGCATCATTAATAAACACCTTTCAGGCAAGCGAATAAATTTTTCTCAAAGACATAATTACAATGTTCGAGTAGAAGCAGCTTTACTATCACATAATACATCTGGAAAATATATACGTTCTATTCATAAAACATTAGTACAAGATATAAGTCCTGGTAAGAAAATAAATAATTTTATGTAGTATAGGTATTATATACACAGGGCCAGATTGGTATGTATCCAGATTTTCACTTCTAATAGGCCCATTTCACTGGCCCAAAATTACAACTAAAAATCTTACGAGTTTATATAGGTGGTGGCTAATAGTATTTTAAACATGTATTTATTTTCAATCACATTCATACGCCGGTATACAGTACACATACATTTTCTTTATAGCATGTCTAACCAATCCGGCCTTGCATTAGGGGGTGGGGTGGACCTCGGACTAGGCTAGGCATAGACCTTATAGGTCTATGAGGCTAGGTTAAATTTGAATGCAATGATAGGTATCATTGTAAACGAAAAACGATTCTGAACGGAGATGATTTGTCAGTCTGGGATATATTATATTATTTAAATATATTATCATATATTCTATTTTGAAACAAATTCAAAAATTCAAACATTTAAGTAAAAGCTTCAAGATCTTACTTCAAGTAATTTTTTAAAAATAACAAAAATCGAAAATTATTTATTAGTAAAACGTTATTTTACACGTGTATTTTTAATTTCAAATTAAAATTAAAACTTTAAACACTCGTAAAATTTTTTAAATTGAATAATCCTCAAACTTTTTTATAATTATTCTAAGCTTAACTTATGGACAGCATAGTATTAAATTTTCAATTCTTAGCTTTTGATAGTAAAATATTTATAAATTTTTAAATACCAAATAGTGAAAAATATTCATGATTTTGACGAATTTATGTCAATATTTGAACTTCAAATGCTAATAAAAAAAAATTGTGCCTATGTATTTTTATAATTTTTGAATGAGAGTTAGAACAAGTTATGTGGACCCTTCAATTAAATTTTCAAGTAATTTGTCTCAGCTAAATTTTTTTTATCAACATTTATAAAAAAAAAATAAAAAAATATTGAAAATTTCAAATGCCTATAAATAGCTCAAAAAAAGTCAAAATATTTTGAAATCAAATCACGTAAAGAAAATGGCAATCTAAATAACTGGTAAAATTTTCAAGTATTTACGACTTATACTATTTGAATAACAACAAATATCAAAAACCGTTGGTGGCTAAACTGTTATTTAACGAGGTTTTGTAAAAATTTAAATTTCAAACACTCATAAAAATTTTTTGTCTGAATCCGGTAGAGTTTTTTTACAGATGTTTGAAGAAAAATGTATGGAGAACCTTGTGCTAAATTTTTAAAACTTAGTTATAAAAGAAAAAAAATTTACGATTTTTCAACCACAAAATTACTTGCAAATTTTCGCAATTTTGACATATTTCGTATAAATTCGAACTTTAAGCACTTATAAAAAAAAATTGTGACTAACGATTTCGGATTTTTTTTTATCACTTAAAGAACAACTCATAAGAAACCTTGTATTAAATTTTCAAGATTTTCTAGCCGGCCAAAAAATTTTTATCGTTATTTAAAAAAAAAATACTTAGAAAAATTGAAAATTTCAATTGTCTATAAAAAGTTCAAAAAAAGTCAAAATTCTTTAAAAATTGAACTGTGTATGGAGAACGCTAATATAAACATTTGATGAAAATTTCAAGTGTTTACCTCGATTAGTTTTTGAGTTATAGCAAAATAAAAAATTCGATTTTGTCGAAAACTGGTTTTGCGTAAAAAATCCCGTTTTTCTGTCATTTTTTTTTTGTTTTTCTCGATCTTTTTGAAAACTGTTGGAAAATGTTTACTTTTCACCTCTATAATGCACCAAGGATATCCAATTTGCCATCGGAAACCACCCCCAAAGTTTGAAATTGAAGCATTATTTCGACTAGTTATGCTGTACACAGACACAAAAAAAAAAAAAAAACACATCATAGTAAAATCAATACATTCATCACTCTGTTCAGAATCTAAAAAAAATGTTTTAAAAAAAGGAAGAATGTTATTTAATGATAATGTACCTAAGAACACTAAATATTACGGCTCGGACGCCGACTATGGGTTGGCTGAACCTCTAGAAGACGACTAACCACATAATTATGATGAAATGAAACTTGCATTTTTAAATTCACTTTGTGTAAATGTGTATCAGCGAGATACTATAGAAGAAAACACTCGAAATCAATCAGATTCTAGAATATGGCACATTGAAAGACGAAAACGATTAACTGCCTCAAATTTTGGACGCATATGCAAAAAAAGAGCTACTACATCATGTAAAAATATTGTATATGATTTAATATATAGAACTTTTAACTCAAAGGCTACAAAATATGGTAAGGCAATAGAATCTTCAGCAATTGTAGCTTTTGAAAAAAAAATGGGCACAAAAGTTAAACCGTGTGGTTTATACTGTGATTTAGAATACTCATTTCTGGCAGCTAGTCCAGGTAATATTAAAAATAGACTAATTTATAATAGTATTATAATGTATAATATATATTATAATATAATTATAATTACAATTATAATTATAATTATATATATTTTATAAAATGTGAATAGATGGAGTGATTGATGATGACACTATTATTGAAGTCAAATGTCCAATATCAGCTAAAAACTATGATACTTTTATAGATGCTTTTAATGACAAAAAGGTATTACACATAATATAATATCGATAGTTATTTTCTTTGTGGTTTTATTAAAACTAATTGTGATTTATTATTGTTTTATTCGTATATATATAGTTGCAACAATGTGAACTTTTTCAAAATAAATTAAAATTAAAAAAAAACAGCGACTATTACTATCAGGTCCAAGGACAAATGCATATTTGTAAGAAAACAAAATGTTATTTTGTAATTTACACTAGCCATTGGATAAGTATTGAAAGTGTAGATTATGATGATGATTTTTGGCAGACTAAAATGTTACCAAAATTAGAAAAGTAAGTATTTAAATAAATGTAATGACTATGGAATAATATACAAAACTCAAAATATAAAATAAAGCATATTTTGAATAATGTTATTGTGATATTACGATTTACGATTTTATATCATGATTATAGTTTTTATATGAACTGTCTACTGCCAGAATTGATCAACCCACAATATGGAAAAAGGTTACTTGTTTCTGATATAAAAGAAGGATAACTCAAGTATACCCACAGACAGAAAAAAAAACAAACATCAATACAATTATCAATTATGAATATACACAAATACAATACATTGTTTGATTCGCTCAGAATCTAAAATAAATTACAAAATACTGTTTATTATACACCTATTATATTTATAAATTAAATAAATGTTGCAAATGTAAATCGTCATGTGGTTAAAATGAGTTGTATTTTATGTATTAATATACATATATAAGTAAACAGAAGCTTTTATTAATAAATAGGTCTAACGAAGATGAGCGCTGCGCGAAATAGTAAGAACATTAGAAATGCATGGGTTACAATGTATGCAACGGGCCATGCCAATGTTATTGCATGGACACGTTCAAGACGACAGTTCGTGAAAAATTAAAGTGCCTCTCCCGCGACTACGCCGCGTGGGCCCCGTCACGGAGGCAATGGGCGTGGCTACAGCCAGCCACGACGGCGGCGAGACGAAACACAACGCCATCTCTTGAGCGTTGCATGATTTTTTTTTTAGTGTTGCGCCCTCTTAAATCATGATTTAAAAAAATATTATTTAGCATGCTTCTTAGAGTAGGTAAATAACTATAAAATCATAACCCTAATTAATAAAATTAAATATAATAAAATGTATATACTTACAATTACAAAATAATAGTTGCTGGACGAAATAATAAAAGGTCTTAATATATAAGGTCTTGACGAGTGGATGTCAGAAGAAAGAATGGCGTAGTGTAACAGACAACAGTAACGGTCAACAGAAATAATAGACACCAAATTAAATCTGATTTTACTTAATATTTATTTATAATAAAAACACTAAACCGGTCGACGGCCAATATGATAAAAACGGAAAACCCGAAAAACACAAAACCGATATCTCTATATCTAGCATTATGAGTTATGACTTTATCTCTTTCGACATATTACTATTATTACTTATTTTGAACCACGAATATCTGTATACGAGTATACGACCGTATAGGCCGTATAGCAGCGTATGCATTATTCACTTTTAATTATTTTATTACTATACACAGTATTATACATTTGGGAAATAATATACAGCACATAATATATGCTGTACATATTATATTTCCGTATAAAAGTACCATCCACTATACGTCTATAACACCAAATACTTAATTTTCACCTTCCCAAATTAGGTATAAATTAGATTCGGCCTTTTTTTTAATAAAGATAGGTACTGAACTATTGAAATTAATAATCAAAGCATTTTTTCTAGGTACTTTAAAACGTTACAAAATACAAAAACAAAAATGTAATTATATCAGATCGTTATAATAAGAGTTTAAATTTTCCATTTAAAAAAGTTAAAAACTAAAAGCAAAACTGTCACTTTGTCACTTAGATAAAAACTACAATAATCTAAATGCCAATAATTATTTTATCAACCATCTATATTAATTAAATAATTACCTCGATAATAAACCAAATAATCTGGACTACATAACATGAAAATATTGACGTTATTTGGTGGGAGGGGTATAATTAAATATTATAAGAAGTCTTTTTAATTTTTTTTAAGACCATTATCACAATTCATTGATCTTTGATAATTGGCAAACAAATTTGAAATTGTTTTATTTGTTAATTGGTAATTATTACTGATAACCGGGTGCCGTGTAGACGTGTAATCCGAGCCCGAGTGGAATATCAGAATATGAGATCAGACCTTTTCAGTAAATATAACATATTATAAATTTTAGGTAAATAGATTGTTAATAATTATGTTCCTTTTGACATTTTAAAATTTTAAATATTAATCATTTTTCACTATAGACTATAGAGAGTAGAAAAGCGGTTCTAAACCATTTTTTCTAGTAATGGCACCAATATGTATTATAAATGAGTCGCGTAACACTTAGTCAAATGTGGAAACTTATATTACATTTTGAAAATTTTCAAACAATTTTATTATAATTGAAGATTTTATATTTTTTTTACAAAATACAAAACTTATATGCCTTGCACACGTGGGAAAATATAGCAGCAATCATATTAGCACAATTTAGCACAACAACTAAGATGACGTACTACCCATATGTGTTGAAACTGTATATTTTAAAATGATCATGACTTACTTAAAAATAACAATATCAATAAAGGCTACGTGGGGCCCTGGATAATAATCTTACCTTTAATTTTTATAATACGAGTAGGTCAGTCACTCTATTGTTGTTCACTCTAATATCAAAACTGACAGCACAATATTTAAACTTTAAACATATGAAACTGGTGAACGAAAATTTGATTTGTCGTACATGTGTAAGACGGAGACAACACGTGAGGGTACTACGTTCTCTTAATATTGTAGGTATTCATAGATAATTAAAATTATGAATTTATTATAATATGTACATATAAATCATTAGACGTATTATAGGTACACCACAAACAAAACATTTTTATTGATAATCCAGTTCACTTTTTTTTTTACTATATTTAGAAAAACTTCTGAAAATTTTTTTATTAAATTTTCAAGTCGTTTGACCCAGTGAAAAAATTTTTATCGACAATAATTATAACAAAACTAAAAATTTTCTTATGCCTATTAATAGTTCAAAATTTTTTAAAAATTATATGGTGTAATGATAATGCAAATATGTATAAACGTTCTGTGAAAATTTCATGAATAATATTAATTATTTTTGTTTAGAGTTCCACCAAACATAAAAATCGATTTTGAGTAAAAATCCTCGTTTTCTCTTGTTTTTACCAATTATTAATAAAAAATATTGGGAAGTTTTTACTTTTTTAAGTTTTAACCCCAAAAGAACCAACTAAAAAAGTGATTCCATATCAGAAAAGTTGCTGAAGTTGAAAATTAAGCATTCTTAGTTTTTATTACAATATTGTACAAAAAGGTGTTCAGACATAAAAAGAACATACAACATTGTAAAATAAATAAACTTAAAATTAAACTAATATAAATATTTTCTAGGTCTAGGTATCGTTGCAAGCAATAAAATACTGAGAGCTCAAAAAAGTATAATAAAAATAATATTAAAGAAACCAAAAACATATCCTACTACACAATTATACAAGGAATTTAATGTTTTATCTGTTCAAAAGTTATTTCAAAGAAATTCTCTCTATTTCATATATAAAATCTTATATTATAAAACGCGTTGTAGTTGACCCGTTGTCCGCCGCGGCGCCACCCGTATCCTAAGCGCGTCCAATAGGAAAATTAAATTTTTTTTAAGCCCCGCCCACCGATCGGTGTTCCGAACCGCCGTTTCGTTATCAAGTCATTGTCATTATATTTTTTATTATTAATATTATATTTATTCGTTTTCGCGTTTTCGGTATTCCCGTTACGTTGCTAATGTATAAATATTATTTTCTCTTTTTACGTACGTATATGTAAGAATTAAATTATTCGTTTTCGTTTAATAAGATATTATATATTATAATATATTATATTTTTTCTTTGTATAATAATACGTATTTATAAATATATATTTTTTTTATCACTGCGATTGTTATCAATTATTATTATATTTCAGTTATTACTATTATTATTTCGAACGTTTTCCGTTTTTCACCGGATTTAAGACTTTTTCACGTTTTTCGGTGCCGTTCTGTCCGCGTTCGTCTCTTTCAAACCCTACGTATACGGTTTCGATTGCGTTCGTGTCAATCGCCATCGCGGTATAAATTACGGCCGCCGAACGACGTTTTTTTTCAATTTTTTTTTCCGCAGATTTTTTTCCGTTTCGTGTGTTTTTGATCGCGACGCTGACCGACTTACGAGGTATGTAATCTGTACTTTTTGCTCTGTACTATTATATACAGGTATTTTATATTATATAATAGTATTATTATATTATTATTACGTGTTCTAGCCCTATTCGTTACTTTTATCGTCTGCCGTATCGTTTTCTACCGTCTTCGTCGCCGAAATATGGTACGAATATCTTTATTTCTTTACATTAATGTACTCATAGTAATTAAATATAGTTTTTAAACGTGTTGCAGGTCTTCGGAGAGCGGCGATGTCTGTTTCGACGCACAGTTATCATTTACTGATGTACACTACTTTTTGTTGATTCAATAAACATCATTATATCGTCGTATTTATATTGTTTTGTTGTCTCGATAGCTCGACCTTTTGACACATCTTAGACCATGGATCTTTCTCTCTAGCATAAAAGTGTTCATCGACGACGTTTACATCACACAGTAATGTATTTACATACTTGGGTGTATATTATAATAATATGTATGTGAATATGAGTTAATAATATTTAATATCTTTTAATGACGTTCAATTGTTCAATACTTTGAGAAACATACAAAGTATATTCTTGTTATATTTAAGGTTCAACCGTTATACTAAATAATTAATACCACTTTTTATAATTACATAAAGATTCTTTTATTATAAAATAGCAACTCTACATGTCTCATGAGATCTAACCTTTTATGCCGTAGCATTCCATAGCATAAAGATTAATAATTAAGATCTACTCTAACATAAATTATTATCTATTACAAACATTACTGTGTGTCATTGTGACCAACATTACACTCAAACACTACAGTTCCTCCTCACTAAATAAAAAAAAATACAAATATTTAAACAAGTATAAAATACATTTTTTTTTTTTTTTTTTTACTACAGTTCCTCCTCACTAAATAAAAAAAATACAAATATTTAAACAAGTATACAATACATTTTTTTTTTTTATTATAAATGATACATAACATATATATATATATTATGCAATTACAATCACACAATTGGAATTACATTTTTTTTTTTTTTTTTTTATTAATTACTACAGAAACATATTTATTTTATATAGGTATACATATAGAAAGTAAAATAATAATTATAAATTTAAACGATTAGGTGCTTTAATTACTCTACCACTCTTCCTAACCAAATTCTCACATACTATATTATCATCATTTTCATCTTGTTCATGTAAGACCTCCTCACTTCCCATAGTTCTCTCCTCGATAGATTTTTCTGCTTTATCATCCTCCTCACTATACGGTAACTGATTTAATAATACTGTTTGTTCTATTTGACCACTAGGATTCTTACACTGCCTGTCAATTATTTGATTTAGATGTCTCTTCACAACATTATTATCTAAAGTTTTAATTAAGTAAGTTACCGGTGATAATTTTTTCCACACATTACCCGGTATCCACTTATCCCCTGGGCTATAATTCTTACACATTATGCTATCTCCAACTTCATAACTCTTAACTCTACCTCCTCTATAGTTCTTTTTAGCATTTTCCAGACTTTTATTATACTTATGTTTAGCGAAAGATACTAATCTATCAAGTGATATATTTAAAAGCCTGCCTAAATGCAACTCTGCTGGACTAACTCCAGTCGCACAATGTTTAGTACTATTATATGATAAAACAAAATTACAAATATTAGTATCCATGTCAGTATTTTTGGCACATTTCTTTAAGAATTGTTTAAAAGTTTTAACTGTATTCTCCGCTGCCCCATTCGTAGAAGGGTTGTATGGTGGAGTTTTAATATGAAATACACCATTTTTGCTAAGGAATTCACTCATCTCGGTAGAACATAGAGAAGATCCATTGTCTGTAACCAATTTCTCAGGAATGCCCCATAACGAAAAATACTCCTTTAATATTTTAATAGTCATTGCAGTAGTGATATTAGGCATATATCTCACAAAAACCCATTTCGAATAAGCATCAATTAAAATAACAAACATTTTGCCATCTACTGGTCCCAAAAAGTCTAAATGTACCCGTTTTGAAGGACCCTCAGGCCAAGGCCAACTGTGTAGAACACTCTTAGGTGGGTTGTTACTGTTAGCTAAACATGAAGTACAACTTTTAGTCATATTCTCAATATCATTGTCAATGCCTGGCCACCAGATATATGACCTAGCTAAAGATTTCATTTTCACTATACCCATATGAGTGTGATGTAACTCATTCAACAATTCTTGTCTGAACTTATTTGGGATGACTAATCTATGGCCCCAAAGGAGACATCCTTGTTCAACAGTAAGCTCCTTCCTTCGATTAAAATATGGTATCAATTGGTCCTCAACATTTTTAATTTTGTCCGGCCAATTACCACTCCAAACTCTTAAAAACACTTCTCTCAATATTTTATCTTTTTTTACTTCCATACAAATGTCCAAATCTACAATCGTTTTGACATTGGTAGTAATCAGATTAATATAAAATTTATCACATTCCACATCATTAATAGAATCTGTTCCACTTACTGGTAATCTAGATAATGCGTCCGCATTCCCATTGTCAATCCCTTTAATGAATTCTATTTTATAAGAGTAACCTGATAAAAATACAGCGTAGCGTTGCAGTCTGTGAGCAGCCATAGTTGGTATGCCTTTTTTTTCACCAAAAATACTAATTAAAGGCTTATGGTCTGTTTTTAAAATAAACTTCCTACCATATACATATTGATGAAAGTATTTTACTGCAAAAACTAATGCTAAAGCTTCTTTATCAATCTGGGCATATCTTTTCTCACACTCTGTCAATGTACGAGAAGCGAAAGCTATTGGCTTTTCAGTGCCATCGGAAAATCTATGAGATAGGACTGCTCCCAGACCCACAGGGCTAGCATCACATGCTACCACTAACTCCAACTCCGTGTTATAGTGTATAAGTACCTTATTTGATAAAATAGATTCCTTAATTCTGTTAAAAGCTACTTCTTGTGCCTTACCCCAAATAAATTTACTATTACTTTTTAATAAATAATATAAAGCCCCTGCTTTTGAAGACATATTTTCAATAAACTTCGAATAATAGTTAACAAGACCTAAGAATGCTTTAACTTCTTGTACATTACATGGCGGTGGAGTCTCAGTAATGGCCCTCACTCGCTCTCGAGGAATATGTAACCCCTCTTTGTCAATTCGATAACCCAAAAAAGTAACACTGTCCTTAAAAAAATTACACTTCTCCTTCTTAACCGACAAACCAGCAACATTCAATTTTTCCAAAACTAACGATAATCTGTCATCCAATTCATTTTTGTCTTTCCCAGATACAACTATGTCATCATAAAAACAACCGGTCCCAGGTATACCATTCAAAAGCTTATCCATTTCCCGTTGCAGTAAACCAGGTGCTGATGCTATTCCATAAGGCAATCTTTTAAACATATATAAACCCTTATGAGTAGTGATTGTCGTTAACTTTTGACTTTCCTTACTAAGTAACAATTGCTGATATGCCTGACATAAATCAAGAGTACAAAATAAAGTTGCACCACGGAACAAATTCATTAAATCATTTACTCTAGGAATTGGGTACCTATCTACTTCCAAAAATTTGTTTAAAGTAACCTTATAGTCCCCACAAAGTCTAATAGCACCGTCTGCTTTGACTACTGGTACTATAGGTGTACCCCAATCACTGGTTTCAACTGGTACCAATAAATCTGCTGCAATTAATCTGTCTAGCTCTTTACTCACACTGTCTTTCAAAGAGAAAGGTAAAACTCTAGGCTTACAAAATACTGGTCTAGAATTTTCTTTTAAAATTAAATCAAATGTCTTATGTTTGTAGCAACCTAAATCTGTTCCAAAAACTGAGGGATACTTATGTATAACACTCTGAAGTGTTAATGAATTAAAATCTATCCACTTGGATACAATCTTCAATTCTTTTAACCAATCTCTACCCACTATAGGCGGACCACCATCTCTCACTACATACAAATTTAATACCTTATTTAAGTTTTTATACTTCACTCTACATTCCAAAATTCCAACTGGAATAATAATTGAACCATTGTACGCTTTTAACCCAATAGTAGTTTTTTTAAGATCCTCTATCTCTCCCAACTTAAAACTCTCCAAATCTTTTTTTGATATAACCGACAAAGCTGATCCTGTATCAACTAAAAACTCTATCACTTTATTACTAATATCTAATTTAACACAAAAAGGCTTAACTGAGTTACTTCCGTCTGAGTCAAGATTATATAAATTACTTAAGTTTAGGTCAACTAAATCTACATTATTAACATGTTCAGTTTTATTTTTACAAACTTTCTTAAGGTGCCCAATTTTAGAACAATTAGAACACGAATATGTTTTAAACTTACAATCTGGCTTGGAATGACCATCTGCTCCACAACAGCAACATACCAATTTCTTTTTCTTTGGTCCCTTAGCTGCAAACTTGACATGACCACCTTTTGATTCTGAAAAGCTCCCTTGCTGCTCCGATTTTGGAAACTTATGGTTCTTCTTCTTAATCACTTTCTGATAATGAATTTCTTCCTGAGTTCCCAATTTAGTAACATCATTGTTAGCTGATTCCATCGCTAAACACAACTCTGTGCATTTTTTCAATGTCAAAGATCCTTCTGTCAACAATCTCTTCTTAATGTTGTTATCTTTAATACCAAATATAATTTGGTCCCTTAAGGCATCATGTGAAAGTCCAAATTCACAATGTTCAGACAACTTTTTTAAAGCAGTTATAAACTGAATCACTGACTCACTTGCAGCTTGTCTACGCTCCTTGAACTTGTATCGCTCAGTGATAACATTTGGCTTAGGGTTCGTTGGCGTACATAAATCTCTGATTAACGAGTACCCATCATTACCTAATAGCGTTAAAAACATTAACTGTTTCTTGTGTACATTTATTTCATTAAGCGCCACAAATAACTCGAACCGTTCAATCCACGCGTTCAAATTGTCTTCTTTTAACCGTAACTCCGGCATATGCCCAACTTGCCCTATGCAGTTGTTACGCGCATTACCTGGGTTATTGACGTTCGACATGTTCGAAGATCGTAATTCTTCCCACACGAAAACCACGTGACACTCAAAAAAAAAAAAAATTAACTACCGAATTACTTTACATGTGCACTTCACCAATTATCTTCGTCGCCATTGTTATATTTAAGGTTCAACCGTTATACTAAATAATTAATACCACTTTTTATTATTACATAAAGATTCTTTTATTATAAAATAGCAACTCTACATGTCTCATGAGATCTAACCTTTTATGCCGTAGCATTCCATAGCATAAAGATTAATAATTAAGATCTACTCTAACATAAATTATTATCTATTACAAACATTACTGTGTGTCATTGTGACCAACATTACACTCAAACACTACAATTCTGTAGTTGGATTTTTATAATTTACATAAAATCAAATAAAACCCATGCTTAATAAATGATAAATAAAATATTATATCTTTATTTATATAAATGTAATAACATTGTTATAATAAACACTATATAATGCAAATTGTATTAAACATATGATTTTGCTGGGAATGTTGGTGTATTTTTGTTGTAAAAAGCAACATTTGACATCATGTAATGAGATGAATTCAAGTATTGTGTGTTTTACTCATAATATTTTTCAATATAGATAATCATTGCAGACTACCAAATTAATTAAAAAATTTTTCTGTGGTAGGACTTTTATATTACTTAGATTAATTACCTAAACGCTCCTATTGTATAATAGTTACTGGTTATTCGACTAATAAAAAACAATATTTCAACATTTATGTAATAATTTTCTTTTTGGAATCAAACACAATGTTAAATATATGTTTTGGTATCAGCTTTGTTATTATGCTTTTTGTAATAGTACTTATTAACTACCATTGAATATGTTATATTTGCTTATGACCAAATAAATAAAAATCAATAAGTGTTAATTTATGGCCTCAATTTTTTATATTATATTATATTACTTATTTGCCTCTACAGATTATATTATTATTATTTTTATATTTCTGTATAATATATTAACATATTATATTGTAAAAAAGAATGGTAACCTACCTAATGAAACACAATATGTGTATGTATGGAATAATTAGAAAATATTTTAAGAGACTGTGCTGTAATGTATCTATTAAGGTCATATAGATCAGGTATACACATTAATATTTAATTCTTTGAATAAATAGTGTATATTTTATAGTTTTTTTTCTATACTAAGGATAATAATATATAATACAATAAAAGCATGACATAATACTGTAGATAAATACATTAAAAAGACAATTAATAAGAACATCCAAGCTTCATCAGGGCTTTATGCAAAATTACTAATAACTTTCAAGTTTGAGATAAAAAAATATAACACTTTTACAACATGATGTAGTAATAAATGTATTGTGGAATGTGGATTATTTCACTAACTACACTCACAATACTCATATTGTCTGCGATCCGACGCAGTCGGATTGCCTACCTGAGGGGTTTAGTTACACATAAAGTACCTATATTAAATATTTAGCAAATAAAAATTTCAGATTTCATAATTTGCTCTCACGTAGTCTGCAATTCGACATAGTCGGATTGCCTACCTAAGTGATTTATTTGTGTATAAATCGATTTTCACAAAAGATAATAACATTATACAACATTAACACTTCGTTCAACTTAAACTTTTTCCACTACAATACAACATCAAATTTCGACGTTAGGAGGTATAACAATCCGCCGTAGGCGGATTGCCCAGCACAACTATCGATTCGCACTGGTTGATGACTAATTGCTAGACACTCAATTACCATTATATTAAATATTTATTTTATTCTCATGCAAAAAAGCACCGGGCAAACGATACGATATGTATACAATCCATAATTGCTCACCTAGGTATCTATTTGTCCCGGACTGATAGCTAGACGCTCAATTATAATTTTTGATATGTTATTTATTTTAACATACAAAAAAGAACCGGGCAGGTGACAAGACAGGATATTATACCAAATGATGACTGATAGCTAGACACTCGATTACCATTTTCGGTACACATTTAATCTTTTTAAATTTAAACCAGCACCGGGCAAGCGTCAATACAAACTTTTACACCGAATGATAACTTATTACTGATATCTCACGCTCATAGTAATCAACTCTATAACAATTTTAGTGACCGATTTCTAGACACCCGACTACCATTTCCAACCGAATTTCCCTTGAAACGATTTTCACTCGACCCCCTCGAAGGCGCCGAAGGCGGCTTCTACAAACCTGGAATCGAGGCACACCAGCCGCTAGTATATTATAATGCTGTGATAAATATAATACTATTTACCAAAAGCTAATTAATAATAATAATAATACATTGCATACATGTTTAGTATATTAACCTATAACTTACATTAATAATTATATTGAACTTATGTTTACTAATAAAACATTATTTAAGCATTACCTACGCCACATGTTATTTACTATATACAGGATATTTATACATATATTTAGGATAGGACCCTTAAAGAAAAACACATATAAATTAATTATATTTTTCAACTTTTATTGAACATTCTGAAAAAATAGACATAATATTACAATGTATTTAAATTATATAAAGATGTATAACAAATAATTTTCTTTTATATTACTTACGTCCACATGCATGAACATTGAAGACGACGAGCTCGAGCCCCGCTGCTGGCGCGGGGCCGAGTCTCGCCGCTGACGCTCGGCTGTCGGTGCCGGGGTGTTATGCCGCCGACGCCGATCACGGGGTGGTGCCGATGCCGCTGGTTCCCACCGGCGCCGCTCGCGTGGTGGTGCCAATGGCGATCTATGCCGCCGCCGCTCGCGTCCCACCGACCACCGCTCGGCCGGGTTTTTGGGCCTCTTGCCTAGATAATAATAAAATAAATAATAATAATTTAGATGTACGTGCAATATGCTAAGATACGTACAGTTACGAGCCTTGTGGCCCGTCTTTCGACAGTTGTAACATTCTGAAAAAGAAAATAATAACATTTACAATATATAACATTTAATATTTATTATTATACATATACATAATAATCATGCATACTTTTCCCAGGCTTTGCCGACGGCTTGCGTCGGGTTTGGGTGACGGGAGTATTCACCGTCACCCGGCAGTTGTTGAGCCGAAACATACCGTCCATGTTATATATAAAATATAAAAATGGTCTATAAAAAAAATAAATACATTTTAATTTTAATGACATATCATAATTATAGTAGTTAACCTAAAACAAAACACATGAAAAATATTTTGAAAGAACGTGTACTCACTTCAGTGGACTGATGCAAAATAAATGGAGTCCATAGTACTCCATTCGAGTATACGACAATTTTGTTCTAGGCCGCGCATTGCATACTACGTAATTATGATCGGTACCAATAACAAATAGCTTTAATAATAATTAATAGGTATTATTAAATTATATGTGCGGTTATACTGGTGCCATGGGGCGGCGGAGTGGAGAGCGAAAAGCGTCGCGGACCTGGGTCCGGTTCCGGTCCTCCTACTTCAGTCAGCTTTTGACTTTTCTATGACCAGCGTCTGTGCAATACGTTTGTCATTACGTACACCGAAATTTGCACACTTTTTTATCAACTTTATTTTTTTTTACTTCGTTGGACGTTTTTGACACCGGTGAGTACATTTTTTATTATTTAAAAGCCTTATTGATGCATCTACCCCGCGTATAGGTATGTTCATTTACGCACAACACGGATTTTTACCCGAGTGTGTGTGTTCTCCCTATGTCCGCACATGGTATTCCGAGAATTTTGCGTTTTTTATTATTTGCTATTCATTGTGTTCTATTATATCCAAGTTCTTTCCCGGAACCGTCATTTGGTGTGATCAACATACATTCGCATTACGTACGTCGTCCGTATCTCGCACTTTTGTCACTCGTATATTTATTTGTATTCAGCTATTACCGAATTTTTATTATCCGTTTGGTTTGTACCGTTTCGTAAACATCATTTTCCATGTACATTATATTATGTACCATTAATATACACAGTTTTTCTAAAAATAACACAAAACTCTTGGAATTCCCGTATTGCTGTATTATCACCACTGATAGCATTCTGATAACGATATAATGATGCCGAGTGTTTTTACTATACACTATTCATTTTACTTATTATTATAATATAATAATGATGTTAATTATTAAAAAATACATGTATTATGTTTTCGATATGAAGCTATTATGTATCTTTAAAATGTCCATTTTTAGGCACATCACCATGGTCAAATTATGTGTGATCTGTGGAAACGTCATGGTGCCGATGGAGTTTCTGTGCACAGGTAACAATATAATATATATTCATTAACAATTCAATGTCATTTTACTCTAGCCATATATTAACATTATTCATAATTTGATGGTTACATTAGGTTTCCAGCGAATGTCGAACAAAGACGTCAGTGGGTGTTGTTCGCTGAAAACGGTGGTATAAATGCTCAACAGATTTTGGCTACCTCAAAGCTGTGCTCGAGACATTTTGTACTAGGTTGTGATTATTTAGGAGGAGCATTTCGTCGCCGCCTGTTGCCTGGAGCGGTGCCGTCTTTGGTGAGTGCATTATAAGATTTTTATTTAAGTGACATGTTTCAATACCAGGCTGTATTTTGTTTGTACACATATTTTTATTATTATTAGGTATTCCATTGACATTGTATCAATGCAATACTAAACGACACATTAATATCTTAATAGGTACATTAGACTATAATAATTTGAGGTAATAAGTTAATTATTTTTTTATTCATTTAACAATGTGTTGTTGAATTACAAGGCACTCATAGTAGTATGAAAAATAACATTTTAATTTAAGAGTTATACTAATATTTTTAACATTAAATCGCATTACAGGTGACTGCATTTAATTGTATAGTCTGAAATGCTTATTAAACACATTTAATTACACTATTTAAATTAAACACCTATGATGCTAAGATATTTTACATTCAATACCTGCTTTCAAGTTATAATACTATGCAAATATACCATAGCATTTTCATTAATAATTATTTAATAAATTATTATTATAGTTTTTATTATTTATTTATCATTGATAATGTTTTTTTAACATGTTTTCATTTATTTGTTTTTATTTGCTATATTTAGTGTATCATATGTGTTTAGTATCAGAAGGAATGTCTTCCCTAATATATAACTTATTTAATTTAAAATATATGTATATTATATTACTTGCAATTGAAATAATTACTCAAAAAATGCTACTATCACACTACATCCTATAGACTTAAGCGTACTTCACTGTGATATGGAGTTAAAATGTAAAAAAAGTATCATTAATCATTAAATATTAATTTTTAATTAGTTATATTTAATGTAGGTAACTGTTTTTAATTAAATTTATTACTTCTTAGTACTTATTACCTAACCGAAGTCATGTTATTGATATACTTTATTATCATTATATCACATGTATAGTTGAATATTTAAGCTTATATTATATGCACACATTACAACTGACCTCATGTTGATCTTATAGGTAGTTCAACCGGTCATGGAGATTGCGGCACCGGGAGGCGAACAAGAAGCGAACGTGGCAATGGCTAATGACAACGAAATGGAGATGGAAGTTGTTGAAGTCGAAATGGATGACGAAAATGTTGAAGTTGTTGAAATCCAGATGGATGAGGTAATGATGGGCATAGAAGAAGAACCATTGCTACTGGAGGAAGGTGACATTGAGTTTGTCGATGTACTGCCTGCTGACGCAGAGGCAGTATTTGAATTCAGGGATATATTCGACGTTTTACTACCAAACGTCGATGAGGAGGTCAGTAAATATGTCACATTTAAATCAATATCATTGATTTTTTTTTTTTTGTACATCTGTGTCATTTAAATTTCAGTTCATGCCGATTCCCCCGAGAATGCCCATGAGAGACCGTCCGGCTGGAATTCAACACGAACTTCCAGAGCAGCATAACATAGGACAATTGAATGCCGTCTGCACACACTGTGGTGCACGTCATTTCACCTGCGAGAGCACTTTGACTCATCATTTTACCACATGTTGTAATAATGGTCAAATGGCCGTTACAGGAGAACGTGTGTTGGGTCAACCACCCGAGTTATTAATTCGTTTGTTAGTTGATGATTCACAGGTAGCTAAACATTTTAGGAAAGAAATCCGGCGGTACAACAACACTTTGGCATTTGCTGCGTTCTCCACTGACCTTAACCCAAGACGTTTGCCAGGTCATGGACCGAGAGTGTTCACTGTTCACGGGCAGGTGTATCGCAGGGGTTGATACCGAGTTGCGGTCGGGATTAAAACAGGTAAAAAAAAAAATCCGAGTTGCGGTCGGGATCAAAACTGGTAAAAAAAAATCCTAGTTGCGGTAAAAAAATATGATTAATAATTATTATGTTTTAAATATTGATATAGTTACATATTATTAGGTATGCTACGGTTAGATTCAAAATACAAATTTATAGTTATGATTACACATAAAATTATAATATAGTTACATTCTAAAATACAAATTAAATATAATACACACATTCAACGAATAAAATTAATTAATTATAATAATATTATACTGGTTCATATTTGTATGATACACATTTCACAAATGTCAGCGAGTCAATTTGTTTTTTCAAATACTGTTGAATTTTATTTTTAATAAATTTTTGACTTATGCTTTCTTTTTTTTTATTATTTTCCAAATCTACTGAATTGATTTTTGAATATGTATCAATTTGAATATTTTTGACACATTTCAAAAATTCAAATATGTTGGGATGTGGCGATCGGTTCTCAGTTTTGAATTTAGAATTGAACGCTTCACTTCCATTATTCGTTCTCCAAACATCATTGTTTAAAGCTGCCCAGAGTGTAGTTGGAAAAGTAGCATCATTGCCAATATAATTGTCGACTAAATAGTCACTGAATTCAGTAACTCTTAAATCTATAGGTTGTTCGGCGATTAATTCTAAAAAAACATTTCCCACTTCATCTGGAGGGAGAAAAGTCAATCCAAAAACGTAGTGTAACCATTTTCCAATTTCCGAGTTCTTATCCTTGTACTCTACAGTCAGTCCTAATCCCACTATTTTTCTCCACCAGGCTTGACTAAGGTGAAATCTGCATCCAATCAAAGTGGTGTCCGGGAATTCTTTTTTTGCAGCTTGAAGAATTCCTTTTTCAAAATCAGAAACTATATATTGTGGTTTAAATATTAAATGTATTTCCAAACATTTACTTTTCAGCGTAGACATTACAGTTCTATACGATAATTCTTTTTTATCTTTTAATAAACAAAGTGCAACAGGAACATATTTGTTATTTTTGAAACCAATAACTGTAAACATCTGCTGAAAGAATTTTGTACAATAGTCAAAAGTGCCATCCACCAAAATAGTTTCAACACTGCACATGAATTTCAAATTACTTTCGCATGAAAATATTATTACATTGCATGATTTATCGTTGAATATTACTAAATTTTCTCCTCTTGTAGATATCACTTTGTCCATATCCAAATAGTCATGTACGTCATCCATACATTTTGGTAACTTTGGTAATTGTTGTAATTTTGCACGATTAATATTTTTCCCTAAAAATGAATAGTTTGAAATTAATATAGGTAGGTTCTTTTATAGTATGTTATACAGTGTGTTATACACAGTTGTTAACTTGTAACAATAGTAACTTCAACATTATTAATGAGTTAGGGCACGAATGTTGTAGTACTAAAAAATTAGTAACTTTTATTAGGGCAGGCCAAATGAAAAATATAAAAAAAAATTTCTATTGACAACTTTTTATAGCAATTATGTTTAATATATATATAATGAATATTTCTTTACAATTTAAATATTTAGTAATAAATACAAATTTTAATAATTAATACATTTATTAAAGATATACCTACACAAATTATAATTTATTTATTTTTTATTTTTTACTATTTAAATTATTATTATTAAAATGCCCATGGCTATATGTATAATGTTAAAAAAAATACATATTACCTATATATGATTTTTTTTTTTTAATGAAAGATTATATTTCTCTATATAGGTTACTAAAAAGGCACTAAAATATACCGAAAATACATCAATACCATCAATACATTATGTACTTCAGAATTAAAGTAATTTGACTATTTGAATTCAATGATATAAATTATTGTATACGAATATAATATTTTATTTCATTTATTTACCTATGCGAATCATATCTCTGTCTGTGAATGTATTCAAAATATCGACATTTTTCTCCACCTCTTGACGAATTATTTTCCTTGGCCTTTCCGAAAATGATAATTCATCAGCCTTCCTTTTTACAGAGTTATTTATCTTCTGTCTGTTTAATATTTGAACAGTATCGGCTTGATGATTTGTATGGTCATTTTGTGTTCTTGAAAATACGTGTTCTTCCCCGATAGTATATAATTTTGCATTACAATTTTTATTAGTGCAACTCCATGACATTTCTCCCGTCTTAAGAAGACGATACTGTCTAAATTTAAAATTATTTAATACAAGCAAAACTTTTCCCTTTTCACTATACATTTTAGTTAGTTGTGAGTGTTGTGACATTTTAATGTGGATACAAATACGTCTTGCGATAAACTAAACAACTAAACGTTGAATTACGTAGGATTATATTGTCGATAAAGCTCGCGTTTGGTATCATAATAATTTGGGTAAAAATACGTGAAAATAATAAATTACAACATTTTGGCAACATTGATAACATATTTTCTATGCTCAATTGTAATTGCTAAAAAGGGATACTGATATACTGAATACTGCTTCACCGTTAGATCATGAAATGATTGGGTTGAAATTTGGATAATAGCTTATCGGATAATCGATAACTGGATACCGACCGCAATTAAGACTGTAATTTTTACTAATATTATTAAGACCGCAATTCGTCTATTACGACCGCAACTCGGACAATACCATCGCAGGATTAGCAATGACGTTGTCAGAAATGAGTTGATGCAACCAAGATACTGTGAGTTGTATTTCATTGAATCTGGGTCAGCCAACCAGATTCGCATGGCACAACAGCCACGCCAACGACCACTAATGGAGCACTTGCTTGCAGACTTGGATAACATGTTACGGCAAAACAATCCATTCGCAGTGGCTTTCGAGTAATATATTAAAATATATATAGTTAGCAAAATACACACATCACACTTATTAACAAATAAATTATACTTAAAATTATTAATTTTATTAACTATCAAATACAAATATAACTTCAACATTTCATTGTTAAAAAAAAAAAAAATTATATAAGTATGATGTTGAATGCATTAGGTGTAGTACGTTCAGGTATTTCTCTATGATACAATAAACAACTTGAGACATATAGTTATTTATCCATTTATAATTTAAATATCCATTGTTTAAATTTTAATCACTTCTCCCTCTCATTAAAAAAACCTATTTTAATTTAAAGTTTTAATAACATGATTAAACTACTACAGCTCCTTACAATATCAAATTCACTATTATTATGACACTCATAGTTACATTTAACATAAAACTTTACACATTTAGTATAGTTCAAAATTTATTTTTTTTTTCATTTAAATTTTATTATTATGTACCAAATGGCATTTTTACTCAATATATCTAAGCTTATTTTATTTTATTTTATTTATAAACTTTATTTATACACTTTCGAAATACACAAATACTGTACTATAGATCATATTACACTTGCATACTGGATAACTGTAATATGTCATGCAGTTACATTAAGAGCGGTACATCATGTAGCTTTCATAATAAAACAATATTGTTGTGTGAATTTTGTGTTGCACTTGCCTAACGAAATTAACAATTTTTTTATCCATAGTTATAATATTAATATTCATATCTGTATGTACTCAAATATATTATACATTTATCAGTCCACACACATTATGCTTTATGACAATGTTTTAATTATATTTAAATTTATTATCTATCAAGAAACAATATAAAATATGAATGTATAGGTAAATTAAATAATTTGACTGATTTTATTGTTATTACTATTTAATGGCACTTTAGTGTGCTGTAGGTTTACTGTGTGTGTTATCGTTACCATTATAGGTTTAGTACTTCAAGGTATTTCTTTATGTAACACCAACCTATTTGCTTGAGGCATAGGTACCAGTAACTCTTTTTATTGGTAAAACACAAATTTATTTTTATTTTTATATAGGTACTGAGACATTGCACACAATATTAATGTAATAAACAAATATCTCATGCACACTATCATAGTCTTGCCCATAAACTAATTGTATGTTATGCATACATCATAATAACAATAATACTTTCATTCATAATTTACTACATACAAATGTTTACCTTTACACACTGTACATATATGTGGATATACCGTGTGTTTTAATAGTAAAACAATATTGTTTTGTAACAGAAACATGCGACAAGTATGGCAGAGGGAACAAGATGCTGCTGCTGCAAATCCCATGTTGCAACCGAGGAGGGTGACCATGCACATCATCGCCGACCCAAACAACGACCCTCGGCGATACAATCAACCAGCTGCTCATGTGAATGAGGTAGCAGTTGTCTTTGTTGGTGAAGATGGTCTGCCACCAGGGAACCTCAATCTGGTCATCTACGACTCAAACCAAGTTGATCCAAATCACCGGATGCAAAGCATTTCAGCAGGCTCATCTCACGCAGATCCAATGCTATATCCCCTGTTTTTCCCGTACGGGGAAACCGGTTGGCATTACAACTTGCTACACTGAAAAAAAAACTACCTGTAATTATGACAATATTGTCTTATTAAACTGAAATATGTTATCATGACAATGTATGTTTGTTTAAACAAGAAATTTGTTAATTTAACAAATCTTATTGATGAAAAATTGATAATATATTATTAAAATAACACTGTAAAAATTGTCAAAATAATGCAATTGTTTGTACTATATATTCACAATAATTTTAGCAATTCAAAGCTATATATAACCGGGATTTTCCAAAATGTAATTCCAATTATCATCGTAACAAGAATATTGTCATTTTATCCTTATAATATTATCAAATATATTATATAATACGTTTTCTTTATTTGAAACGATAAATGTAATTTAATTTGCACTGTTTAGTGATTACTCTCGTGTTTAGTGTTTACTGTTTTATTTTGATGTATTTACTATTTTTTGTAAGCAATAACGTTTAAAGTGGTTACCGGTGTACTTTAAGTTGAAGCAGGACGTGCATTTCACATTGTATTATTATAATACATTATTATTTTAGCACATTATAGTAGGTACCTGCGTGGCTGCGTACATATTGTGATACTTGTGTAGTTAAAAAAGTGTGAAGATTTTGCGTCCTGCAGTTGCACACATACTATTGAACAATTTGAAATCTACAGTTATTATACATGTAAGTTGATATTAAATTTCATTTTATTAGTTATTTTTTTTTAATTCAAAATTTGTGTACATATTTATTATTATTATTATTATTATTGGTAAAGACTATAAAAACTAATAAAACACTACAGGTAGATATAATTTATATTTTATATATATTATTTATATATTATATATTATTTTATATATATAACAATAATACACTTGATATAAATAATTAAATACTAAATTAATTTTTATTTTTATATTATAATAATTGCTAATTAATTCCCAAGTTATTATAAAGAGTGTTTGAAGATTCTGCTACTTCACACATACATTTTTTTTGAAGAATTTGTGGTCTAAATATATTATTTTGCATTATTTTGTAAGTTGATATTACATTTATATTTATTAATCTTTTTTAATTCAAGATTTGTATACATATTTACTAATTAATTAATTAATATTATTTATACATCAATACATTTGAAGAAAATAATTAAATATTTAATTCATTTTTATTGTTATATTATAATAATTGCTAATTAATTTCCAGGTTGTTATAAAGAGTGTTTGATGATTCTGCTATTTCACACATCCATTTTTTTTTGAAGAATTTGTGGTGCAAATATATTATTTTGCATTATTTTGTAAGTTTATATTACATTTATATTTATTAATCTTTTTTAATTCAACATATTTTGTATACATATTTACTGATAAATAAATTAATATGATTTATATTTTCTTTATTTATATATCAGTACACTAGATGTAAATAATTAAATATTAAATTAATTTTTTTAATGTTATATTATAATAGTTGCTAATTAATTCCTAGGTTATTAAAACGAATGTTGTTTGGAGATTCTGCTGTTTCATACATTCATTTGAAGAATTTGAAGTCTACAGCTTTAATTTGAAAGCTTATTGATATATTGATAACCATAAGGTATCTATTAGTTTTAAAATGATTTGTTATATATGTGGATTGGATATGGGAAATTGGAAAGCATTAGTATGTCATTTTAAAATATTTCATTCGTTAAAAAGTTATAGTACTTATACATGTAGTGAAGGTAACTGTAAACAATCTTTTCAGTGCTTAGCTACATTTAAAAGACATATTCATCTTAAGCATTTCCCAGAACTACAATTAAGTTCTAAAATTCCTGAACAGTCTTGTACCAATTATTCACCACCACCTCTTAATTCTGAAAATGTTCATAGAAATAATATTTTAACTGAAAAAAAAAATACTGAAATTCCATTTAATTTTGAACTGGTTAGTGAATTATTATACAAGTCAGCAGTAGAACTGATTGTAAATTTACATAGTAAGAATAATTTTGCTAGAGTAGACATCATACATATTCAAACTGGTGTAATAGAAAAAATTTTAACACCTATTGTGTCAATGTTAAAAAAAGTTGTAGAAGATGAAATAAAAGAGCCTACTTTACTTTCTAAATTTCACAGAGTTACTTCAATCATTGAAAATACTTTTATTTACTGTAGCACGGAATATCGTTTAGTAGATTGGCTTATTAATAATGAATTTTTGTCCAAATTAAATCAGTTTACTATAAACAATGAAATTTGTCCAGTTCAACATATTGGTGAAACTATATTTGATGAGAAAAATACAACAGGTGCTCTATTACCATTAAAATTCCAATTTCAAAAATATTTTGAGCAAGGTGACAATTTTAAAAAACAGTTTACTCGATTAAATTTATATAAAACAAAGAAATGTACAACTATAGACAATTTTGTTCAAGGAACTCTTTGGAAACAGAAGGTCTCTCAATATAATAATGACAAAATTATAATTCCGTTTTTTTTGTACATGGATGAATTTGAAATTAACAATCCATTAGGTTCTCATTCGACATTTCAATCCGTTTCAGCTGTATATTATAGCTTTCCATTGGCAGAAAATAGTTCCAAGTTAACAAATATATTTTTAGCTGCACTAGTAAAACATGTGGATCTTACATCTTTTGGTAATGACAAATGTTTAGAAAGCTTAGTTAATGAAATAAATATACTTGAAAGTGAAGGCATTAACATTACAACAGAAGATGGACATTTCCATGTACATTTTGTATTGGGAATAATTTTAGGAGATAATTTAGGTTTAAACAGTTTATTAGAGTTTAGTAAATCTTTCTCGGCAAATTTCTTCTGCCGCTTTTGCAAAGCTCATAAAACAGTAACTCAATTAATGCATGAAGAAGATTTAACTAATATGCGTAATGTTCACAATTATTCTGTAGACGTTGCTAGCTCAAATTTTATAGAAACTGGAATTTATAAAGAGTCACTGTTGAATCGAGTAACTCATTTTCATGTTACTGAAAATTTTTGTATTGATATCATGCATGACTTATTTGAAGGAATTTGTCATTATGATATATGTCATATACTAACTTACTTTATTGATACAGCTAAATTATTTTCATTACAAACTCTTAATAGCCGAAAAATGAATTTTAATTATGGGCCAATAGAGATAGGTAATATTTCACCTCCTATAAAAATTATTCATTTAAAAAAAAAACATTTGAAAATGTCAGCTAGAGAAGTTATGACATTTGTTCATTTTCTTCCTCTAATGATAGGAGACTTAATACCGGAGAATGATGAAGTATGGACACTTTTCCTAATATTACTTCAAATTATAGACATTCTTTTATCATACACGTTTACTGATAATGCAATTTCTCATCTTAAACTATTAATTTCACAACATAACTCCATGTATGTTACACTTTTTAATGATACACTTAAACCAAAACATCACATTTTAGTACACTATCCAACTATAATTAAAAATTCAGGTCCTCCAAGACATTATTGGTGTTTTCGCTATGAGGCCAAACACAAGGAATTAAAAATGTATGCTAGAGTAACAACTTCCAGAAAAAATATAACTTTGACGTTGGCTAAAAAATTCCAGTTTAAATTTGCCCAAAGTTTGATGGAATCAGAAAAAAATATTATTTTTAAAGATAAACATAGAATTATAAGTAAAGACACTGAAATTATTAACACTATTCTTAATCTAACTTCATCGCAGTATACTTGTTATACTGAGTTAAAATTTAATGGAATATTATACAAAGAAGGATATTATCTAACCAAAAATTGTAATGAACCACATTTATTTAAAATCAATGAAATTATATTAATTATTAATCAACCAGAAATTATGGTTTATATTTTGGCTAAAGAAATAAGATTGAATGAATTTAGTTCACATTATGAATCTTTTAATGTAAGTGGTAGTGAAGAAGTTATTAATTGTTGTTTTATATGTGGTGTTAATGAATTTGATGGACCTCCCATAAATGTCACAACTGTTCCATCTGGTAAAAAAATGATACGTTTAAAACCATTTTATTAATTTAATGAGTTTTAATATAATATAATATATACTATATAGCATTAATGTATTATTTTAATTTTATCATTACAATTTTTATTGTCTAAATATGTATATATTTATTTTTTATTGTTAATGTATTGATCATGTACTTATTATATTTATTTAAAAACTTAATAAATATTTTATTTGTAAATTTTTGGTTTTAATTGCAGATTTGTATAGCAATTTTTTTATAATACTTGGTACAATAAAATAAATTTAAATTAAGATGGAGGATTATAATCCTAATGATTCATATATTTTAAATATTGGAGAACCTTCTACTTCTGTAAGTAGTTGTAATAAATTTAAGTTTGCAAGATTATAATATAAATTAAATTATACTTCATTGTTTACTATTTTATCAACATGCTTAGAAATCTCTTGGACTGCATGAACCTTTTGACGAGGAATTTTATATTAATCCAATTAACGAAAATACTCATAGTGTTGTAGCAGATTACAATTACCCATTTGAAGATTTGCCAAGAATGCAAACATTATTCGATTCATGGGGATTGAAATGTGTTTATCAAACATGTGTTGGTAGGATAATTGCTATAAACTATATGACTTAAATAATAATGCATTGTTATAATATTATTAATATAATAATGTACTCAGTACTGTAATATTATGTTAAATTCTAGATAACGTTTCTTATTTTTCCTATTTTTACATAAAACGCATTATTACGTTACCTAATGATTTATAGTTTATTCTGTATTGTTTATTTATGTAGATCAACTTATAGATATGACCACTCTTTCATACATGAAAAGTGACCATATTCATAAACTTTTAACCAAATTCCCATTTGGAATAATATTTAAGTTTGAAGCGGAATTAGAAAAATGGCAAAAGACAAAAAATATTTTAAATAGTTGTCAAAGTACAAACATTACAAACCCTATTAATATTTCTATAAACAAATCTAACGCAGAAACTATTATAAAACCTCAAAAATTAAATCATAATATAAGAGTTGATGAAGTCCTTGCATTGTCTACTCAAGGTTCCCTGATACTTGACTATTTTAAGACTCATAATAAATTGAATGATGGTATACGAGGAACATTGGTAGACATACTTATTGGACAAGTGCTGTCACAACAAGTACCTATGTCTGTAAGTTTGGCAGAATCTTTAGCAAACCAAATTGTTGCTATGTTTAAATCAGAAGTTAAGGTAATTTGATTGGTTCATTCTAGAATAACTGTAAGAGTGTAAGACTAATAATTATGAAATCTACAGGATACATATTTCATGAAAATCGGATGTAATAAAAATCCCAAAGGAAAATTATACGCTAAGTATTACAACTCTGTTAGAAACATGAAAAATACAGGATTAATACCAACACCAATCACCAAAAATAAAACAATGAATGAAAAAAAACAGAAAAATGGCTGGTTCGAAAAACAGTTTGGTATATCTAACATTAATATGTACTATTTATCTATTAACTCTTACTTTATTTATAATGATTTTAATTATTTACAGTATCTGAAAGTGGGATTGATTCTATACTTGATATTTTGAAATACAATGATACTACATTTCCAGAGTTAGAATCAAATTGGAGAGCTACTGTATCTTATCGATTAAATGATATTAAGAATTCTCAATCAACAACAGAAATCTTAAAAAAATGGAAACAATATAAAATTCCATATGGCCATAAATTAGTAAGGAATTTAAAACATGTGTTATTTATTTCCATTATGCATTAAACAATTTTTTAGATTGATATTGATTACAATACTCTATTTCCTACTGGTACTAACATATACCAAGATTTCAAGGAGAAATCGGATAACATTTTTAAATTATTAAATGAAAAAATCAAAGATTTAAACTGTCGAAAAATATTGGATACCTTAAAAAATACAAATGAAATGAATATTAATGATAGTAAGATATATAATTAAATTTATAATAACAATAATGCATTTTTATTCATAAAAATTATTTATAGATGTTAAAAATGGTTCATTGATATATTTGCTGCATGCTCTTTTTGCTCCCACTTCAAAAAAAGTTACCAGAGACGAACAGGGAAAAAAGAATTTAATCAAATATTCAATTAAAGATTCACAGGACAGCTTTATAGTGTTTGGTGAATCTGTAGATGTAATGCAGCAACACTTAGAGCAACTTAAAAATCGCGGGGACCCTATCCAACCTTTCATTTTAATTGTAGGAACTATTTTTTCTCATAAAGAAATATTAGTGTATTTCGACTCAATCATGTACAAAGTGCATTCTATATTAAGAGCTATTGAAGTATGCTATAAAATTTTCCATTTATTCAATTTGGAATATCCATGTCAATCATCTATTGTATGGCTATTCGTTCAAAATTACTTTTTTGGTGTAACATCTCCATTTGATAAACCTCACCCAAAATTAGTTCAAATCTTATCTGATTTAAACAATAATTAATTTTTTCATATAAATCAACTTTTTATCAACATGTATTTTTTCTATGATATTCATTTTTTACTTAACAAAGCTGAATAGTTTATTTATTGTTTATATTGGAAAGGAATCATATTTCAGTTAGGTATCTCATTAATATCTAAAATATTATATAATTATATTTTTATTAATATACTAAAATGATTAAGTATTATTATTTTTTTTTTTGTTTTCAGACTAATAAGTTAATACAAAAATTTGATTTTATTAAATATCTATATGTGTATGAAATAAGTACTTAAGTTTTGGGCTTGTTGATTATTTTGTGTAATAGGTACCTAACTAATAATAAAATTGAAATACTTAAAAAAATATATATCATTATTATTTTACCTAACTCAACTATTCTGACAAGATAATTGTTATTTTAATAAGATTATTTATCATAAAAATTATATTTTAAAATACAATTTTAATAATGGCTCATTAATACAACAATTTTGAATTGTTAATTCAAAAATTAACATTATCACTTAAACAATATTATTGTTGTTGGTTAGTATTAATTATGGTTATGATGATAAGAATATTGTCACTGTAACAAGAGTTATATTTTCATTTGAAAATGGTAGTTATTAATTTAACAAGACTATTATTAATAATATAAGATTGATATTCATAATATTATTATCATATTAACAATTAAACATTTGTTGGTTTGACAAAAATCTTGTCAGCTGAATAGTGACAAGAAAATTGTCAAACCAACCTAGTTTTTTTTTAATATGATCAGGATTTTTCTTTCAGTGTACAAGAAGGCAACCGCTGGAACGCGGTTCGCGTTAGGAACACTATCAGGGAGTTTGTGTGTTACCGTCTGGCCATTAGATACACTGGAACCAATAGCAATGGGAATGAAGGCCATACATTTAGTTTAAGAGGACGTCGCACCAAAACGTGTACGCGTACAACGGCCAAGAGAATGCGCTATTAAGTGTTTTCGCGATCCGCAAGCGCGCGGCGTTTAAACCACGCCCACTACTCGTAGTCAGCGCCGGGCTCGCCGGCCGATGACTGTGCTCATTCGGGAGCGCCGTTTATTATTCTATGAACGTTCGTCTAAGACGTTACGCAATAATAATATATGTAACTAAAAACGTAAATGCTGGCGTAATATTTTAAATATCCGCGCGTACCCATGAACCTAACGTTTATAATTTAAGTCACTACTTACCTAATAAATATATAGGTAAATTTATAGAATTAATAATTGTTATTTATACAAATTAATGTTTATACTGTTTAGAAATAACTATGAGAATTCAGTCAAAATCTAAATCAAGAAAATCGCTTCTTTAGTTACTTAAATAGTTAAATATTGATACATTAAACATTTAGGATTTCTGTTAGTATTTACTTGAACATATGTTGATCTATGTTGTAGTACATATATTATATAAATAAATACGACTAAAATATATTTTTTTAATTATAAAAATATTTAACAATCGTAATTATTTTAAAATAGTTTTTTTGAAATTTTCATTTGTTGCAATATTGTTTTTGATTCTCTTATATCTGATTTCATAAATCTATATTTATAAACAGGATCGACGATTTCTGGCAACAAACAGTTAAGATAAAACCTATAAGGATAAAATTGATATATTATATTTTATTACAAACCAAATTTTAGATTTAATACAAAAGATAAAACAATATTAAGAATTCTTACGATTTTAATTTTTCAACCATATGTGTACTCCAAAAGTCAGCATCATATTTTATTACTTGGACAGACATCCAATTATTTGTATTTATAACAAAGTAGCATTGTTCTTTTTGGGAAATATGAAGCTGGCCCTGAATTTGGTAATAGTAAATATGATTTTTACATAGTACCAATTTTTTTTCTTTGATGAAACAATATTTCAGCTGTGTAAACATAATATTAATGAATATAAGCTATTTAAAAAATAAATAAGAATTGGTATTTTTTTAGTAGAAAACAAACTTTGCCAGTGGATACAGCCTCAAACTCATTTTCTGTGTCTTTTGCTGCATATGGGCATTTTACTTCAATAATAGCAGTATCACCAATAATTCCATCTAAAATATTTAAAAAAAAAAATAAAAACTAGAATATAAAAATTGCTATTATAATAATAATTTATTATTTTATTGTAGGTACCTATATTAAAGAAATTAGTAAGAATATTAAATATAAAATCATGTTTAACCTGGACTAGCAGCTAAATATGGAATTTGCATATCGATTAAAAGACCGCATTTTTTTACTTTGTAACCGAACTTATCTTCAAATTTTTTTATTGCTTCATCTTCCATATCCCTTCCGTACTGGACAGACCTATAAAATAAAAATACAATTATTCTTATTATTAATAATACACATTTTAAATATATGGTGCGGTATTTTAAATGTATACATAACATTGAACTTACTTGCTATTGAATGTTAAATATAACATAGAATATACCACGTTTTTGCAGCTAGTATTACGACGCATTTTGCATACACGGCCAAAGTTACTAGCAGTGAGTCGGATCATCCTTTCTGTCTTCCATCTTTCACTTTCAGCTTGGTGTCTTGTAGCTTCTTCCACTGTAGTACGGTTAACGTCATATAAAGTCCTTTAGAAACAAAATTATTGAATAAATCGAATAATAGATATCATCTGACATTGTTGATATTCAGTATTTTTATCATTGGTTATTGTATATAATGGGTATACCTACATTAGAAACTGTTCCATATCATTAACAAATGATGGATCATCAACTTCTCTTATACCTGTAATAACGTAAAAATTGTACAATAAAAATATTATAGTTATAAATTAATATTAAAATATATATGACCGTTTTATAATAATTAAAATCATTTATTGCAATAATATGTAAGCTTATCATAATCTTCATTATACTACATATGTATATAATATATACATACCGTCTAATGTTTCTGCATTACCATAGTGTTCGTCTGGTTTAGAACTAGCTTTTGGTCGCTTAACTTTATATTTAAGTTTAGTTGAAAGTTTTCTTCGTTTTTGACAAGCAGATCGTTTTTTTATTATTTGACTCAAAAATGATTTAGCCGTTTTTCCTAAACATAAAAATTAATTATTAGGTTGTTTTACATTTGTACCTATAAAACAATAAATATTAATATTATTATTTAATATTAACATATTAACATATTAACATATTACAAAAAAAAAAATTAACTCACCAGGACTTGTTTGAGTGATATGTTTTTTTACAGCTCTTAAATACTCGCTAGAATTAAAACTAACAACGGCTGCTAATATTCTTGTATTATAAGAACTCCTTTGAGTGTAATTTATTCTTTTACCACCAAGAAATTTATTTATTACACTATTAAATTGTTCGCAAATGTTGTTATCTACGTCCAATATAAGGCTCTTTGAATTATTAGCCAAACGAGAAACAATCGTATTAATTTCTCTGACTATACCGTCATTATTTTCATTAGATTTGCAGTTATTAGCTGAATTATCTGCAGATTTTTCGCAAAAATAAGGAGCACATTTCTTATGAAAATCAAAAAGTCGATGGTTTGGTGCGTTTGTTATATCATATTTAAGATCTAAAATGTCCCAAATAAATAAATAAAATAATATGTAATAACTAATAAATAATAATATAAAGTTAGACACCTACTTAAAATTTTCTGTTGTAATGGTTTTTCCTCAGATTTTCGATATTGTATAGCTTTTGTTATATCAGTCCGAAGCCTAACGAGGTTATCAGCAATTTTTTTTCTAATTAAAATTGGAAATTCTGTACGTTTAGTGAGTGCAGACATTTTTTGAGAATAATTCCTAAGCATATGATTTCTGCATTCAATTTTTTCAACTCTTAGACCCGGACCGTAAGGTAGTATTTCGTTTAACCTTTTTGTGACACTACTGTCACCGTCACCTAAAACATTTTTTTTTTCAATATTACTGCTCTAAAAGTCGATGACAAACACACACGCACACACACACAAATAAGCACATCATTTTAAAGCAATTTCGTAAATACACTTTGTATTCATCACACATACAAATTATATATATAATATATAAATATAATATCTGTATAGTATTATTTACTATTTACTATATTAGGTATATTATTTTATTTAATATAAGACATAAGTAATAAACAAAATAAATAATTATCTTACCAATTAATTTTGAGTATTTTACACCATGCATTTCGAAACTCTTAGTAAAACCTTCGGCTACTCCGTCCGCTTCAATGCTCGTAGCACCGTGTTTCCAATTTAGGAAGCATGCGTGTATCGGTTTTTCAATATTTTTATTAGATGCACGTTCACAAATTACGCAATATCGATTTCTGATTCCGACAAAAAGTATTTTTTTGGTTTTGTATCCTATAATACTTGCCTACAGTCACGTATAAAAATTAAACAGTTAATAGAGAATTTTCTATTAATTGAATTTGCATGTGCATTTTTAAATTGTAAAAAACACTTACTACTCCAGAGAAAGCGTCATATTTTGTTCTATAACTCCTCTTAGACCATTGAGCGTCAGCAACAACTGTAATAAGTGGTATACCATTATCATCAACCGAACCAGATTCGATCGCATATTTTCTTTCTTCATCTCCTGCCGATTTCATTTCTGACCAAGCTGTGCCTTTTATTTCATCTTGGAGAATTGACTGAAATGAATGATACGTTTTTGCAGACATGTATGGTATTTCTAAACCAGCAGAAAATTCTGCTAGTTGCGTATAGCCAATTCCTAAAATAAATTATTATTTAATTAACGACAGTTATTAGCAGATTTATACAATTTAAATTAATATTTTAATTACCAATTGCAATAGTGCTATTTACAATAGCTTTATTTGTTGACCATTGATTTTGAGAAGTTTCATCAAATTTTGATGAATAAATTTTTTTTTGAATATTGCACATTTTACATTTAAATACAAATTGTGAATAGTAACCTTTTCTAAATTCTGATACATATTCCATGTTCATAAAATTACATCCAAACATTCCTTCATGAGTACAATCAAGTATTTGACTAAAAACATATCCGATGTCTACAATTCTACACCCACTTATTTCACCTGGTCTTTCACTATAAATAAATATATAGATGTTTTATTTAAGAATTTAAATACCTACTTAAATTGTCCCTATATCTACATTTTATATTATTGTATAACATATTATTATATGTATTTAAATTTTAATTAATAAAACATTATGAGTGGTAACAAAATACTTACATGAGACTTTTTTCTACCTCTGGGATGACAGTTAGTTCATGAGAGTCAATAAAGTCGCCCTGGATTTTAGTACACCTATACATAATGGAAATATTGTGTGCATTACGCCTCATTTACAAAAGTTTGAAGTATAAGTATATGTATAATATAATTTTATATAAATTTTACTCGAAATGTGAATTTATTTTATTATCCGTAGTTTTTATAGTTGATTCGGGTTCTTCAGGTTGGTTTTGTACTTTTAATTCCAACTTTGGTGTACTTGTTTCATCAGCTGTAAATTCCGCATAACTCGCTATTTGTGGTGAACTAATGTGAACATCACTGTAGCAAAACCGCCATATAATGTTAATAAAAATAAACTAATATAGTTGTATTTTTATAAATAAAAATATATATATATTTTGATTAAATCAATTTATACGATAAAAAACGATTCAAAACGAAGACAGTGTGTCACCCTAAGATATTTTATTTCATATCTTTTCCATTGTTACTAATTAATTTTTTATTATTAGCGGTAACTTTTATGATTTTTATAAAAATACTTATAACTATAACCCATAACTAGCAAAAATCTAAAATCATTCAATATAATAAATATCGTTAAATTACTCATGAGTTTTTAATTTGGTGGAAACTAAAAATTTAGACGCGCGTGAAAATTGTTTAATGTAATAATGCTCGACTTTTTTTTTATAAATACTGTAAACAAAACTTAGGGTAACCTTGTTTTCAATTCTTAGCTATAAATATATAATTTTTTCTACATTTTAACAGCAAAATATTTTGCGATTTTCGTGAATTTTGTCAATATTTGAACTCCAAATGGCAAATGCAAATTAAAAAAAAGCGGGCAAGTGAATATCGCTCTGCTCTACATTACGGGGTGGGGTGGACCTCGGACTAGGGTAGGTTAAATTTGAATGCAATGATAGGTATCATTGTATACGAAAAACGATTCTGAACGAAGATGATTTGTCAGTTTAGGATATATTATATTTAAATATTGTCATATATTCTATTTTGAAACAAATAGTATAGTTTTTATAAGTTACTATAGTTACTTTATAGTATCTGTTTATTAATAAAAAAAGTATTTGGCCAACATTCGCATTATGAGCGTATGAAATTTAATTTAAATTTTGACATATTTCGTATAAATTCGAACTTTAAGCACTTATAAAAAAAAATTGTGACTAACGATTTCGGATTTTTTTTTATCACTTTAAGAACAACTTATAAGAAACCTTGTATTAAATTTTCAAGATTTTCTGGCCACCCAAAAAATTTTTATCGGCATTTGAAGAAAAAAAATTTAGAAAAGTCGAAAATTTCAATTGTCTATAAGTAGCTTAAAAATGGTCATCTATTGGTATAGTTGGCAAAAATAAAATTTAATGTTCCCTAAGGCCTAAGTTAGTGTGAACACACGGTGTATAAAAGTATTATTACCTGCTGACACTTTCTATCGTGGTTTCAAGTTGATGGAATTGTACATCTGAAATATCCACATCATTATACTTATTAAAATTAGAATTTTCTTCAATTGGTAATGGTGTGTCATATCTACTGGAAAAGTATTATATTCGTCATTGTTAATTAAAAATGTAGATACTAATTTAATTAACTTACGAGTTTTCACTATCTACTTCCATAAATTGTACTGCATGTGTTGAAGTTGAAGTAGATGGCAAATCGCAGTTATTATTTTCACTATATTTGTTTACAAACATAAATATATTTTATTTATATAAATACTAAAAGACTACTTTTTAAACTTACGAATTTTCACTATTTTGAGTTGAATTTTTTTTTTCATTCATTTTTCCAAAACGTCTTTTCATTATACTTTTGATAGACATTTTTCTGGAAACGAGTGATTTGGCCTTTTGAATTTTATTTTTTGGCAAGTCCAGTAGTGATGTGTCATTCGTATAATTTACCAGTGAAGCGTCATATTTATTATTTTTTATTAATTTAAACACACTTTTGTAAATATTTTTAGAAGAAAAATATTTAGCAATTAACATAGGATTTTCCTTATTGGGTAACAGAGTAGTACCTGTTGCTTCCCACTTAATTCCATCTGTAATTTTATTTGGTTCATTATATTCAATATATATATACCACTCACCTGATTGTGGCTCAAGTTGTGTACATTCAATGCTTTCTGTTACAAATGGTTTTTTGAGTATTTTTATTGCTTCTTTCAAGTTGACGTGTAAACGATTAGGTAAAAAATAAATTTTTGAATGGATTGAATCACTTCGATTTTTAAACATATTTAAACACAATTATAATAAATGTACCTATATATGGTAATAAAATATTTCTCCACGAATGGTTTGCTTTTTACTAATATTTTAACCTTATTCGTCAAAATGATATGTGAGCTGTGATGTGTTACATAGCACAAACAAACAGATTTATAAACCATTATCATATATCATTAACATTTAATATTAAACTATTATATAGTCATAATAATAATTATTTTGTTGAATTACTGTTTAATTGAGCTGTATAGTATATACAATTATTAATTTTTTTTTATATATAATTATATGTTTAGCTAACAATATTATTTGGCATTTAGTTATATTATTTAAAATTTATCACCATAAAACAAATAGGTACCCTGGTATCCATTAACATATAATAAGTATTATAACATATTAATTATTAAACAGCACAGGCCATTAACTTTGTAGATTTATACATTTTGAATTTTGATATAATTGATTACAATAATAGTGACTTATAACTATTTAATTATCAAATGTTTTTCTCTATGTTTATGGTAATGAAGAATGTCAAGCAATCTTATATAATAATAAATAATAAGATTGTTTTTTAATAAATTATTTAAATTTAAGTAATTTTTAATTACAATAAAGTTATAAGATTGTTTTTCAATCAACTGTGATACGCTAGAGACGAGCAATTAGAGCTCTAAAAAAGTAGTATAAAACTTCCTCCAGCCTTAGTCGCCAGCTGTCTGTCGACATCCACTCGTACACACATCGTAAAAAAGTGTAAATTTATTTCAAGTTTATGATTTTTGTTTTTCTATACATTTCTGAAGCTTTGAAGATTTGTCTTCTTTGGTATGTTTGCAGAGCAAGTATAGTTATTATTCGCGACAGGTAAGAAATTATATTTATATATATTGGCAAATCATAATTATTAATGAGTCTAGAGCGCGGATTTATTACATTAAAAACAAACCAAATATACGATAAAAAAAAATTAAATATGCATACATTTCGTGCTCACTTATAGCATAGCATATAGCATACGATCAACCAGAATAAATATGTAAGTGCATACAAATCCGCGCTCTAAATAAATTACTTTTATATAGATAAGTAGATTATAACAATAGGTTTACCTTTCAGAGGAATATTTGTGTTCCTCCCAAATAAATGTTGTAGTAATTTATTATAGAATTTATGGCCTTTTAATAGTACTTCCTCCATCAGGAAACTAACTTTCCAATTTGTAAACAAATTATTTAAAATATTTTATTAGATAAACAGAAGCTTTTCCCTGTTTTGCAATACAAAAGTCGAAGCAAAAAAAAAAAAATGGATTTTTTGACAAGGATCTTCTATTACATTACACTGCTACTTCTCACTTGTTCAAATTCTACTTGGGAGACTTCAATTAAAAATGAAGATGATAATCTTTACAAATTGACATCATCTACTAACGACAGTCCGGGTTTACAATATGAAGTTGTTGGTAAAGCTAAGTTATATAAAAGTAGTTGGACTATCAATACGTATTTTGATTTAAAGAATTTAGATAATAGTTTTAATATTAATAAGGCAATGTTAAAATCAATTAAAATGTACGTTAATATTAGTGATACAGCTAAAATATCTATACTTCGGCTTAAAAAACACGAACTTGCGTTAGAAAAAGAAATTGATGTAATTAAACAATTAGCTGAACACAATAAAAGGGTAAAAAGATCTTTCGAATTTGGAGGCTCGGCACTTCAATGGATGTTTGGTATTGCCGATGCCGACGATGTTCGAAGATATGATAGCTCAATAAATAAAATGGAAAAAGATCAAGATAAAATTTTAAGAATAGTTCACGATCAAATATCGATTTTGAGTAGTACAATAAATAATTTTAATGATACTGTCACGTCATTTAATGAAAATAAAATTGTATTTGATAATAATATGAAAAGGGTTGAAGACAATTTAAATAACTTTAGCAATGAACTATCTAAAGAAAAAAAACTAATATTTGATATTGAATTAATTCATTTGATTGAAAATAATATATTCGAATTGGATATGTTTATAACTAGGCTACAGAGAATGATATCCAATGCTCAAATGAATAAGGTAGATGCTTTTGTAATGACGCCCTATCAATTATTATCGGAAATAAAGAATATTGAAAATATTCTTCCCGATGATTTAAAAATACCGGTAAAGTTCAATTTAGAAAACATTCATGAAGTATTTAAAATAATGAGCGTCCAACTACATTATATTAATGATAAATTAATATTTTTAATAAAAATTCCATTGTGTATTGTGGACAATTTTAACTTGTTTCATATTTTACCAATTTACGTTCCAATTAATGAATACGGACAATTTCTTCATATGACTGAAAGTCCAATGTATTTATTAGCAGACGAAATGGTTACAAAATATTTTGTATGGCCCAATCTCAATAACTGTATAGTAGTAGCTAAAATATTCGTTTGTGCTTTTAATGAAATGATACACAACGGTGAGTCTGATCCCATCTGTGTAACACAATTATTAAAGAACTCTGCAGTAACTCTACCACCACAATGTGAAACATATATTACCGAGTTCAAAAAAGAAATGTGGTATCCGTCTTATTTTAAAAACAATTGGTATTTTGTGTGTGAAAAGCCGACGACCGTAACAATAATTTGCAATAAACAAACTAAAATCTTTAAAATAAAAATTAAAAATTCGGGAAAGTTATACTTAAAATCTGAGTGTTTCGCTTTTACTACGAAAGGTGTTCTTAGAACGGAACAATCGTTAGAATCATCACTCCCTGTCATTTTACCAATAGACTTATCAATTTTAAATGATTCTTGTTGTAATATGCCTATCAACCAATCATACCCAAAACCAATTCACTTAAATGAAATAAAAAATCTCAAATTTAATAAAGACGCTTTTAACCGAATAAACTTACAACTAGAAAAACAAGACAATTTAATTACCTCCCTTGTTGTAGATAAAACGTATGACTTCGTTTATACAAATAAATACTTAATTTTAATTATAATTGCAATATTAATATATTGTTTTTTTAAGTATTTTAAAAATAAAAATAAAAAGTCAGCCTTAGATAATAATATAGAGCTGGGATATCGTCCATGTGCTCAACAGAAAAAATAAATTATTTTATAATTTATTGTTAATTATATTCATAAGTTATAATTTATAACTTATAATTTGATACTCAGTTTTTAGTTATTTTTTTCAATTGTTTTCAACAATTCACTGATTATTATAATACTTGATAATTTATGTAAACAAGTAAAAAAAATATGTTGTATTATTAATTATTATACTATTATGTTATATAATTGTATTATTTATTTATTTATTTTTTAATTTAATTATACTCTATAATTTTAATAATATTTTACTATCAATAATAATCGATTTTTAATCATTATATTATGTTCTTATATCATGCAATTAATATGTATTAATATTACTATATGTCTATATTAACAATATAATAATTAAGTATTGTTTTTATTCAAAAATAGCTAATTGATTTTTAAGGATTTAACAATTACACTGTTGAGAAATTAAACCAAACTTTTTGTTTTTTATGACCAATATTCAACAAGTTAAGAAATCTAATTCCTATGCGTGGCCTTTAAAATGTTGTGTATTTAAAAGATAAGCTAATAGCTGTATACTAGTATTGTTATTTCATTTATTTGCAGCAAAATAAAAATCAAATTTATCGCAACATTTCAAACAGGTTGAAAAAAAAAATTGTCAAAATCGGATAATTATTTTCATAATTTTATTTTAAAATGTAAATTAAATAAATACTAACAGAAATAATAAATGTTATGAATAAAATAATTATTATTGTTATACCACTGCGGCCGTAGTCAATAATCATATTATTTATAGTTTATCGCTGGCGGTTGCGTACTCGTCAAAAACCAGTTATGAACTATGATGCGGTTGTTTTAGCGGGTCGGGGGTAACGAATGTTATCGAACGCTGCCGTAATAAAAATGGAGCAGCACCAGTCGGTATAGTAATTGCATGAGTTTTTCTTATAAAACATAGTTTGCGCGTTCAAGTAATATGGGCTACTGAGTGGTTTTATTGTAAAAACACCTATGAACAAAATTGTAAAGGAGATTTTTATCTGGTTCCGTAAGAAAACCGATTTTTGATATCTTTAAAATATTATGAAATATAACATGATTAATGAAACACTTTATTTATACTTTTTTAAACAGTTATTTTTAGGACTTAAAATTATAATTTCAAAAATCGGACTTCTTACGGAACCAGATATAAATCTCCTCTACAATTTTGTTCATAGGTATTTTTACGATAAAATTACTCAGTAACCCATGTTATTTGAACGCGCAAACATGTTTTTAAAGGAATTTTTCAAGTGATTTTTTTCCGTGACACGTCCTCTTAATACATGCAGGTGGTTTTTTATTACAGCAGTACATGTGTGATCAGTACGTTCGCATGGAAGCGAACAATCTGCGCTACACTCGAGACAATCAGAGAGCACTCTTTGCTGATGCGTATCAGGGCCTTGTGGACCACATAAATCAACAGCTTCACGTTGACGAAGTCGGCCCTGTAGGCCGCAGGACGATTCTACCATCCACGTTTGTAGGTACATGAAACAATGTTACCACGACGCGATGGCCATTGTGCGTAAGTATGGAAAGCCAGACCTATTCATAACGTTTACGTGTAACCCCAGGTGGCCAGAAATAGTAGACAACATTCCAACTTGGTTGAGAGCAAACGACAGGCCCGATTTGGTGGCGAGGGTGTTTCATGCAAAACTGAAGGAGCTGATGCGTGACATAACGACCAACAGGGTGTTTGGTAATATAGATGCTTATGTATACACAATTGAGTTTCAGAAACGTGGTCTTCCACACGCACACATACTTATCATCTTGCATGAGGACAGCAAGTTGCTTACCGCTGAGGATGTCGACAGTGTTGTGTGCGCCTACTTGCCTGACCCGGCAACCGAAAGGCGGTTATTTGACAGTGTGAAATCACACATGGTTCACGGACCGTGTGGACAACTCAACCGCAACAGTCCGTGCATGATAGACAACAGTTGTTCAAAGAAGTATCCCAAAGAATACAGTGAAGAGACTGTGTACGTTTCAGATAGTGGTTATCCGACTTATCGCAGACCGAACAACGGACTTGTGGCAAACGTCAGAGGTCACCCTGTAGGCAATGAGTTTGTTGTCCCCCACAACCCATACTTGCTGGCCAAGTATGATGCACACATAAATGTTGAGGTGTGCTCCACTATAAAGAGTGTAATGTATTTGTATAAATACGTCTACAAGGGACATGACGCGGCTACCTTGGAAGTCTGGAATGGAGATGAAATAGAAAAGTAAGTGAATCACACTTATAGTTTTTACATTTATTTTATTACTATTTTATTTTTTTGACTTAATTTATTATTTGTTATTTTTTAATATTTCAAACATAATTATTTATTTAATTGATAGACGTTTACTGCTACACAATTTTACACAATTTATAACTACTACTACTACTACTGTATTTTTGTAATGTGATGATTTGGTATTACATTACTACTTTAAATAATTATTGAACTATAATTGTTTAATATAATTTATTAGATGTTATAATTATTATTAGTTACACATTAGCAATACTATTTACTATACATTACATAGGTTGACTTTATACTTAACAGAATATTTAACATTATAAGTTACAAACAAATTAAGAACACATAATTTTTTAATGTTTTTATGTCATATTATTATAACATTTGAAAGCATCTGTGTTTTTTCTATTTCATTAACTTTGGTAATGTTACATTATGTATTTCTCTACATTTCTAATTTATGTTGTTATTTAAACTGAACTAATATTTTCATTAATATTCATATACACAATTTAATATAATATTACATTACTATAGCAATTTGTGATGTATGAACCAAGTTAAAATGAATCAATTACAATAAACTTTTAATTGTTGTATCACTCTACTTGGATGTAATTAACAACTCTTATTCACGTTAATATTTTATTTATATTGATATCGATATTGAAGTAACTTCATAAATGAACCACAACAATTTTAGTTAACTAAAATAATATTGCACACCACTTTCTTTTATTAATTAACTATACTTTAAACTGTTGATATATACATTTTCATAAAACGTCAACCTGACATAGTTTATTTATAACATTATGTTCTATTGAAATTGAACTAAATAAAACTAATCACATTTCTATAATTTATATATACATAATATTTTATTTATTTATTTAATTTAATTGATTATGATGTTGATTTCAGTTACATAAATTCAAGGTACGTTAGTCCACCAAAAGCCGTTTGGAGATTGTTTTCTTACGAAATGCATAACAAAAGTCATACGATAGTCAGACTTCCGGTCCACCTGGAAGACTATCACAACGTGTACTTTGCACCCGAACAGGTACTAGAGCGAGTGCAAAACGCCGCCCTGGGTCGAACCAAACTCACGGCCTACTTCGAACTCAACACAACAGACGTCGAAGCTAGACAGTACCTGTACCAAGAAATACCGGTACACTACACTTGGAACGCGACGCGCAAAACGTGGTCCCGGCGGCAAAGACTGGTGACGTACGAGACGTTGGCTCGAATGTACGTCGTCAACCCACTTGATCGAGATCGTTTCCATTTGCGACTGCTACTACTGCACAAGAGAGGCCCACAGTCTTTCCGGGACATGAAGACGGTAGACGGGGTAGAGCATCCAACCTACGGTGCTGCAGCCGTCGCGATGGGACTTTTGAAAGACGACCGAGCTCTGCTGGCGTGCATGGCCGAATCGGCAACATTGGACACTCCGGCCCAGCTTCGTTACCTGTTCGTGACAATGCTATTGTTTTGCGAGACCGCAAACCCACTGGCGTTGTTTCAAGCAAGCGAAGCACACATGATGGATGACTTCAATCACCGATTGCAAGACGTCGACCGCGCGAGAGCGGCGTGTCTGGACGCAATCGACAGGCTGCTTCGCGGTCACGGAAAATCGCTCGCGGACTACGGTTTGCCATTACCGGACGCCGCACTGTTGGAAGAAGACCCGGACGACGACATGTTCGGTGCAATAGACGCGGCGGTACGCTGGGCCGAACAACTGGATAACTTGAATGACGAACAACGGACAGTGTTCGATCGTGTGATGGCGGCCGTAGACGACAACAGAAACGTCTCCAAACTCTTCTACGTGGACGGCCCCGGTGGAACAGGTAAAACGACACTATACGGATGCCTCATATGGTCGCTTCGCAACCAAGGGCGATCCGTGTTGTCCGTGGCTTTTACAGGTATCGCAGCGTCGCTCATGGACGGCGGCACGACGGTGCACTCGACGTTCGGATTGCCGTTCGGTACGCTGGCCCAAGATTCGACGTCGACCATCACTATGCAGTCGTTGCGTGGTCAGAGGATACGTGACGCGGCACTAATCGTCTGGGACGAAGCTCCCATGTCTCCGGGGTTACAACTGACCGTGGTCAATAGGTTGTTGAAGGACATCATGGGTTCGGAATTACCGTTCGGAGGTAAACCGGTACTGTTCGCCGGCGACTTCAGACAGATACTGCCTGTCGTGCGCAGAGGGACGAGGAGTGACATCGTCAGGTCGTCGATCAAATACAACTCTTTGTGGCGCGACTTGGAACAGTTCAATCTGACGCGGAACATGCGCGCCGACAACGACGTGGACTTTGCGACTTGGTTGCTTCAGCTCGGGAACGGCCAATTGCCAGAGGTCGACGGTGTTCGGGACACCGTAGAAATCCCGCGGGAAATGGTATGCGACGTCGCTAATTTGATCGATTTTGTTTTTCCGCAGCAAATGTCGTTGGCCAACGTCGACGAGTTTGCTCGGAAAATAGTTTTATGTCCTAGGAACGACGAATGCAGGCAGGTCAATCGTACGGTGTTACAGCGCATTGACGGAGCTCACCGGAGCTACACGGCCATAGACTCTGTGGTGGTCGACGACCCCGACGAAGTGGCCAATTATCCTACAGAGTTCCTGAACACCCTGGAACCGGACGGACTGCCGCCGTACAACTTGACGCTAAAGGTAGGTTCGATTGTGATGTTGCTTAGGAATCTAGATTCGAAGAGACGTCTCTGCAACGGAACGAGATTGGTTGTCACTGAACTGCGACGATACAACTTTAAGGCGAGGATGCTGTCTGGTGGTGCACAGGACGATATAATCATACCCGCGATACCACTCACGTCGAGTGGAGAAGATGACCTGCCCATCATAATGCGGCGAGTGCAGTTTCCCGTGCGTTTGTCGTTTGCAATGACCATCAACAAGTCACAGGGTCAAACGTTCGATAGAGTTGGATTGCTTCTGCCTTCACCGGTGTTCACACACGGACAACTATACGTAGCCTTTTCACGAGTGAGGAACTCGCAATCCATTAGAATTGGTATGTACGGTGACGATCATGGAAGATTTGTCACCAAGAACATTGTGTACAGAGAAGTACTACAAGCAATGCAATAAGTGTACAATGAGGCCTTCAAGAACTTGGTGAACATCAAATCTGTGTGATAAAACTGATCTGTGTGATCAAAGTAATCTATGTGATACTACTGATCTGTGTGATCAAAGTGATCTGTGTGATGCTATACTGATCTGTGTGATCCAAGTTGTCTGTGTGACCTAAAACTTGCGGAGAGAAAGTTCGGCAACCTCCACGCGGTTCTCTCTGGATGCGGATTCACTTTGTAGTGAATTTGTAACTAATGTCGAACATGTATTTAAACATGCTGCAAACACACGAGTTGGTAAATTACTTAAAATTATTTATTTAATATATCATTAAACCATATTTTTTATTTGTATTGTTTCAGAAACACAAGAGGCAATGATTTATGTTGGATACTCTTATATAAATTCAAATTAGAACAAAAATAATAAAAAACAATAATTGTCCTAACAATTTGTAACTATACCAAAAACCTATACCAACTATACACCGTGTACAACATTTTAATTGTATGTTTTCATTAATTTGTTAAATATTTACTAAATAATTAATTAGTTGTTGTGGATTTATTATTGATGACAAACATGCATTTAAATTTTAATTGATTCATTAATTAAACATTTTTATATTCATTTTTTATCTTATAATTATAATATAGAAAGTATCATACACCTATTATTGTCATTGTAAAAGCGTTTGCCTACTGTAACTGATGTTTATAATTGATTGTCAATTGATGTATGTACAAAATGTTTGATTTCTATGTTTTGCATCAATGCACAACTTGGTTAATTGAATTGGGAATTTCGAAAAGGGCTCATATCTGAAAATTAAAATTTTTCAGGAAACTTGAAAAACTGATTTAATTTTTATTTATTTTTTTTTATTGTGCCATTTTTTTTTCTTATATTACTAACTATTATCTAATGTTAAGCTTTTGTAATATAATATTCTAGAAGTGAAATTTTATTGCAAAAGTGATTCATTAAGTTTTCCGAGATGAGTCCTTTTCAAAATTTGTGTGAGGACTATAGTGATTTAAAATTGAAAATGCCCATATTATTGAGATAAAATTATACAAAAAATATTTCTTATCCATGTCCTTTTATTTTTATGAATTTTATAATAAAACAGAAAATATAATAAATAAAAAATTATCTCTTTAACATTAAAAAAAAAAAAAAAATAATGAATAAATTAGTATTTTCGTGTACTTCAAAATTCTTCTTCGACGTCTAGCTGTGCTGATACATCTGTCGGCCACTGCAAAATGCTTTCATAGAAATGTATGTAATCGTCTGGTATGTATTGCTTTAACTTCTGTAGATCATTCATTTTTAATATATTAATTGGAAGTTTAGAGGAGTAGCTAGGAAATGCTTCAATAGTAGGGATGCTTGCACAACAACCTTTTGTTTTTGATAGGATAAAAGTTTCATTATTTATTTCATTGTCAATGAAAGGACGACACAAGACTTCACCTGGTTTTATTGGGTCAAATATAAATTCAAAAAAAGTCGAAACTTGAAATGAAACTTTATCCTTTTTGTCCACTTTTTTCCCGTAACATCTTTCCGACAGTGGCTTGGCTTTAAAATTAACTTTACACCATGATTTGAAGTCTATAACGTCAGAATATGTAATGGTTTTGACATTAAACTTCTTGTTCGCGGTACTGCTTAGTATTAAATCTACATATTGTTGATGAGTGAACAACCGATCTTCTCTTTTAATTTTACGCTTTACGGTCGCAAAATCTCTGTCACAATCGTTAAAAGAATGTCCTCTTTGCGGAAAATAAATTTTAATTTTCAAATTAAGACTTACTGACAGTGACAGTAAAAACTTAATCATCGTACTGTTTTTGTTTTGACCAGGACAGCCGTCACAAAATAAGTGTAATTCTGTTGTTTCTTTAGGAACGTTGGCACGAATATAATCATTTAAAAACGATGTCACTTCGTTGGGACCCTTGAGTGCTTGACCCTCGTGGTAGGAATAGAAGGTTGCTTTTGCAGTTTTCATGTTATGAACACAAAATTCATACACCCATAACTGACGAAAATAAAAAACTTCTTGCACTGGAAGAACTGGCAGTGGGAGATTCTGCATATAATCAAATGACAAACCCATAATAGTACTGCCATCTTCTTGACATTTTTCAGTTATTTCTTTGGCTTTACTGAAAAATTTTGATGCTCGTCGCTTATGAATGATTAATTCTGCGCTTGTAACTTTTTTGGCATTTTCATTCAAATGAGGGTTTTTTAGTTTAACACTCAATTCTTCACATTTTGAACACACGTCAATTTGAGGTCTTCCAAAAGAAAGGTTAAAATTTTCATTGAAGTAATTTCTAAAAAACTGATAGTTTACTTTTGTATTCGGATTTTTGATGCAATATTGCTGATATAATATTGTCACATTTAACGAAGAAGATAAATACCGTTTTACTATATTATTGGAGTAATGAGTTTGTTTAACTGGAATGGACTCCACAAAATGGTGGATTAGAGCACACGTTTCTGGTGGCACAACGTTACTTCTAGACCCTACAGATTTTCCGCGCATATCGTGGGGACTTTTACCGGACACTTTGAGCAGTTGTAGTCTCTTGATTCTTTTATTAGTTACGCCATGCAAACTTAAAAATGCTTTTTTACATACTTGGTTTTTGCTTCCATCAATTTCGATGAAATACTTATAAGAATACATCTTAGGTTTTGAATTCTCGACATTTTGCCGTTTTGACGTATCCTTTACAGAAATCGAATCAATAAGAGCTTGCAGATACGTGTCTTGTTCGTCTTTGGTGTTAAAATTATTTATTCGATTAAGAATAACAACCTTAGTTCCATCAGATATGTCAAAACATTTTCGAATGCACCTTTATAAAATAAAAATAGTAGGTCGATTACTAAACTTGTTTTGAAATAAAATAAAATATTTATCTAAATTTATTAGGTATTTAATATTATTTTCAATAGCATTGTAGGTAATACGCTCTACACATGCTTATATACTATTTTAGAAGTCTTATTGTATTATGGGTTATCCAGTATTAAAATATTAAATATTGGGAGAAATCTACAATAGTGGTACCTTTAATAGGTATTGAATTTATTACTATCTACTAGCGGCTGGTGTGCCTCGATTCCAGGTTTGTAGAAGCCGCCTTCGGCGCCTTCGAGGGGGTCGAGTGAAAATCGTTTCAAGGGAAATTCGGTTGGAAATGGTAGTCGGGTGTCTAGAAATCGGTCACTAAAATTGTTATAGAGTTGATTACTATGAGCGTGAGATATCAGTAATAAGTTATCATTCGGTGTAAAAGTTTGTATTGACGCTTGCCCGGTGCTGGTTTAAATTTAAAAAGATTAAATGTGTACCGAAAATGGTAATCGAGTGTCTAGCTATCAGTCATCATTTGGTATAATATCCTGTCTTGTCACCTGCCCGGTTCTTTTTTGTATGTTAAAATAAATAACATATCAAAAATTATAATTGAGCGTCTAGCTATCAGTCCGGGACAAATAGATACCTAGGTGAGCAATTATGGATTGTATACATATCGTATCGTTTGCCCGGTGCTTTTTTGCATGAGAATAAAATAAATATTTAATATAATGGTAATTGAGTGTCTAGCAATTAGTCATCAACCAGTGCGAATCGATAGTTGTGCTGGGCAATCCGCCTACGGCGGATTGTTATACCTCCTAACGTCGAAATTTGATGTTGTATTGTAGTGGAAAAAGTTTAAGTTGAACGAAGTGTTAATGTTGTATAATGTTATTATCTTTTGTGAAAATCGATTTATACACAAATAAATCACTTAGGTAGGCAATCCGACTATGTCGAATTGCAGACTACGTGAGAGCAAATTATGAAATCTGAAATTTTTATTTGCTAAATATTTAATATAGGTACTTTATGTGTAACTAAACCCCTCAGGTAGGCAATCCGACTGCGTCGGATCGCAGACAATATGAGTATTGTGAGTGTAGTTAGTGAAATAATCCACATTCCACAATACATTTATTACTACATCATGTTGTAAAAGTGTTATATTTTTTTATCTCAAACTTGAAAGTTATTAGTAATTTTGCATAAAGCCCTGATGAAGCTTGGATGTTCTTATTAATTGTCTTTTTAATGTATTTATCTACAGTATTATGTCATGCTTTTATTGTATTATATATTATTATCCTTAGTATAGAAAAAAAACTATAAAATATACACTATTTATTCAAAGAATTAAATATTAATGTGTATACCTGATCTATATGACCTTAATAGATACATTACAGCACAGTCTCTTAAAATATTTTCTAATTATTCCATACATACACATATTGTGTTTCATTAGGTAGGTTACCATTCTTTTTTACAATATAATATGTTAATATATTATACAGAAATATAAAAATAATAATAATATAATCTGTAGAGGCAAATAAGTAATATAATATAATATAAAAAATTGAGGCCATAAATTAACACTTATTGATTTTTATTTATTTGGTCATAAGCAAATATAACATATTCAATGGTAGTTAATAAGTACTATTACAAAAAGCATAATAACAAAGCTGATACCAAAACATATATTTAACATTGTGTTTGATTCCAAAAAGAAAATTATTACATAAATGTTGAAATATTGTTTTTTATTAGTCGAATAACCAGTAACTATTATACAATAGGAGCGTTTAGGTAATTAATCTAAGTAATATAAAAGTCCTACCACAGAAAAATTTTTTAATTAATTTGGTAGTCTGCAATGATTATCTATATTGAAAAATATTATGAGTAAAACACACAATACTTGAATTCATCTCATTACATGATGTCAAATGTTGCTTTTTACAACAAAAATACACCAACATTCCCAGCAAAATCATATGTTTAATACAATTTGCATTATATAGTGTTTATTATAACAATGTTATTACATTTATATAAATAAAGATATAATATTTTATTTATCATTTATTAAGCATGGGTTTTATTTGATTTTATGTAAATTATAAAAATCCAACTACAGAATTGTAGTGTTTGAGTGTAATGTTGGTCACAATGACACACAGTAATGTTTGTAATAGATAATAATTTATGTTAGAGTAGATCTTAATTATTAATCTTTATGCTATGGAATGCTACGGCATAAAAGGTTAGATCTCATGAGACATGTAGAGTTGCTATTTTATAATAAAAGAATCTTTATGTAATAATAAAAAGTGGTATTAATTATTTAGTATAACGGTTGAACCTTAAATATAACAATGGCGACGAAGATAATTGGTGAAGTGCACATGTAAAGTAATTCGGTAGTTAATTTTTTTTTTTTTTGAGTGTCACGTGGTTTTCGTGTGGGAAGAATTACGATCTTCGAACATGTCGAACGTCAATAACCCAGGTAATGCGCGTAACAACTGCATAGGGCAAGTTGGGCATATGCCGGAGTTACGGTTAAAAGAAGACAATTTGAACGCGTGGATTGAACGGTTCGAGTTATTTGTGGCGCTTAATGAAATAAATGTACACAAGAAACAGTTAATGTTTTTAACGCTATTAGGTAATGATGGGTACTCGTTAATCAGAGATTTATGTACGCCAACGAACCCTAAGCCAAATGTTATCACTGAGCGATACAAGTTCAAGGAGCGTAGACAAGCTGCAAGTGAGTCAGTGATTCAGTTTATAACTGCTTTAAAAAAGTTGTCTGAACATTGTGAATTTGGACTTTCACTCGATGATGCCTTAAGGGACCAAATTATATTTGGTATTAAAGATAACAACATTAAGAAGAGATTGTTGACAGAAGGATCTTTGACATTGAAAAAATGCACAGAGTTGTGTTTAGCGATGGAATCAGCTAACAATGATGTTACTAAATTGGGAACTCAGGAAGAAATTCATTATCAGAAAGTGATTAAGAAGAAGAACCATAAGTTTCCAAAATCGGAGCAGCAAGGGAGCTTTTCAGAATCAAAAGGTGGTCATGTCAAGTTTGCAGCTAAGGGACCAAAGAAAAAGAAATTGGTATGTTGCTGTTGTGGAGCAGATGGTCATTCCAAGCCAGATTGTAAGTTTAAAACATATTCGTGTTCTAATTGTTCTAAAATTGGGCACCTTAAGAAAGTTTGTAAAAATAAAACTGAACATGTTAATAATGTAGATTTAGTTGACCTAAACTTAAGTAATTTATATAATCTTGACTCAGACGGAAGTAACTCAGTTAAGCCTTTTTGTGTTAAATTAGATATTAGTAATAAAGTGATAGAGTTTTTAGTTGATACAGGATCAGCTTTGTCGGTTATATCAAAAAAAGATTTGGAGAGTTTTAAGTTGGGAGAGATAGAGGATCTTAAAAAAACTACTATTGGGTTAAAAGCGTACAATGGTTCAATTATTATTCCAGTTGGAATTTTGGAATGTAGAGTGAAGTATAAAAACTTAAATAAGGTATTAAATTTGTATGTAGTGAGAGATGGTGGTCCGCCTATAGTGGGTAGAGATTGGTTAAAAGAATTGAAGATTGTATCCAAGTGGATAGATTTTAATTCATTAACACTTCAGAGTGTTATACATAAGTATCCCTCAGTTTTTGGAACAGATTTAGGTTGCTACAAACATAAGACATTTGATTTAATTTTAAAAGAAAATTCTAGACCAGTATTTTGTAAGCCTAGAGTTTTACCTTTCTCTTTGAAAGACAGTGTGAGTAAAGAGCTAGACAGATTAATTGCAGCAGATTTATTGGTACCAGTTGAAACCAGTGATTGGGGTACACCTATAGTACCAGTAGTCAAAGCAGACGGTGCTATTAGACTTTGTGGGGACTATAAGGTTACTTTAAACAAATTTTTGGAAGTAGATAGGTACCCAATTCCTAGAGTAAATGATTTAATGAATTTGTTCCGTGGTGCAACTTTATTTTGTACTCTTGATTTATGTCAGGCATATCAGCAATTGTTACTTAGTAAGGAAAGTCAAAAGTTAACGACAATCACTACTCATAAGGGTTTATATATGTTTAAAAGATTGCCTTATGGAATAGCATCAGCACCTGGTTTACTGCAACGGGAAATGGATAAGCTTTTGAATGGTATACCTGGGACCGGTTGTTTTTATGATGACATAGTTGTATCTGGGAAAGACAAAAATGAATTGGATGACAGATTATCGTTAGTTTTGGAAAAATTGAATGTTGCTGGTTTGTCGGTTAAGAAGGAGAAGTGTAATTTTTTTAAGGACAGTGTTACTTTTTTGGGTTATCGAATTGACAAAGAGGGGTTACATATTCCTCGAGAGCGAGTGAGGGCCATTACTGAGACTCCACCGCCATGTAATGTACAAGAAGTTAAAGCATTCTTAGGTCTTGTTAACTATTATTCGAAGTTTATTGAAAATATGTCTTCAAAAGCAGGGGCTTTATATTATTTATTAAAAAGTAATAGTAAATTTATTTGGGGTAAGGCACAAGAAGTAGCTTTTAACAGAATTAAGGAATCTATTTTATCAAATAAGGTACTTATACACTATAACACGGAGTTGGAGTTAGTGGTAGCATGTGATGCTAGCCCTGTGGGTCTGGGAGCAGTCCTATCTCATAGATTTTCCGATGGCACTGAAAAGCCAATAGCTTTCGCTTCTCGTACATTGACAGAGTGTGAGAAAAGATATGCCCAGATTGATAAAGAAGCTTTAGCATTAGTTTTTGCAGTAAAATACTTTCATCAATATGTATATGGTAGGAAGTTTATTTTAAAAACAGACCATAAGCCTTTAATTAGTATTTTTGGTGAAAAAAAAGGCATACCAACTATGGCTGCTCACAGACTGCAACGCTACGCTGTATTTTTATCAGGTTACTCTTATAAAATAGAATTCATTAAAGGGATTGACAATGGGAATGCGGACGCATTATCTAGATTACCAGTAAGTGGAACAGATTCTATTAATGATGTGGAATGTGATAAATTTTATATTAATCTGATTACTACCAATGTCAAAACGATTGTAGATTTGGACATTTGTATGGAAGTAAAAAAAGATAAAATATTGAGAGAAGTGTTTTTAAGAGTTTGGAGTGGTAATTGGCCGGACAAAATTAAAAATGTTGAGGACCAATTGATACCATATTTTAATCGAAGGAAGGAGCTTACTGTTGAACAAGGATGTCTCCTTTGGGGCCATAGATTAGTCATCCCAAATAAGTTCAGACAAGAATTGTTGAATGAGTTACATCACACTCATATGGGTATAGTGAAAATGAAATCTTTAGCTAGGTCATATATCTGGTGGCCAGGCATTGACAATGATATTGAGAATATGACTAAAAGTTGTACTTCATGTTTAGCTAACAGTAACAACCCACCTAAGAGTGTTCTACACAGTTGGCCTTGGCCTGAGGGTCCTTCAAAACGGGTACATTTAGACTTTTTGGGACCAGTAGATGGCAAAATGTTTGTTATTTTAATTGATGCTTATTCGAAATGGGTTTTTGTGAGATATATGCCTAATATCACTACTGCAATGACTATTAAAATATTAAAGGAGTATTTTTCGTTATGGGGCATTCCTGAGAAATTGGTTACAGACAATGGATCTTCTCTATGTTCTACCGAGATGAGTGAATTCCTTAGCAAAAATGGTGTATTTCATATTAAAACTCCACCATACAACCCTTCTACGAATGGGGCAGCGGAGAATACAGTTAAAACTTTTAAACAATTCTTAAAGAAATGTGCCAAAAATACTGACATGGATACTAATATTTGTAATTTTGTTTTATCATATAATAGTACTAAACATTGTGCGATTGGAGTTAGTCCAGCAGAGTTGCATTTAGGCAGGCTTTTAAATATATCACTTGATAGATTAGTATCTTTTGCTAAACATAAGTATAATAAAAGTCTGGAAAATGCTAAAAAGAACTATAGAGGAGGTAGAGTTAAGAGTTATGAAGTTGGAGATAGCATAATGTGTAAGAATTATAGCCCAGGGGATAAGTGGATACCGGGTAATGTGTGGAAAAAATTATCACCGGTAACTTACTTAATTAAAACTTTAGATAATAATGTTGTGAAGAGACATCTAAATCAAATAATTGACAGGCAGTGTAAGAATCCTAGTGGTCAAATAGAACAAACAGTATTATTAAATCAGTTACCGTATAGTGAGGAGGATGATAAAGCAGAAAAATCTATCGAGGAGAGAACTATGGGAAGTGAGGAGGTCTTACATGAACAAGATGAAAATGATGATAATATAGTATGTGAGAATTTGGTTAGGAAGAGTGGTAGAGTAATTAAAGCACCTAATCGTTTAAATTTATAATTATTATTTTACTTTCTATATGTATACCTATATAAAATAAATATGTTTCTGTAGTAATTAATAAAAAAAAAAAAAAAAATATGTAATTCCAATTGTGTGATTGTAATTGCATAATATATATATATATATGTTATGTATCATTTATAATAAAAAAAAAAAATGTATTGTATACTTGTTTAAATATTTGTATTTTTTTATTTAGTGAGGAGGAACTGTAGTAAAAAAAAAAAAAAAAAATGTATTTTATACTTGTTTAAATATTTGTATTTTTTTTTATTTAGTGAGGAGGAACTGTAGTGTTTGAGTGTAATGTTGGTCACAATGACACACAGTAATGTTTGTAATAGATAATAATTTATGTTAGAGTAGATCTTAATTATTAATCTTTATGCTATGGAATGCTACGGCATAAAAGGTTAGATCTCATGAGACATGTAGAGTTGCTATTTTATAATAAAAGAATCTTTATGTAATTATAAAAAGTGGTATTAATTATTTAGTATAACGGTTGAACCTTAAATATAACAAGAATATACTTTGTATGTTTCTCAAAGTATTGAACAATTGAACGTCATTAAAAGATATTAAATATTATTAACTCATATTCACATACATATTATTATAATATACACCCAAGTATGTAAATACATTACTGTGTGATGTAAACGTCGTCGATGAACACTTTTATGCTAGAGAGAAAGATCCATGGTCTAAGATGTGTCAAAAGGTCGAGCTATCGAGACAACAAAACAATATAAATACGACGATATAATGATGTTTATTGAATCAACAAAAAGTAGTGTACATCAGTAAATGATAACTGTGCGTCGAAACAGACATCGCCGCTCTCCGAAGACCTGCAACACGTTTAAAAACTATATTTAATTACTATGAGTACATTAATGTAAAGAAATAAAGATATTCGTACCATATTTCGGCGACGAAGACGGTAGAAAACGATACGGCAGACGATAAAAGTAACGAATAGGGCTAGAACACGTAATAATAATATAATAATACTATTATATAATATAAAATACCTGTATATAATAGTACAGAGCAAAAAGTACAGATTACATACCTCGTAAGTCGGTCAGCGTCGCGATCAAAAACACACGAAACGGAAAAAAATCTGCGGAAAAAAAAATTGAAAAAAAACGTCGTTCGGCGGCCGTAATTTATACCGCGATGGCGATTGACACGAACGCAATCGAAACCGTATACGTAGGGTTTGAAAGAGACGAACGCGGACAGAACGGCACCGAAAAACGTGAAAAAGTCTTAAATCCGGTGAAAAACGGAAAACGTTCGAAATAATAATAGTAATAACTGAAATATAATAATAATTGATAACAATCGCAGTGATAAAAAAAATATATATTTATAAATACGTATTATTATACAAAGAAAAAATATAATATATTATAATATATAATATCTTATTAAACGAAAACGAATAATTTAATTCTTACATATACGTACGTAAAAAGAGAAAATAATATTTATACATTAGCAACGTAACGGGAATACCGAAAACGCGAAAACGAATAAATATAATATTAATAATAAAAAATATAATGACAATGACTTGATAACGAAACGGCGGTTCGGAACACCGATCGGTGGGCGGGGCTTAAAAAAAATTTAATTTTCCTATTGGACGCGCTTAGGATACGGGTGGCGCCGCGGCGGACAACGGGTCAACTACAACGCGTTTTATAATATAAGATATTAATTTTATTTAATTAAGTCAATAAAGATAATGAAAATATAGGTCTCACGGGAAAAAATATCTAAAATTAAAAATAAATTACAGTTGTTCGATTACGAACACATAAATATACATATTCATTCGTCAAATGCTTAATAAGAATCATACATAATACCTGTGTGTATTATAGCAATATTTCTTATTATAATAAAATCATATTAATGACAAATTATATATATATATATTAATATATTATACACAAAATGTACTCATGAAACTATAAAGAAAAAAAATATTAAAATTAAAAACCTACTTGCAGCTGTCTCCGGTTTTCCTGGCCATGATGATTTTGCCAGCATGGTTTTCATGAAGAAGCCCTTTTACCTTTGCTTTTTTAATAACTACGTGTTTATAAAGTTCAGTGTTTTTAACACCTTTTCTCTTTTTTTTGTCTTGATAATTGTCACTATCTGAACTGCTAGATTCACTCATATTTAATAATATACGAATATGTGAAATGACAAATTATTTTATACGTGAAAGAATAATATCACTGTTTAAACTGAAGTTAACTGAACAAATGTCTGAGAAGTACTAATATTGTTTTCGTTTTTGTCACAATCACGACGATAACAAATATCGATTAGAAACGAAGGCAACAGTCAATAATAAAAATAAAAATATCAAACAATTTCGAAAAGGACTCATATCACCGAGATGAGTCTTTTTCGAAATTTTTCTAAAAATAGGATGTTTATTTCATCACAATAGAAAACGGATATGGTCCCTTTTCGCTCATAAAATATCGGTCTATATGTGTAAATGAAAAATATGCGGAAAAATCTATTTTGGTAAAATTTCGAGATGGGCCCTTTTCGAAATTCCCAATTCAATTATTTAAATACATTTATTGTAACTAAAGTAAAAACTGTTGATCATAACTGATCGCTACACACCATGTACAGCATTTTATTTATGTATTTTCATTAATTTGTTAATTTACTTAATAATAATTATAAAATGTTTATCAATCGTATTATTATAATATACAATATTCATATTTATTTAATTATACAAAGAATAAAAAAAAGTTAAAATTGTAGAATAAGTAGGTAAATACATTAAAATTTACTATATTATATTTATTATCTTTGTATTAATTTGTATCCAAAGCAAACTGTTGACCAACCTGTTGCTGTGTACGCTATGTACAGCATTTTGTTTGTGTATTATTATTAGTTTATTAATTTACTTAATAATTATCTACAATTACATAATATTATACTTTACCTATGTCATAATTTTGTGTATGTTAAAAATGTCTATCAAATATACAATGTTAATATTTATTTATTTTTTATTATTGTATTACTGCTATGAACAATATTAAAAAATTAAAATTGTAAACAAACAATACAAATACTTAAATATATTGTATGTATTGTATTGGTAACTGATACATTTTATTTTACAACATTTGTATACACAACAGTAGGTCTTTTATATTTCTATACACATGATTAATATTATTTTTTGCAATATTGCAAACAAATTTCAAAACCAAACAAACTATAAGACATGTGTACAACATAATATATAATGTGATGAACTAAATAGATGTATTATTTATAATTTATATACACAATAATGTGATACACTACAGCAGATGTCTGTATGCAACACTTTGATTTCACTTGCTACGCGTACATCGTCTGCGATCCGACGCAGTCGGATTGTCTACCTAGGAGGTTTAGTTGCATTTAAATCGACTATCTACTTAACTACCTATTTTATACATCACACTTTCGGCGTCAGGAGATATGACAGCAACAGTATCGATTTATATCGGTTTAAGACTGATAGCTAGACACACAACTGCCATTTTCGTATTTCCTTATTGTTATTATGGTATACTCAACAGAACCGGGCATGCGACGACATCGATTTGCATTAGATGATGATTGATACCTAGACACTTAATTACAATCTTTATTATTTTTTTGTATATATACATTCAAAAAAGAACCGGGCATACGATGGGACACGGTATTGCGCCGGTTTAGGATCGATAGCTAGACATTCAATTACCATTTTTCGTACTTATTTATTTTGTGTATACATTCAAAAAAGAACCGGGCAAGCCTAGAGACAAACTTTTACACCGAATGATAATGACTGATAACCCATCTTATTTTTTATATTTATAATAATAATTGATTGATGGCAATCGCCTTCAGCATATTTTTTAGTGACCGATTTCTAGACACCCAACTACCATTTCCAACCAAATTACCCTTGAAACGATTTTCACTCGACCCCCTCGAAGGCGCCGGAGGCGGCTTCTACAACCCCGGGATCTCGAAGGCGCCGAAGGCGGCTTCTATAACCCTAGGATCTCGAAGGCGCCGTAGGCGGCTTCTACCAGCCTGGAATCGAGGCACACCAGCCGCTAGTCTTATTATATAAAATATAAATGTTGACGCGGACCGCCGATCGCTGCGCTGTGTGTATTATAGTGTACTGGCCAATCGAAAAATTAGAATTATTTTCCAGACGCGTTATCGCCTTTCGTCGTTATCGGCTTATCGCACCGTTTCGGCTTCGTCGTTTTGTTATTACTGTATATATCGTTTTTTCGAAATTTTTCAACGTTTTTCGACTTTTGAAGCCCTTTTACGCGGATTTAACGGCGTTTTTCGACCTCGCGGTCGTGTTATTCGCGTCCGCCGTGTCGTTTTACTGCCGGTAGTGCGCCCGTTTTTTACGTAATTGTTTTTTCCGAGTCGCTATCGCGTCGACGGCGACCGACGTTCTCGGCGATTTCGTTTCGCCTTTTACGTTTTCGTCGCCCCGTTTCGCGATTTTCGATCCGGAGATGGTGTTTTTCGAGTAACGCGCGTCTCTTAGTCGCCGTACGTGTGCCGTTTGTACGCCGATTCCGTCATCAAATCAAACGTCCTAGAGCAGATGAGACATTCAGTGTTGATGGTTAAATTACTGTTTTTGAATCAATAAATTGTGTTATATAGTTTTATTTACATTGTCTTATCCTTTGCTCAACCCTACTCCATTAGATTAATATTTTACCTCGGGCTGTGCTGGGTGGAACAGAAGTGTTTGTCGACGATAAAGGTCTATTCGCACATTACAGTATTATTGTACTTTTATGGACAGTATATTATCATAAATCAATAAATATAAGTGATTTAAAACTACAGAGGTCAATTGTTTTATTTGAGTTGGTAATATTTATATATATATACAACTCCAGATAATTACATCCGATCAAATGTATATAATTATATTGACCGTACAAACAACTATTGCAGGTTAAATTAAAAACATACTGAAAATGTTGGACCGTTTTTAGCTAATAGTTTTTAGGTGAGTTGTTGAGTTAAGGTAGGGTAGTTGATCAGTAGTTATATACATACACTATACATAAACTACTTCTTCAAGGTAATATTTAATACTGACTTTCAACTAAACTTTTATAAGAGTAATGTGTACTATACAGTACTACACAATATGTATGCAAACCCATATGGTAATAATATTATATTATACAATTGATTATGCCTATCCTAATTGATTATATCTATCTAATAAATCTAATAAAATAAAAACTTAAATTTATGTACCTATTGATGTGTAATACACATCAATAGGACATAATATATCCTAAACTGACAAATCATCTCCGTTCAGAATCGTTTTTCGTATACAATGATACCTATCATTGCATTCAAATTTAACCTACCCTAGTCCGAGGTCCACCCCACTAGGGATGTGTCGTTCATGAACGACCTAGTTCATTGAACGATTGGTTGATGAACGAACGACGAACGAACGAACGATAATGAAAAATAAATCATTCAATTGAAACGTTTCGTTCAACTGGAACTGGTACCACTGTTCACACTAGATAATGAACTAATCACTAATGAACGAATTGAACAACGATGAAGATGAACGATCAAGCGAACTACGAACAAATACTACGAAAGGGTTGACGACATTCTACCACAGTTGTACTTGTACCAACTACCAAGGAGCGTCTAAACACAGGAATGCACCTTATGCACTCTGCGCATGCGCGTAATTTATTCACCACTATCGGCACTATCATTGTTAGGCTGTTATCAATACATACCACATATTATATTTGAAAAGTTAATGATTTTGAATTTGTTTCCGTTTTACCAAGGGGTGGCCATATCATATTAATTGTGAAGCGGAAACGGGGTACTTTCAGTGTGACCATAATATGAAAAATTAATTATTATCAATGTGCATTATACAATATTTACGGATTATTACAAAATTAATTTCTATTTATTAAATTATATTTTATTATTATATTATTTTATTTTAACCATTCATTATAATTATTATTATATTTTTCATTATATTATATCATAATAAAATTTTTAAAAAAATGAAACTTAACATATTTTAAATATTTTAAATATTACAAGAGTATTTATAAATAAATATAACATATCTACTGTGCTGAAAGAAAGTATGTAAGTGTTAACATCTTAGAGTAATATAGTCTAAATTTTACAAAAAAAAATAGACATGACACATTACTTTAATGGCAATTGATATTATAATATGGGCATTGGGTATATTTTATTGGCCTTTAAAAAGCGTTATTTTATTATACCAATTTCTAAGTGAAATATTTTCTGAGCTCTTTTTACATGTATATTTAGTTTTTAAGTCAAAGTATTTCGAAATTATAGCTTTTATTAAAAGAGTTAAATGATTAGTCATACAACCATTGTCAAAATTATGGAATTGTATACTATTAAATACAGAATTATTATTGATAAAATAACTTAATGTTTTATTTTGAATTAATAATTTATGCATTGGTTTATCACACTGATTTTGAAACGACCTCATCATTTTTTCAGTTTTAGTACAAATAAAAATCACACTGTCGCTCGGGTATGATAATCCACCTACATCTTTAGTATTGATTAAAGAGTTTAAAAAATCGTCTTTAAAACCAAAAAGAGCTCCTACACAAATCTCACATTTTATTTTAGAAGAAAGGTGATGAGAGACGAAACCAGCAATATAAATAATAATTTCAGTACAAACATCACTGAGAGTATTAGTAACAATGTAATCATGGTCATGTAAAGTTATGGTTTCTGGGTCAAGCACAATGTCTTTATATAAATTTAAATTAGTACTGTTAATTAAGTCTTCAGGTTCCCTATTTTTTATACTAGAACAATTTAAAATAGTTATATTATCGAGAGGAATGCAGTTACCGAGAGCACTATTTTTAATTTCAGCATTTACTATTAATTTCTTATAAGCGGCTCGAAATTGTTTTGCAGTCGGATTATTATTTAAGCCACCGTGTGCTCTAATTGAGCCAAACAAAAGTTCAAGATGATCTTGGCTAAATTTATAAAAACATAAAAATTTTAATTTTTCTGATTCTAAAAGTGTTTTACTTAATGTATTTAAAGATTCAAAACAAATTAAAAACCCTAAAAATCCAGTCTTTCTTTGAGATTCAACGATAAGTTGACCATTTGGAAATTTTAATCCCTTAATATAAATACAAATTTTATCAATGCAACTTTTAAATTCTTCAAAATTTCTATTGCATAAGGCAGATTTTAAACCATAATCGTTGTATTTTCTAGAGTTGAGTATATCAAATGCATTATTAAATATTTGAATAAATTCAATTGTCGCACTACAGTTTTGAAAAGCATCGAGTTTTAAATTATCTTTGCAAAAAGTTAAAGCATTCAGCAACAGATCTACTTAAAAGCTGTGTTGCTAGTTTAACTTTCATTTTTTGTCGGAAGAAAAAAACATGATTTTTTTTTAGTTTGTTTGCCAAATGAAACCCTTCATTTTCTTGAAGAATTAAAAGATCTTTAATAAATTTGAAATTAATTTGTTCATTTTTACTATTCAGAAGAATCTGTTTTTCGCCAAAAGTATTCCGAACTAACTTTATCATATGTGCCGGGTCTGGTAGAATTACTATAGGTTAATTTATGTCATAAACACTAAAATCTGTTTTTAGACTTTTAAAATTTAAATCACAACCTAAAATTTTTGTCATTGTTAAATTAGTAGGGCACCCGTCGAATGTCAAACTAATAACGTTTACTTTAGTTTTATTTAAAATATTTAATGCCTGTTTGATTGATTCGGCTTTTTGTAAACTACTTAGATGATTACATAAAAAATAACCTATAGGGAGCTTCCACGATTCATTTACACAAACTACCATAAAAACTAAAGATTCAGTTGCTATTTCCATACTATCTGATTTAGCATTACCACCAATATTTACATAACCATGATACTTGAAACCATCCCACTCCACATGCTGCCTGATAGCTACTTCGTCAATCATTAAAGCACAATAAATAGGTTTAACAGAATTATTGACTTTAAGGGTAAGCATATTAAGTGATTCTTGTGTAAAACCTGGATCTGCATCAATATGTGAGTACCATTTACCAAGCGTCCGTGAATGAGGTAATACAGTATTAAATGAAGTTTGAATAAATTCATAGGCTTTTGGCGAATAGAAATGAAGTGTTAAAGCAAATTTTCGTAGGTCTATACTATATTTTTTTTTAACAGCTTTGCCCTTGTTCTTATTTGCCAAATTCATAATTAAATCTTTATTCTTACCTATAATTAATATAAACATTATATACAAATTAAGAGGATCAGGAACGATTAGGATACTAAATTACCAAAACTGTCCATGAGTATTTCTATTGAATCATCATTAAGCAAATTATTTTTTTTCAAAACAGCAACAACTTGTTTCAGTGAAATAATTTTTTTTTTTTGTCGACAAATTTTTTGGCGAAGAACTTTAATTTTTTTAGATTTTAACTCGTTGCTTGTCGATAAATTCAATACTGATTTTTTTAAACGCCATTTTTAGGTGTGTCATCAACTGCAGATTTACTCATATCCAAGTACGATCTTTTAGAAGTTTGCTAATTTAAAAATAATAATTAAGCTATCTACAAAAATACTAAAGAGATATTCATGAATACATACAGGTGTAATAATATTAGTTGGTGAATCAGGTAATATTATCGGATTTTCATTTTGAACGGTAATTTTTGAAATATTGTTATGTCCATTTTCAAAAGAAACATTTATTTCTGGATAAAGATTTTTAGCCTAAAATTAAGTATGTAGGTCTTAGAGTAATAAAACTAATAAAATTAATAGACACTTGTAATACCTACAAACTTTTTTATTTTTATTTTTGTTTTGTACAAAAAATAATAAATTTTAAATTGTATTAAATTTATTTTTAATAAATTCGATTTATTCAATTTAAAAACATGTTCAAGAAAACAATTTTAACGTTTACAGCATTTGATTTGAGTAATCCGTTTACTACTTTTGAAGTTTAAATATTAGTTCAATTTACTGTTACTGAGTATTTAATCAAAACCAAAAGTAAAAACCAGTAGCTAAAACGAATACAATAACCATATTCTTTATTATCTAAATTGTATAATATATTATTATTATTATTATTATTATTATCAGTATTTATATATAGTTATTGTTAATTTCAGATAAAAATTTTGTTTTGACTACTGGTTTTTAATTTTGGTTTTGATAAATTGCACAGTAGCAAAAAGTTAAACGAATATTTAAACTTTCATAATTCGCAAATGGATTACTCAAATTAAATACTATAAATGTTTAAATTATTTTCTTAAATGACCTGTGTTTATTTAATTTGTGATACATAGCATATTATAAAAAAAAACGGAAAAGTTACCCTTAATTAGAAATGTTGAGTACCTATTTATAATTTTTTTAAATACTTACACACTTCAATCTCTTAATATAAACTGAAGGAATTGCAGAAGACTTCAATCTAATACTTCTAGCATATTTATCAAAACAATGTTCATTAAAATGCAATGAGCAAATCACAGATGTTGGTTTTATAGCGCTCAAGTGAATATTGCACTTTTGCTGAATAAAATCTAACAATTTTTCCCTGACATTACTCTTCGGAAGACTAAAATAAATGTATTATATTACACATAAGTTCATTATGAATTTCTTTAAACTAATATAAGTACCGATGAAATGTAATACTGTTAGTTTCATTTTTTGGTTTCTGAGTTCTAGCACACAAAATACAGCTGACCATTATACTTTAATAATAATATATTGATTCGTGTTTAATTGTTTAAGGATTGTTTAATAATTAACCTTTATTAAAAACTACATTTACTTAATAACATTAAGAAAAAGTTAATTAGTAAAGTTTAAATTAATATATATTACCATATAATGTAAGAATAATATATAACCCACTAGTCACTACCTATCCACGTCCCATATTATACGTTGTAATGTCGAATAAAATATTTTTTTACACAGATGTGTACTTTTCTGTGGTTTATCCACAGATTTATAAAACAACACTTAACGCTATCTAGTGTTTAGTGGAGTTGTAAGAGGTGTACAATGGTGTTCAGTTTTGCTTCACTATCATACTAATGATTCATGCATAATGCCGTCTCTATAGTTTTATTACTCTAAGCGTTTTACAAACATATTTTACTGCAAATATTATTGTAAGTACTACATGTTGTATAAATAATAAAATAATAACAATTAAAGTTATTGTTAAGAAACATGTCAAATGTATAAAATATAATAAAATGTATAAAGTATAATAATAATATTTAAAGCATTAAAATAATTCACAGTTTGTCATTTCGTTATTTTTGTTAAAAAACATGTCAAGTGTATAAAGTATAATAATAATATTTAAAGCATTAAAATAATTCACAGTTTGTCATTTCGTTATTTTTGTTAAAAAACATGTCAAGTGTATAAAGTATAATAATAATATTTAAAGCATTAAAATAATTCACAGTTTGTCATTTCGTTATTTTTGTTAAAAAACATGTCAAGTGTATAAAGTATAATAATAATATTTAAAGCATTAAAATAATTCACAGTTTGTCATTTCGTTATTTTTGTTAAAAAACATGTCAAGTGTATAAAGTATAATATTAATATTTAAAGCATTAAAATAATTCACAGTTTGTCATTTCGTTATTTTTGTTAAAAAACATGTCAAGTGTATAAAGTATAATAATATTTAAAGTGCTAAAAAAAAAATCAAAAAACATCTATTAATTTTACTTCTTATAATAAGAATGTTCAGTTTCGTCACAACTTAAAATATAATTTTTTTTTTGTAGTAGTATAGTATTGAGCTGTTCAGTTTCAACTCTCGTTGGTTTTATTATAATTCGTTAGGTTTTTCCTGTTTTTTTTTTTTTTGTAGAGAAGAATGTGTCTTGAGTTTTAAGTTTTTTATTTGGTGGTTCATTTACTATTTTACTAAAATCTTCATGTGTCTCGTCATTATTTGATGTTGCATCAATGAATGCTTCTAAAGAGTTCAATTGTTTTAATGCTTGTTTAAGATGTTCACTATTTTGTATATTGTTTATTTTATTGGCTAGACTAATGGCCTTTTCTTTAAATTGTTCTTGCATATTTTCTGTTTTTTTTTTCTAGTGTCCTAATATGAACTTGTATTTCATCATCTTTGTTTGAAGTTACATCAAAATTTATATTTTCTGTATCTGCTGCTGACAAAATAGCAATATCTTCAGAGTTTTCTGTTGACATTGTCTTCAGAGCAACATAATGTATGTGCTTACATATCATAGACTTGATTTGGTAATCAGGACAAGAACATTGAAATGTGTGAACACACAACTTACAAATAGAACATATCATTGGGCAACATACATCATCATTATTTTTTTTTATTTTATAAAACTGACTTGGTGTAAATTCACTTTCAATACTCCAGTTATTCTCACTATCCAGATTGATGGTAAGTTCAAGTAATGTACTTTTATTGTGTCTTTTTTTTATTTCCTGAATCCTTGTACTTGTTTTTCCCTTAAATAATTTTATAATTCTTTCAACTTTTTTATCACGGGTATATCTTCTAATAGTTGTTATACTTTTATCTAACCGTCCAACTTTGCAACCATTTAAATAATGATATTTTATTGTTTTGTGCATAGATTCTAGATGCATATTACAATTTATACCTAGACCTTTTCGATGGCAATATGCCCACAAACCAACTCTATTGCCATACATGCGATCAAAATATATGCCAAAGTCTCTAGTGTCTGGATCATTCATTAGTTCAAGGTTAAATTCTTTTAAAGCATTATTAAATTCATTTTCATCACACATTGATTGAAGAACTTTTAGAATTTTATATATAATTCCTTGTTTTTCTTTGCGTGTAGGTCCAGTTATCTTGCAAATGTTTTGTCTCCAAGCTCTATCTACATGCCATGAACATAATAAACGGTGAGGTACTGAGCCCATTATATTTTCCCAAGCCGAATAAAACGTCTCAACTATATCTGTCATAAAAGTAACTGGACTTATTATACCTACTTTACTTTTTATAGTTGAAAACATAACTGTGTAAATTTTTGTATCCTTTAAATTTGTGAACATAAAACAACATGGAAATCCAGAACCAAAATCATCAACTACCTACTAATAATGTAACTAACTCAAAATCGTAAGCATTAAGGCCATGTGTCCCATCAATACAAACTACTTTTCCATTTCCAAATTGTTTTAACATATGCATTTGGCTTAGGTCCATTAATATAATGCAAAAGTCTTTTATGTCCAATATGTTGTTTCCATCTACTTCACCTATTATAAAAAGTTAAAAAAACTACTTTAATATTGTTTTCTTATGCAAAGCTGGGCACTAACTAGTTAGAAAGTTAAAGTTAAGTTAGATACATATTTATGTTGATATATTATTAGTGCCACTTTTAAATAATTTAAACGTTAGAATTTATTAAAAAAAATATCCCTACTATTTTATAACATTTTAAGTATAGGTTGTCATTTGAAAATCAAAAGTTGATAGTGATTAGTAATTTTAATAATTTTTCTACTTATTATTTTCATATTGACTAATTAGTTACTATAATTATTCATTACATGTCTTGGATTTATAATTAGTTATTTAAAAAACAAATGTTTAGTTAATACTTTTTGAAATAATGTGTGTTGTTTGATAAAAAAAATTACCCTGTAGAATATATGTATATAATATAATATAGAATATGGATTATACTATGATTGTTATGTATTATTATTTTATATTTATATTTTATGTTGTCATACTGTTGTATATATTTTTTTATTTTGTTTCATCATTTATGTTTTAATAAGTAATAACTAAAATTCCAAGAAATTGAAATTATTACTTACCTAATTAGAACATGTGATCAAATTACAAGGTGTTTAATTCAATTTTTCAGTTTTTAATCTAAAAAAAATCTAACTTCTTACTTAAGTTACTGTTTTCGCCAAACTAACTTCTAACTAAGTTAAAAATTTGGACAGTTTCAGAAACTAACTTATGTTCTAAGTTAGTTTTTTTACTAAAGTAACTTAACTTCAACTAGTTCAAAAAAAAATGACTAACTTGCCCAACTTTGTTCTTATGTGGGGTTAACACATATCATTTTTGTATAATTAAATCACCTTTTTATTTAATTATAGTTAAAAATATATAAATTATATATGTTATATACCTATTAAAATATTAAAATAAATTATTGTTATATTATTAACCTTGTTTTTTGTAATATATAACTGGATTATTTTCTCCTTCTTGTTTCATCTGTTCTACCCAAATATCAACACTTGTAGCATCATTTTTGTGTAATTGACCATCCTGTATGGTGATATTGTACTTTTGTTTGACATTGTACAAATCGGCTCGTGTAATAAGATCTTCTCTTTTTAAGTTACTCCCTATATTGTCTCTGAAATCATCCAATATTCTTTCCATCGTCACGCCTTGCGATAATTTAGTTGCTATTTCATGCTTTTTAGTAATTGGTAAACTAATATGTTGAAGTTCACTTTATTGGTGGCCATAGTGATATTTATAGAATATTACATCACAACTACTTTTATTTAAATGCTCAAATAATATTATGTGACTTGTACAGTTGGTATTAATTTTTTTACTACCTTGTGATTTTATTGATCTTTTAAAATTATCAATTTCTTTATGAACACCTGTTCGACCACACTCGTAGTAACTTCTATGGCCATCTTTTGACTTTTTTTTCCCCGTCTGAAGGACATATTCACATTTATTTTTTGATTCATACTCTTTTAACCAGCTATTAAATTCTAGATTTTAATGAATTATATATTATTAAAAATGATTAAAAGCATATTTTTATTAACTAAACCATTATACATACCAGAGACATTTGAAAAGTTAATAATTTCTTTTTCAATACATGTTCCATGATGATCATTTAAATGATTAATTAATAATACTTTTTTAGAAAATGTTAAATTAGAACAAGTAATACATTTAGATGATTTTTGTTTTACTTCATTAATTATATCATGTTTATTTTTCAAATGCCTTGTAAGTGTAAACTTAGTAGAAAATTGACTTTTGCAAATATCACAATTAAATTCCATTATTCTTTATTGTATTTAAAATAATTAAATGCAAATATTATGTTAAAACAAAAAATCATTACACTTTTTATCTGTCATTGACAGCAATAACTATCTAATATGCTGAGATGGCTTTTAATAATGTTTATTTATATCTACATTTTACCCAATTACCTATTTGAACATGTCATAAACTAGACTTTATCAAAATTTATTACCAAAAGGCTATTTACTAAATGTTTTATTGAGTATTAACAATACACAGTCTTGTAATAGATACTTTTAAAATTGTATTTAATTATAGATACCAAGATACAAGTACATCCATTCAGAAAGCATTTAAAATACATATCAAATATTTAAGAACAAATATAAATACTTTCTTTTTTACTTTTCTACTAGTTAGCTTTCCAAATTAATGTTGTAATAACTAATTTAAAATTGTCATGTTACATTCATTTTAATATTAGGTAGTAGGTTGTTAATGAAATATAAATAAGAGGATAAAAAAATATCATTCCCAAAAAATTTTGTTGTATGTAAGTATATTTATATTTTTTAATAATCACATTCACAAATAAACAATAAACCAGCAATAGGAGACAAGAGTTTTCAATATTTATAAATGGAAAATATAAATAAAATAAACAAATAGTATAATAATTTTAAAAATAAAAAATATGTGAGAACTGACAAATAGTTTGTATAAAAGTATTTGATTTTTCAAGTATAAATACCTCCTAAATAGTATTTAAAATACTTTCCAAATACTTATATTAAAAAGTATTCTAAATACTATACAAGTATTTAAATATGTGTATTCAAATACTTGAAATACTTTACAAGACTGATATTACAATTCACAAACATCTTGAACTTAAAAATTCAATATTATCTAATATCTATATAAATTACATTATCTTAATAGTAAATACTTAAACTACATAAAGTAACCATAATTAAAATTGTTGAGCAGTTGGGTTTCACCTTTCCATTGTAGACAACTATGAATTATCAAAACCAACTAGAGTTGAAATTGAACATCTCAATAATATACTTCTATTATTACAAAAAAAGTATATTTTAAGTTGTGTAAATTATTTTAACACTTTAATTGTTATTATTTTATTATTTATACAACATGTAGTATTGTAGTACTTACAAGTTACAATAATATTTGCAGTAAAATATGTTTGTAAAACGGAAACAAATTCAAAATTATTAACTTTTCAAATATAATATGTGGTATGTATTGATAACAGCCTAACAATGATAGTGCCGATAGTGGTGAATAAATTACGCGCATGCGCAGAGTGCATAAGGTGCATTCCTGTGTTTAGACTACCAGGCCGAACATGTTATCGGTATTCGGTTTAGTCACTTCTCTTATCAGTTTTAATATATTAATATATACAAAATACAAATCTCTTAAGCCGGTACCAGAGTACCAAAAATATGATGTTTTTTTATACAAATATTAATTCTTGGAATTTCCAAAAAAATAAACGACTTTTTTACATAATATCAGTGTTTATTTGTTACATTATATGTTTATTATTTATTTCCTATTCCTATCCTACAGTATAGTATCAGAAAAATCCATGTGGCATGTGTATTTTTAACTATATTGCACTATGCTCACATTCATTTGCATTTAGTTATTTAGTATTTTGATCTTCCAACGTTTTTGTTTTAAAACATTATTTTACTGTCTGAGTGATTGTTTGTGTTGATTGTATTTATTCTTACCCAGGACTGAAAAGGATCTGTAACATTCAAATTTGCATTTGCATTTTAAGTAAATACAATATGTCAATAAAGTTATTGTTATTCTAAAATATAATAATTTCACATTTGAACTTCCTCTTTCCTATCTGTATACATGGATAAATATTATTTTAGGTACCTAGTAACCTCATAAGCAGTCTTGTAAAAGATACTTATTAAATTGTATTTAAATACAGAGACAAATACATCCATTCTGAAGTATTGAAAAACAAATACAAAACTTGTATTGAAATATATTTTAATACCTACTTTTTTAATTTTAGTTTTTACTAGTCGGTTGGCCAAAATTAATTTTATATTTACTAATTTAAAATTATAATGTTATATTTTTGAACCATTTATGAGTGACAAAAAATATTATAAATAAAATATTAAATCTTTCAAAAAAAAAAAAATGAGGTGCTTACTAATAATTTGGTTTAATTTTTAAAAATAGGTATTTGCATAAAAGTATTTATTTAAATTACTTTCCAAATACTCAATTTAAAATTATTTAAATAAATTTACTCAAATACTTTACAAGACTGCTCTACACTTATGGTTTTAAAAATCAATAAAGTACTTAGTTGAAGATTAATTTTACAACACAAAATACTTTTTTTTAGTAGTAAAGGCACTTTTCAAACTGTAATATGTTTTTAGCTTTAAGACTGTGGAACTATTATAATGTAGGTATATACTATAGATATACAAAAAAAATTAAAAATCTGATTAATTTTTAATAGATTAATATTCATATTTTATATTATATTATTGACTTGAATTATTATTTTTATTAAATTATTTAATTAGTCAAAAATGTATTGATTTTATTTATTACTGTATGGTTCACAGCTGAAACTATAATAAACTATGTTACATGGATTAAATATTTTGAGAGTAATAATATAATATGAACTTATGATATTTTTTAGATTATACCTATGTATGTATCATAATTCATAGGGATCCTTTTAATGTTAATTTTGTAGGCTATAATTACTTTTTAAGTAACTTTCTAACTTAACTAGTTAATTTTAATATACAATAACTTTAAAACTTAACAAATTGAATTGAAAGCGTAAAATAATTCTAATCTAACTCGTTAGAAAAATAACTAACTAGTTAGTTTATTATTATTATTACTTTTTTTAGGATTCCAAAGTTCTCGAAGCTGTATAGAATATAGTATAAAATATGGATTATACTATCATTGTTATGTATTATTATTTTATATTTATATTTTATGTTGTCATACTGTTGTATATATTTTTTTATTTTGTTTCATCATTTTATGTTTTAATAAGTAATAACTAAAATTCCAAGAAATTGAAACTATTACTTAGGTACCTAGGTAGTTAGAACATGTGATCAAATTACTAGGTGTTTAATTCAATTTTCAGTTTTTATCAATAATGTAAGTTAGATACAACTTATTATTTACATTTGAACACAAAAGTTTTTTAATCTAAAAAAATCTAACTTCTAACTTATAATCTAACTTAAGTTACTATTTTCACCAAACTGACTTCTAACTAACTAAGTTAAAAATTTGGACAGTTTCATAAACTAACTTATGTTCTAACTTAATTAGTTTTTTTACTAAAGTAACTTAACTTCAACTAGTTAAAAAAAATGACTGACTTACCCAAGCTTTGATAGAAGGTATCTTAAGAAGTTGTGAAGGTACCTAGTTTAAATTATATTTATTTTCAACATTTATTATTATAAATAATAAAAAATATATATTTAAATATTATCAAATATTATATATTTTTAAATGTTATTTCATAATTGTTTCAAGTAAGCAAACATATTTAAATATTAACACTTTTGATGCACATTATATTCATTGATTTATTTTTATTTTTAACAAAACAGTACAGAACAGAGCAGGCTCAATGTTCTGAAAAAAATACACTAATATATTATGTATAAACCTACATTAGCGAGTAAAATGTAAATATATTAACATTTGTTTAGTTTGAAAATAAAAAATTTAAGGTAAAATTATATAGTTTCAAATAAATCTATAATCTATTACACAAAAGTTAATAATTTTAAATAGAAATGCCATACTACAGAGGAAGAACATCGGAAATATGGAATCATTTTGAGTCGGTAGATGGTAACAAAGCCAAATGTGGTTATTGCAGTGTACAATTGAGTATTTCTGGTGGAAGTTTAAATAATCTTAAAAGACATTTGACAGCAAAGCATCCAACTGTGTCTATAAATAGAAATGAATCTAATCAAAGAGGTACTTCAATTTCTTTGTTTTTATTCGTCGTGCTTATTTATAATAATTGTATTTAAAAATATTCAAAAGTTTTAACTTAAATGTTACTTTCATAATCAATTTATTTATATTTAAGATACACTTCTTAATGAACCTGATAATCCACAACCAAGTACCTCAACTGCATCTATTAGTTCACCTAACGTAGCACAGACAAGTTCAGTTTTGACTCCAATAATTGCTAGTGTTTCTGATAATTTTCAACAGTCACTTAATCGTCCACGTAAACAAACACGACTGACTGATTTCGTTCAACAATCTCGACCTCTATCAGTTACAAAAAAAAAACAGTTTGATGAGCAACTTGCTAAAATGATTGTTAAGAGGTAATACATACTTTTAGTGTACCTGCTATGTTTGATAAATATATAAATAATATATTTTATTTTAGATATTATCCATTTGCTCTTGTTGACGACCCAGAGTTCAGAACATTTTTAAATATGCTAAATCCTTCTTATGTATTGCCAAGTAGGAAGACGGTCTCTAACAACATAATACCGAGACTTTATGAAAGTTGCAAAAATAATGTACAATGTTTAATAGACTCAACTGTAGCGGTTTGTCTTACAACAGATTGTTGGACTTCAAACGAGAACATAAGTTTTATGGCCACAACTGCTCATTTTTTTGATGGTAATACTGAGTTGAAATCCTTCTGTCTAGACTGTACAGAATTTAGTGAACGACATACAGGAGACAATTTAAGCGAAAAACTTATGAAAATTGTGAGAAATTGGAATATAACTCATAAAGTGACAGCGATCGTCAGTGATAATGCAGCTAATATCACAAATGCCATCCAAAAGACAAGGTATCGCCAGGTTTCATGTTTTGCTCACACATTGAATCTGGCGGTCCAAACTGGTCTTAAGGATATTTCATCGGTCACCCAGAAAGTTAAGAGCATAGTCGAATACTTTAAGCGCAGTCATCATGCATTAGCAAAATTACAAGCCACTCAAGAACAGATGAATATGCCAAAGCTAAAACTTATACAAGACGTTGCAACAAGATGGAACTCCACTTATGACATGTTGCAACGTTTTGTCAAAGTGAAAGACGCAATAAACTCAACATTGGCTGTACTTCAATCAAACGTTGAGATGTTGACTCCAGAAGAATGGATTGTTATTGAGAAGGCTGCAGAAGTACTTGAAATTTTTTATGAGGTGACAAAAGAAATCAGTGGTGATCGATATGTCACACTTTCAGTGGTCTTGATATTTAATGGTGTCATTTTTAATTCTATGTATAATTATGAACAAGATATAACCTTACCGATTAATGTACAAACTATGGTATTAACCTTAAAGGAACAGTTAACAACTCGTCTGAAACCATTAGAGGATAATGATCTAGTTACACAGGCTGCATTATTAGATCCGCGGTATAAGAAGTTGGCATTTACAAATATAAGTGAACAAAAATATACAAATGCTTTTAACAAATTAAGGCAAAAAGTGGGTTCTATTGAAATTGAAGACACACATACACAATATGACAATACTCAACAAAGTGATGAGTCTAGTACTAGTAGTTCACTGTTGTGGAAATCATTTGATGAACAGTACAACAGGAACAGAGCTTCACATAACCCCCAAGCAGCTGGAATAATAGAATTGGATAAGTATATGAATGAGCCGATTTTAAATAGACATGAGAATCCTCTTACCTGGTGGAATAATAGAAAATCGCAATATCCCCGTTTGTATAACTTAATGTTAAAAAGATTATGCATTATAGCTACATCGGTACCGTGCGAGCGCCTGTTTAGTAAAGCTGGAATGACTTTAACAGAACAAAGAAACAGGATTAAACCTAGCAAAGCATCTAAAGTACTCTTTTTAAATCAAAATCTTTGATATTTAATACTTTTAAAAAATGTATATATATATTATTTTGTATTTTTTTCGTACCTACAAGCATTTGAATAGTTAAAACTTAAAAAATGTAGTATATTTTGTTTTTATCTTTTAAGTAAAATTCACATTAGAACCACAATTGACTACACAACACGAACAGTGAACACACAAACATATTAAACGACGATTCCTTCATAAAAATAAATAACAAATAAAAAATAAATAAGGTATACCTACATCTAGTTTAGCACTCCCTCGAAATTTCGATTTTTTTTTTTTTTTTTTGAAACCTATGTATTTCGACAAGTTTAGAACGATGGTGCAAAAATAAATTTTCGGAAATGTACCATCGTTCTAAACTCGTTGAAATACATAGGTTTCAAAAGATCACGTTTATCTCTGTCAATTTAAAATTTAGAGTGATTTAACCTATTATAAAAATTAAAGGCAAGATTATTACCGAGGGCATTTCATCGGTTTTTTATTATATTTTAATTTTAAAGCGAGTTATAAGTATTTTAAAATTGTAAATTGTTCTTATATCTAAAAATACTCATAACTCGCTTTAAAATTAAAATATAATAAAAATCTGATGAGATGCCTTCGGTAATAATCTTGCCTTTAATTTTTATAATAGGTCAATTCACTCTAAATTTTAAATTGACGGAGATAAACGTGATCTGCTGAGCGTAAAATTTGCTATGCTAGTATGCTACGCACTTGTACGACGTAGACAACACATGTGTGTGCGACGTCCTCTTAATGTTGTTAACTTTAGTCTTTAGTATTACAGCCAATTTACCTATTTTCAAACTTAAAGGTTAAAAGGTGAGAACATTATTTAGAGCATCTGTTAAGATTTTGTTGAAAATTTTATTTTAAAGTGAGTTAGAACTACGTAAAATATTAGCAATTTTAAAATGAACATAACTCGCTGTACAATTATAATATAAATAAAATTCTAAGAGTTGCCCAAGATAATACTCTAACCTTTAAGTTTGATTTTTGGTCAATTGACTGTAATACTAAAACAAACAACATTAAATGGATTCTGCTGTACGGACATTTGCTATGTTGTACGTTGCACATGCAAGTGCGAAGTCCTCTTAATAATATTATTTTGTGTATATAATATATATAATATACATATAAATATATATTTAATTTCTATTCCTACCCAATACCCATATCGCTCCCATCACTGTTACGAGAATGGAATATGAATTTTCTTCAACTTATTCAAGTAATTTTTCTTATCAACTATCAAAACTATCGAGACGTATCATGGAAGTATGTAAACCAGGGCTTGAAACCGGTATTGAAATCGGTATCATATACCGGTTAAAACCTTTACAAAATCGAAATCGAAATTGAAATTAAAATCAAAACCGTAAAATATTGATAACGGTATAATAAATAAAACAGGAAACCAATAAAAATTTAAAACCATTTTGAAAACTAAAATCAATACCGGAAAAATTGGAAAACGGTATTATAAGTAAACAAAAACTATATAGAAAAAAAAAAATCAGTATTGCAAATTAAAACCAAAACCGAAAAAATGAATAATGTTATTATTAAATCGAAAAAAATAAAAAATGAAATGAAAACCGTGATTGAAAATTAATATTGAAACCGAAAAAATGGATAACGTTATTAGAAATAGAAATTAAAATTGATAAAAAACGTTTAACGCTATTAGAAATTGTAATCAAAACCGAAAAAACAGATAACGCTTTTAGAAATTGTAATCAAAACCAATAACATTGAAATATGTGTTCAAAATAAAAACCAAAACGAAATAAAAATAATAATAATATTGGTATCAGAAAATATAAAACGCAAGTATAGAATAAACGTTAAAAAATTAAAGTATTATTGACTTTTGACTTTTGATTTTAAGTTGATAGTTACATATTTATTAACAAAATTAATGATTTTTTATGATTATTCTGTATTCATTCATACCAAACAGATAAAATTTGGGTGTTCAGCTAGTAGGTACTACTTTACTACAATTACAATAGGTATAGTGTTTGAACTTAGAACTGTTTGAAGTCAAAATGTTCAATAACTTATGTGGTGAAATCAGAAATATATATTTTGCAAAAACGTGAAACATTAAATTTTTTTTAAATAAATGTTAATATTGATGATAATTATCCATCAATTAATAATAATATAGACAATATTGGATATAGTCCATGAGTTATTAACTAATAACTTGTAATAATTATATTTTTTGATATTTCTATAATGCAATGAATGCCGTGGTCTTGTTTTCGACTAATTAGTATTTCTAGCGAAAGTTATTTTTATTTTTTTTCCCCGGGAAACGGTTTATCGTTGACGATCGACTACAATGATGTAATGCCGATAAAATTATTGTGACTAAAATATATAAGCACATAATTTATAGTATATTAAGTACAATAGTACACATATGAAATTGGGAAAATTGGCGTTAATATTATGTTAATATTGTCAATAATGTCTGTATTGTCAAAATCGTATAGTTAATAAGTTATAACAAGAAAATAATACACGATTTATCTATCATTTAACATTACCCTAAGGATGACTAGAAAAATAGAAGTTTACAAAATTAACATTAATCATTAATTATTGCTTTATTTTATTTTTATTTTACATTTTAAATACACATCAGTACATTACAAATTCACAATATTCGTAAGACCGATTTCCGGACCATTCAACGATTCAACGTTATACGTATAACTGGTATAACAAGCAACAACTTTTACTTTTTAGTATTTTATAATTAAAAATAATAGCTCGCCAGTCGTTCGACCGCACGGCGTACGCACTACACAGTACACACATACAAATATCCAATATTAAAATATATATATAAATTATATAATATACAACTATTTGAGCGACGACCAGTTCATAATGTTCGTATATGAACGATAAGACCGATCGTCAAAAACCCGCAACCATATAAAAATAAATTCTGCAATAATCAATAGCGTATTAGCGTATATTATACTGTATGTTAGTATAGAGTATAGACAATAGAGTATATAGTATCGTTTATTATTTTGTTCAAACACTTCAAACTTTATCAAGTTCACAACAAAGTGGGTAAAAAAGTGGCTAAAATTTATAAAGATGAAAAGATGTCTGACCAGTGGCGTAACTGTGGGCCTGCAGACCACGTGTTGCCGGGGGGGCCCACAGTAATTTGGGGCCTTTGGTTATAGGGTTATATTTGATATAACAATATATTAGGGGCCCATTTTTTTATTTTTGCGGGGGGGGGGGCAACATTTTTTGTTACGCCACTGTGTCAGACATTTCAAAAAAAACATAATGATAAAACTAAAATGAAAAAGTTGTGTCTTGAGTAATTGTTGCAATTGGACAACGGTAAAAATGCTACACGTCAACCAAACTTGTAAACCACATTTTAGATTTTTATAAATGTCAGAATAATATTCGATCACTCTATGATTGTTATTTATTTTACTCGACAGTCCCAACATGGCAATATTATAAATTTATAAAGGTGATGGACAAATATACGTAAAAATGTAAAATAGAACTTATTTAAAAATAAAAATAAATTGTATTAAAATACTTAAAATATTTAACAATAAATGTTATATTTCTTGCAAATCTCAAACACTAATCATGTATGTAAAAATATTATATTGATATTATTATTATATTTTGGCGTTTGGTAATGATTACCGATTATCATAAAATAAAGAAGGGGAAAAAATAATAATAATAATAATATAATAATTTATTGGCCATAATATTTAGTTACAATATAGTTTCAAAAAGAGAAAAAAACACATTTAATGGCCCAACTCACCACTGAGATAAAAATCTCTTATTGGTGAAATTGGAGTATTAATGAAAAACTTAAGTAATTAAATAAGTATAAATTTTAAAAATTAAAAAATGGAAACATTAAAAAACAAAGTATAATAAACATTAAAAAACAAAGACAAAAAAAAAAAATATATATACATATTGAAATTTGAGAAAGTAATAAGTAAGTAAGTTAATATGTTGCTTTTATAATATAGTAAAGTTAACCGGCATCACATCATATTTTATACAAGTATACAATAAACACTATAATTCAGATATTTGGGCTTTGGTTTAGCCAGATTTTAATATTTCTTTTGTATTGTACATAGGATATGCTATTTAAAATGTGAGAAGGTGCTTTATTTAGGAGCTTAAGGCCTACCTGTGAAAAACATAGACTCGATTTAATCGATCGTGTAGAATGTATCTCTATGTTATTTTCCTGTCGTGTATGATAGTATTTATGTTTTAAATTTATTAAATTCACTAGCGGCTGGTGTGCCTCGATTCCAGGTTTGTAGAAGCCGCCTTCGGCGCCTTCGAGGGGGTCGAGTGAAAATCGTTTCAAGGGAAATTCGGTTGGAAATGGTAGTCGGGTGTCTAGAAATCGGTCACTAAAATTGTTATAGAGTTGATTACTATGAGCGTGAGATATCAGTAATAAGTTATCATTCGGTGTAAAAGTTTGTATTGACGCTTGCCCGGTGCTGGTTTAAATTTAAAAAGATTAAATGTGTACCGAAAATGGTAATCGAGTGTCTAGCTATCAGTCATCATTTGGTATAATATCCTGTCTTGTCACCTGCCCGGTTCTTTTTTGTATGTTAAAATAAATAACATATCAAAAATTATAATTGAGCGTCTAGCTATCAGTCCGGGACAAATAGATACCTAGGTGAGCAATTATGGATTGTATACATATCGTATCGTTTGCCCGGTGCTTTTTTGCATGAGAATAAAATAAATATTTAATATAATGGTAATTGAGTGTCTAGCAATTAGTCATCAACCAGTGCGAATCGATAGTTGTGCTGGGCAATCCGCCTACGGCGGATTGTTATACCTCCTAACGTCGAAATTTGATGTTGTATTGTAGTGGAAAAAGTTTAAGTTGAACGAAGTGTTAATGTTGTATAATGTTATTATCTTTTGTGAAAATCGATTTATACACAAATAAATCACTTAGGTAGGCAATCCGACTATGTCGAATTGCAGACTACGTGAGAGCAAATTATGAAATCTGAAATTTTTATTTGCTAAATATTTAATATAGGTACTTTATGTGTAACTAAACCCCTCAGGTAGGCAATCCGACTGCGTCGGATCGCAGACAATATGAGTATTGTGAGTGTAGTTAGTGAAATAATCCACATTCCACAATACATTTATTACTACATCATGTTGTAAAAGTGTTATATTTTTTTATCTCAAACTTGAAAGTTATTAGTAATTTTGCATAAAGCCCTGATGAAGCTTGGATGTTCTTATTAATTGTCTTTTTAATGTATTTATCTACAGTATTATGTCATGCTTTTATTGTATTATATATTATTATCCTTAGTATAGAAAAAAAACTATAAAATATACACTATTTATTCAAAGAATTAAATATTAATGTGTATACCTGATCTATATGACCTTAATAGATACATTACAGCACAGTCTCTTAAAATATTTTCTAATTATTCCATACATACACATATTGTGTTTCATTAGGTAGGTTACCATTCTTTTTTACAATATAATATGTTAATATATTATACAGAAATATAAAAATAATAATAATATAATCTGTAGAGGCAAATAAGTAATATAATATAATATAAAAAATTGAGGCCATAAATTAACACTTATTGATTTTTATTTATTTGGTCATAAGCAAATATAACATATTCAATGGTAGTTAATAAGTACTATTACAAAAAGCATAATAACAAAGCTGATACCAAAACATATATTTAACATTGTGTTTGATTCCAAAAAGAAAATTATTACATAAATGTTGAAATATTGTTTTTTATTAGTCGAATAACCAGTAACTATTATACAATAGGAGCGTTTAGGTAATTAATCTAAGTAATATAAAAGTCCTACCACAGAAAAATTTTTTAATTAATTTGGTAGTCTGCAATGATTATCTATATTGAAAAATATTATGAGTAAAACACACAATACTTGAATTCATCTCATTACATGATGTCAAATGTTGCTTTTTACAACAAAAATACACCAACATTCCCAGCAAAATCATATGTTTAATACAATTTGCATTATATAGTGTTTATTATAACAATGTTATTACATTTATATAAATAAAGATATAATATTTTATTTATCATTTATTAAGCATGGGTTTTATTTGATTTTATGTAAATTATAAAAATCCAACTACAGAATTGTAGTGTTTGAGTGTAATGTTGGTCACAATGACACACAGTAATGTTTGTAATAGATAATAATTTATGTTAGAGTAGATCTTAATTATTAATCTTTATGCTATGGAATGCTACGGCATAAAAGGTTAGATCTCATGAGACATGTAGAGTTGCTATTTTATAATAAAAGAATCTTTATGTAATAATAAAAAGTGGTATTAATTATTTAGTATAACGGTTGAACCTTAAATATAACAATGGCGACGAAGATAATTGGTGAAGTGCACATGTAAAGTAATTCGGTAGTTAATTTTTTTTTTTTTTGAGTGTCACGTGGTTTTCGTGTGGGAAGAATTACGATCTTCGAACATGTCGAACGTCAATAACCCAGGTAATGCGCGTAACAACTGCATAGGGCAAGTTGGGCATATGCCGGAGTTACGGTTAAAAGAAGACAATTTGAACGCGTGGATTGAACGGTTCGAGTTATTTGTGGCGCTTAATGAAATAAATGTACACAAGAAACAGTTAATGTTTTTAACGCTATTAGGTAATGATGGGTACTCGTTAATCAGAGATTTATGTACGCCAACGAACCCTAAGGATAAAAAGTATGATGATCTTAAACAGTTATTAGTAGATTATATGAATCCTAAGCCAAATGTTATCACTGAGCGATACAAGTTCAAGGAGCGTAGACAAGCTGCAAGTGAGTCAGTGATTCAGTTTATAACTGCTTTAAAAAAGTTGTCTGAACATTGTGAATTTGGACTTTCACTCGATGATGCCTTAAGGGACCAAATTATATTTGGTATTAAAGATAACAACATTAAGAAGAGATTGTTGACAGAAGGATCTTTGACATTGAAAAAATGCACAGAGTTGTGTTTAGCGATGGAATCAGCTAACAATGATGTTACTAAATTGGGAACTCAGGAAGAAATTCATTATCAGAAAGTGATTAAGAAGAAGAACCATAAGTTTCCAAAATCGGAGCAGCAAGGGAGCTTTTCAGAATCAAAAGGTGGTCATGTCAAGTTTGCAGCTAAGGGACCAAAGAAAAAGAAATTGGTATGTTGCTGTTGTGGAGCAGATGGTCATTCCAAGCCAGATTGTAAGTTTAAAACATATTCGTGTTCTAATTGTTCTAAAATTGGGCACCTTAAGAAAGTTTGTAAAAATAAAACTGAACATGTTAATAATGTAGATTTAGTTGACCTAAACTTAAGTAATTTATATAATCTTGACTCAGACGGAAGTAACTCAGTTAAGCCTTTTTGTGTTAAATTAGATATTAGTAATAAAGTGATAGAGTTTTTAGTTGATACAGGATCAGCTTTGTCGGTTATATCAAAAAAAGATTTGGAGAGTTTTAAGTTGGGAGAGATAGAGGATCTTAAAAAAACTACTATTGGGTTAAAAGCGTACAATGGTTCAATTATTATTCCAGTTGGAATTTTGGAATGTAGAGTGAAGTATAAAAACTTAAATAAGGTATTAAATTTGTATGTAGTGAGAGATGGTGGTTCGCCTATAGTGGGTAGAGATTGGTTAAAAGAATTGAAGATTGTATCCAAGTGGATAGATTTTAATTCATTAACACTTCAGAGTGTTATACATAAGTATCCCTCAGTTTTTGGAACAGATTTAGGTTGCTACAAACATAAGACATTTGATTTAATTTTAAAAGAAAATTCTAGACCAGTATTTTGTAAGCCTAGAGTTTTACCTTTCTCTTTGAAAGACAGTGTGAGTAAAGAGCTAGACAGATTAATTGCAGCAGATTTATTGGTACCAGTTGAAACCAGTGATTGGGGTACACCTATAGTACCAGTAGTCAAAGCAGACGGTGCTATTAGACTTTGTGGGGACTATAAGGTTACTTTAAACAAATTTTTGGAAGTAGATAGGTACCCAATTCCTAGAGTAAATGATTTAATGAATTTGTTCCGTGGTGCAACTTTATTTTGTACTCTTGATTTATGTCAGGCATATCAGCAATTGTTACTTAGTAAGGAAAGTCAAAAGTTAACGACAATCACTACTCATAAGGGTTTATATATGTTTAAAAGATTGCCTTATGGAATAGTATCAGCACCTGGTTTACTGCAACGGGAAATGGATAAGCTTTTGAATGGTATACCTGGGACCGGTTGTTTTTATGATGACATAGTTGTATCTGGGAAAGACAAAAATGAATTGGATGACAGATTATCGTTAGTTTTGGAAAAATTGAATGTTGCTGGTTTGTCGGTTAAGAAGGAGAAGTGTAATTTTTTTAAGGACAGTGTTACTTTTTTGGGTTATCGAATTGACAAAGAGGGGTTACATATTCCTCGAGAGCGAGTGAGGGCCATTACTGAGACTCCACCGCCATGTAATGTACAAGAAGTTAAAGCATTCTTAGGTCTTGTTAACTATTATTCGAAGTTTATTGAAAATATGTCTTCAAAAGCAGGGGCTTTATATTATTTATTAAAAAGTAATAGTAAATTTATTTGGGGTAAGGCACAAGAAGTAGCTTTTAACAGAATTAAGGAATCTATTTTATCAAATAAGGTACTTATACACTATAACACGGAGTTGGAGTTAGTGGTAGCATGTGATGCTAGCCCTGTGGGTCTGGGAGCAGTCCTATCTCATAGATTTTCCGATGGCACTGAAAAGCCAATAGCTTTCGCTTCTCGTACATTGACAGAGTGTGAGAAAAGATATGCCCAGATTGATAAAGAAGCTTTAGCATTAGTTTTTGCAGTAAAATACTTTCATCAATATGTATATGGTAGGAAGTTTATTTTAAAAACAGACCATAAGCCTTTAATTAGTATTTTTGGTGAAAAAAAAGGCATACCAACTATGGCTGCTCACAGACTGCAACGCTACGCTGTATTTTTATCAGGTTACTCTTATAAAATAGAATTCATTAAAGGGATTGACAATGGGAATGCGGACGCATTATCTAGATTACCAGTAAGTGGAACAGATTCTATTAATGATGTGGAATGTGATAAATTTTATATTAATCTGATTACTACCAATGTCAAAACGATTGTAGATTTGGACATTTGTATGGAAGTAAAAAAAGATAAAATATTGAGAGAAGTGTTTTTAAGAGTTTGGAGTGGTAATTGGCCGGACAAAATTAAAAATGTTGAGGACCAATTGATACCATATTTTAATCGAAGGAAGGAGCTTACTGTTGAACAAGGATGTCTCCTTTGGGGCCATAGATTAGTCATCCCAAATAAGTTCAGACAAGAATTGTTGAATGAGTTACATCACACTCATATGGGTATAGTGAAAATGAAATCTTTAGCTAGGTCATATATCTGGTGGCCAGGCATTGACAATGATATTGAGAATATGACTAAAAGTTGTACTTCATGTTTAGCTAACAGTAACAACCCACCTAAGAGTGTTCTACACAGTTGGCCTTGGCCTGAGGGTCCTTCAAAACGGGTACATTTAGACTTTTTGGGACCAGTAGATGGCAAAATGTTTGTTATTTTAATTGATGCTTATTCGAAATGGGTTTTTGTGAGATATATGCCTAATATCACTACTGCAATGACTATTAAAATATTAAAGGAGTATTTTTCGTTATGGGGCATTCCTGAGAAATTGGTTACAGACAATGGATCTTCTCTATGTTCTACCGAGATGAGTGAATTCCTTAGCAAAAATGGTGTATTTCATATTAAAACTCCACCATACAACCCTTCTACGAATGGGGCAGCGGAGAATACAGTTAAAACTTTTAAACAATTCTTAAAGAAATGTGCCAAAAATACTGACATGGATACTAATATTTGTAATTTTGTTTTATCATATAATAGTACTAAACATTGTGCGACTGGAGTTAGTCCAGCAGAGTTGCATTTAGGCAGGCTTTTAAATATATCACTTGATAGATTAGTATCTTTTGCTAAACATAAGTATAATAAAAGTCTGGAAAATGCTAAAAAGAACTATAGAGGAGGTAGAGTTAAGAGTTATGAAGTTGGAGATAGCATAATGTGTAAGAATTATAGCCCAGGGGATAAGTGGATAACGGGTAATGTGTGGAAAAAATTATCACCGGTAACTTACTTAATTAAAACTTTAGATAATAATGTTGTGAAGAGACATCTAAATCAAATAATTGACAGGCAGTGTAAGAATCCTAGTGGTCAAATAGAACAAACAGTATTATTAAATCAGTTACCGTATAGTGAGGAGGATGATAAAGCAGAAAAATCTATCGAGGAGAGAACTATGGGAAGTGAGGAGGTCTTACATGAACAAGATGAAAATGATGATAATATAGTATGTGAGAATTTGGTTAGGAAGAGTGGTAGAGTAATTAAAGCACCTAATCGTTTAAATTTATAATTATTATTTTACTTTCTATATGTATACCTATATAAAATAAATATGTTTCTGTAGTAATTAATAAAAAAAAAAAAAAAAATATGTAATTCCAATTGTGTGATTGTAATTGCATAATATATATATATATATGTTATGTATCATTTATAATAAAAAAAAAAAATGTATTGTATACTTGTTTAAATATTTGTATTTTTTTATTTAGTGAGGAGGAACTGTAGTAAAAAAAAAAAAAAAAAATGTATTTTATACTTGTTTAAATATTTGTATTTTTTTTTATTTAGTGAGGAGGAACTGTAGTGTTTGAGTGTAATGTTGGTCACAATGACACACAGTAATGTTTGTAATAGATAATAATTTATGTTAGAGTAGATCTTAATTATTAATCTTTATGCTATGGAATGCTACGGCATAAAAGGTTAGATCTCATGAGACATGTAGAGTTGCTATTTTATAATAAAAGAATCTTTATGTAATTATAAAAAGTGGTATTAATTATTTAGTATAACGGTTGAACCTTAAATATAACAAGAATATACTTTGTATGTTTCTCAAAGTATTGAACAATTGAACGTCATTAAAAGATATTAAATATTATTAACTCATATTCACATACATATTATTATAATATACACCCAAGTATGTAAATACATTACTGTGTGATGTAAACGTCGTCGATGAACACTTTTATGCTAGAGAGAAAGATCCATGGTCTAAGATGTGTCAAAAGGTCGAGCTATCGAGACAACAAAACAATATAAATACGACGATATAATGATGTTTATTGAATCAACAAAAAGTAGTGTACATCAGTAAATGATAACTGTGCGTCGAAACAGACATCGCCGCTCTCCGAAGACCTGCAACACGTTTAAAAACTATATTTAATTACTATGAGTACCAGTGGCGCCCAAGGGGGGGTCAAGGTGGTTCAATTGAACCAGGTATATTTAGGGTGGGGTGTCTTTAAGTTTGAAAACATCACAACATGTTTTAGCATATGAAGTGAATATAGAGTACGATGTTGTTATTGTTAATATAAAGTATAAACTACAACATAGGCGACAGGCACAATGTGCTTACAATCTATAGTCGTTCTAATAGTGGTACAGAGTACAGACGGACGACGGTACTGTAGAAGAGACTTACCTAGAGTATATACTAGATAGGTAGGTAATATAGCTAATATAAAAGCAATAGCCAATATACGGAACGGCCAATGGGAAAAGGTTATAAGAATAAACCGTACAATGATACAATCTCACACAATGATTCAAGAAATAATATATAAGAAGTCAAGAAGATAATTATATTATTATGATATAGAATATTATGCAGTTGAATGGTTATCCCGTATCTGTGTGCAGTTATCATGAATGGGTAAATAATATTTACCAAATATTATATTTATACCCACTCCAAAAGTCAAAAATATTAATTATGTCGTTGACACTAAAAATAAACGTTATAAGTTATAACATGTCCGTGGGCCTACGCTATCATGAATTCTGGGTAATACCATCAGCCGTCGATTAACTCGTATTCATAAGATTATTTTTATTAGGAAATAAATTGAAAATAGTCATAATGATAATGAAACATTGAAACGTTTGAAATGTGACCAAAATAATACGTGTAGAACTGTAGACAGTACTGTTTAACTGTTTAGAGGTTAGTGTTTTAATTTAGTGTCAGTTTATGAATATCATTTTAATTTAAATTACATTAAATTTACAATTTAACTAAAAGTTGATATTTTATAAATACCTTATTATATACTTATTATTGAAAAGTATGAATTTAACATGCAAGCATTGTGGACGTGACAGGAATAATGAAAATAATACCAATTGGAAAAGACACACCGAATCATGCAAAACCAAGAATAAAAGGCAAAAAGTGAACTTAGACAGTTTTTTTTTAAAAAAACCTAAACTCTCTACACGTAAGTATTGCCCTATTAGTGTTTATAGATAATATAAATGCAGGCACCTACCTAAATACTTTTTAAAATAAAATTATTTTAAATTACTTAGCTGTTCTACAAAATGACGTGCTAGTCAACAGTGTCAACACAGAGGACTCTTCAGCGTCACAATGTACATTAAAAACGCCAAGTAAGTAATATGTACCTAATTTTTATTCCTGTTTTTGATTATTAAAATATTAAATTTTTCAATTAAAGTAAATAGTTTCAAAAATACTGAAATTTTAAAACAAAATTTTTGGGTTATAGAAATTGTATTCTTAGTACCTAGGTACCTACTGAGTACAGAGTGTTTTAGTTGGGAATATTCACAAACATGTGTAAAATAAAATTTAATAATATGCCATAATATTATCAAAGCATAATTTTTTTTTTATACTGTGCATTTAATATTGAAATAATTTATTGTGTTTACTTTGATCATTTATTGTATTATTTTTTTTTAATATAAATTTCACATTTTCTACCTAGTTGATAAACTTGAAATGTTATGTGAACATTTAACTACACATGCTAATGAAAATTGCAATCAAAATGTTGTTTCGACTGGGCTAAATACTGATCAGTTAAAGTCAGGTAATTAAAATTCTTATACTCTTAATTAAATACATTTATTTGTTCAATTTTATAATTTATTGTGATGAAGCATATATTTTTATTTTGTTTTAAAATTGAATTAACTATTAATGATGTATATTGTTTTTTGTTCTAAGCATTTAAGCATTATTTAATTTTCACTATATATACATTTTTATTGAACAGTATTGGTAATGATGTGAAAATGTAAAAATGTTTTTCGATATAAATTTCATATTTTTTAGTTGGTAAACTTGAATCATCATGTGAAAATTCAATTACAGACGTTTATAGTGAAAATGTTGATAAAATTGTTGCTGAATTTGGACAATATACTGATCAGTTAAATTCAGGTAATACTCCTATACATATAAGTTAATTAATGTATTTATCTACTTGATTATTTTATTTATGTTCTCATTTATATTTTAATATTTTATAGTTGATCAACTTGAATTGGCATGCAAAAATTCTACTACAGCTTTATCCAACAAAAATGTTAGTCAAATGCAATGTGTTACTTCATCTGAATTAAATATAAATAATTTTGAATCAGGTAATTAATCATATTTTGGCTTAGTAAATTAATTTGATGAGTAATTATTTAAAATACTAATCCCTAATTCATACATGATAAATTATTATTATAATAAAATTATTTTTTTTTTTTTTAAATTGTAATGTAACATTCAATTACATATTATCTAACATTTTTGATAGTTAAAATAAAATTTACTAAAAGTATTTAATACTTAATTAAAAAAGTATTCTACATACTAGAAAGTATTTAGAAAAAATTATTTAATTACATTTACCCAAATATTTTACAAGGCCTAACCTTTAACTGGTAACTAATGTGCAACACTAATATAATAAAGCATAATTTTTTTAAAATTGTAAATGCATGAATTATGTACTGTGAATTTTATGTTTAATTATTTAAACTTATTATGTTTACTTTGTTTATTTTTGTAAAATCATTATAACATTTTCAATACTATATATTTATTAAATAATTTATAATGTTTGTTTTGTTTCCTTTAATTTACAGATAAACCTGCAGACTTAGCATTTGAACTTATTAATTCATTTGATCCCAAATATTTGTTGAACTCTAATTTGACTCCAGAAGATAAAATAGCAATTATCAACAAAGGAGCATTTCAACCAGAGAAGAATGAACTTTCAGACGGAAATTATCCTCAAGAGCATGGTCATCGTTTTAAAACAGAATACTACTATAGAATTCTACCTAGTGGTGAACGAATCAAACGAGAATGGTTAACATTTAATATAAGAAATAACCGTATGTATTGCTTATACTGCATTTTTTTTGGAAAAAATAAACAAAATGCATGGACAATTGAAGGCTTTCATGCTTGGCAAAGATTATATGATATTGGTATACATGAAAAAACGGAAGCGCATATAAATGCTTCAATCATAGTTAAAATGAAAATTCATTGTATGCCAGTCCTTCCTCAGCTATACGAATGTAAAAGATTACAAACAACAGAAAACAGAGAAATTGTAAACTCTCTCATAGAAGTCACTTTATTTCTTGGTCAACATTCTCTGCCATTCCGCGGTCATCGAGAAGGTTGGGATGAAAAGAACAAAGGTAATTTTAAAGATCTTACAGTACTGTTGAGTAAGTTTTCCCCAGCTCTAGCTGTGTATATAAGTAAATTGCAAACAAAAGGAAAAAGTGAAGTTAATTTTTTATCGTGGAGACGGCAGAATCAACTAATAAGTTCTATAGCTAAATGTATAAAAACATCTATAAATAATGAAATAAAAACATCAAAATATTTCAGTATTTCAATTGATACTACTTTTGACTCTTCTAGGCGTGAACAATTGGCTTTTATTATACGCTATATTTCATTTGAAGGACCATCTCCTCTTATAAAAGAAAGGCTGTTATCATTAAAAGAATCTCCACAAGCTAAAGGAAGTCAATTATTTTCTTTATTTCAAGATATTTGCCTTGAAAATAATTTAAAATGGAAAACAATGCTAGTGGGTCAAAGTTATGATGGTGCAAACAATATGCGAGGGCAGTATCAAGGATTGCAATCATTTATAAAAGAAGTAAATCCAGCTGCTATGTACACATGGTGTTACGCTCATCGGCTAAACCTAATAGTTGTTCAAGTAACTAGCAGTTCACCTGATTCTGTTAATTTATTTGGTAATATAGAAGAGTTGTATAATTTTATTTCTTCAAGCAAAAAAAGAGTGGCATATTATGAGAATAAGCAAAAGGAAAGATATCCAACTGTTAGAGTAAAAAGGTTAAAAAGAGTCAATACTACGCGTTGGATGTCATATTCAATGGCTCTTCAAACAGTTTTCTCAACTTTTGATGTTATCATAGACACATTGGAAAATATTAAAATTACAGAGTTATCAGATTTTAAGGTATGTTCCAAAGCTAATGGTCTAATTGATTTTTTACTGACAGAAAGATTTGTTGTAACAGCCGTTTGTTACAATAAATTATTTGAAATACTAGACCCACCAACCAAAATGCTACAATCATCTGATATAGATCTATTAGGGGCAGCAAATTGCATTCAAGTGACTTTAGATAAAATAAAAAGTATGCGATCAGACAATGTGTTTACCAAGCTCTACGACGAAGCAGTTGATTTCGTAAGCAAATCAGAGTTTGAATTTACTCCTTTGCCTATTAAACGATGTAGACGGAAAAAAATGATGTCAGACGAAATTAATCCTGATCATGTTATCACTGATCCTAAATTAGAATATAAGGTCAATACGTATTTTTCAACAGTTGATGCCGCTATTATTGCAATTGAAGAAAGATTTCATTCAACAGGACAACATTTACTTAGAGATATTTCGCTTTTTTCAACTTCTCGTCTTCGTCAAACAAAGAAAGATAATTTTTCGTTACCTAAAGATGCCTTTGATACATTTTGTGAAATTTATTGTAAATTTATCAATAGCTCTGATTTAAAAAGGGAATACATCCTATACTCAAACTCATTTTTTGAATTTGAAGAATCTGTAGGTTTTCACAAAACTAATATACACAAAGAAATAGATGAAAGTGAAGACAATGAAGATGAAGACAGTTCTGGAGAAGAAGCAGGAGAAACAATAGTTAGTAATAAACAAAATTTACAAAATGTGGGAACATTACTTCATTTATTCCAAGTTTGTCATAAATCAGGCTTGAAAAATGTTTTTCCGTGTTTGTATGATGCATTGCATATTGCGAGTACATTACCAGTATCAAGTACAACACCGGAAAGAACATTTTCAAAACTAAAAATTATTAAAAACAGGTTGAGAACTACAATATCCCAAGAGCGTTTGGAAGATTTGATGCTCATATCTTGTGAATCTGATATAAATATCAATAATGAACATGTCATACAATATTTTTCTGAATTTAGCACTGTTTTAAAAAAATATTTAATGTAAAATCAATATTCATCCATAAATTACTTTTTAACTTGTATATAGTACAATAATAAATTGACGTGTTATTAAAATTATAAACAAATTATATTATTTAAAAAAAAAATACTGTACCACCAAAGTTAGATTATTATTTTTAAGTACATCAATGCATTTTATTGAATAATTTACTTAAATGTGAGTTTAGATAAAAACACTTGAAAGACAGATTTTAAAGGTATTTTTGTGATTGAAGAAGTCATTTGCGAGCGGCTTTGGTAGAGTTAAAAATATTTAATTTATTTATAGATGTTTGATTGATGAACAGGTAGGTGGGTGGCTATTGATTTAACTATTTGAACCATATATTTCATAGTTGTTGTGCGCCACTGATGAGTACATTAATGTAAAGAAATAAAGATATTCGTACCATATTTCGGCGACGAAGACGGTAGAAAACGATACGGCAGACGATAAAAGTAACGAATAGGGCTAGAACACGTAATAATAATATAATAATACTATTATATAATATAAAATACCTGTATATAATAGTACAGAGCAAAAAGTACAGATTACATACCTCGTAAGTCGGTCAGCGTCGCGATCAAAAACACACGAAACGGAAAAAAATCTGCGGAAAAAAAAATTGAAAAAAAACGTCGTTCGGCGGCCGTAATTTATACCGCGATGGCGATTGACACGAACGCAATCGAAACCGTATACGTAGGGTTTGAAAGAGACGAACGCGGACAGAACGGCACCGAAAAACGTGAAAAAGTCTTAAATCCGGTGAAAAACGGAAAACGTTCGAAATAATAATAGTAATAACTGAAATATAATAATAATTGATAACAATCGCAGTGATAAAAAAAATATATATTTATAAATACGTATTATTATACAAAGAAAAAATATAATATATTATAATATATAATATCTTATTAAACGAAAACGAATAATTTAATTCTTACATATACGTACGTAAAAAGAGAAAATAATATTTATACATTAGCAACGTAACGGGAATACCGAAAACGCGAAAACGAATAAATATAATATTAATAATAAAAAAATATATAATGACAATGACTCAGGGCTGCCACGCTTTAAAAATGAGGTCTCCTACCTATGGTATTATATTCTCGTACACCACATCCTACAATATATCGTGTTCTCGTACGGCCGTATCCCACTCTTTTTCTTGGCGCAAACCCAACGTTATCACTTATCAGTTATCACCACAATTAAATATAACAACCACGATTAAAGATATACTAATATATATAACAGACAATATGAAATATAGAATATGATATAGTATGATCATAGTCTGTGGTATAATATTGGTTAGGTAATAATTATTATAATAATTATAATATACCCTATAAATACTAAGTTTAAGTATTATGTCTAAAATAAATCGCTAATAAACAGCTAGAAATTATTCACTTTATTAATATATAATATTTATTTTGTTTGTATATCAGACAATTCGTTATCCTTATCCTTATCATCAGAAGAAAACAATAATTTATGACACATTTTTTCCTGCATTTTTTTAGTTGGTTCAAAGTTAATACAACTTTTTGTAGAATTTCGCCCCCATTTAATGCATTGTTTCGCATGTAATAAACCGTTTATTGTCTCCATTTTAAGACTCGATCTTATTTTTGTCTTAATGCAGTTCACGTTAGAAAACATTCGTTCACAATCAGCATTCGAGTGAGGTAAGCTAAAAATTCCAAGAGCAAAGTTGCAAATTTCTGTGAATGTATGTGATCCATTGTCTAAACCAAATTTTTTCAGTTTCCACCTAAATAAAAAAAATATACCTAGATGATTTGTTATATTTAATTGTTTTAATATTTATTGATTATCCTAGTAAATATTAAACTTTAAAAAATAGCTACCAAAAAATATCTGGTTGTTTTTCGTTTTCTAATCCATCAGGGAATTGAGCAATTGCAATCGGTAATCTCCTCCACTGATCATCTATATTTTGATTTGTCTTAGAATCATTTATTGAAACTAACCGTGGCATTAAAGTCATAAGTGGAACAAGTGAAGGTTCTTTGTCCCTGAATTCAAGAGATAATGCGTTTTGTGGTTTTAAAATATTAATTTTTGACAATACTGGGTCAGCCATATTGTATCTTTTCTTTATTTCTACGCATGCGGTAATTAGAAATCTACGACACCTAAAAAAAAGTTAATTTTAGAGATTTAGAACAATTTACTTTATTTATTAATGAATATATAACACTATGTATTATTGTAAATTTGTACCTATCAAAAAATTCTCTTTTACGAATTGGTTCAGATACTATTTTTGGATCATTTATATGAACCAATATTTTAGCACCAAGATATAGTTGTCGATCATGTAGAAGAAATTCATCATTATTTGGATTTATTTTGTCTGGATCAGTTTGCATGACATAGTTCCTTTGCATAAAACATAGAAGTATTTCTTTATACATTTCTACTACCATATCATGTAATTCTGTGATAAATATTCTGCGTTTGAAAATATTGGTTGAATCTAAAAACAAATAGCATCAATTTAATGTTATATATTATAAAACAAATTATACATCAATATATAATATTACAAAATATATCAGTTATAAATGTACAACTAACCTTGTAAATTTTGGTAAAGCCCATTCCAGAAATAAATAATACAACTTTATAAATGGATCATGTAAAGCTTGGAATATATGTTCAGTGATAATAAGTTTTTCACTTAAATATGTATCATTAAAATACAATTTTAATGCTTCCCATTGTTCTAAAAGTCGTTCAACTACAGCAATTAAAGATAGCCACCTTGTTTGAGACGGATGTAAAACTTTATGAGGCTTCAACTCTAAATATTTTTGGAACATGATAAAATTGGACTGCCTTTTTGCACTGGACTTCAAATGGTTGTATACATTCCTAGCTAAATCTTCACACATTCTAGGTAAAACTTTGCAAGCTTCACTTGCGCACAAATATGCTGAATGGCACACACATGAAAGTACAAAAATACCTGAAATAGTCATATTCCTATATATAGAAATATATATTTTATAGAAATTAGGTTAGCAATCAAGAAATTTATACCAGGGCATTCTGATCTAAATCTGGATGCAACAGAATTTTTATGGCCCATCATTACATTGCAGCCGTCAGAACCAAAACCAATAATGTTATCTTTTGGAATTTTATGTTTAATAAAACTGTTCATTAAACTGCTGAACAAATTTTCTGCTGTAGCTAATCCAGGTGCCACAGAATTGTAAACTTCATGGAGGTCCCAAAATTTACTTTCTATTTGGCATGATGTTTCATCAAAAAATCTAAAAAAAGAATCAGATTAAAATATAAATTTATACTTAATATAATTGCATTGAAAAAACTTACCTTACAACAACACATGATGATTTCACAGTTCCAATGTCAGTCGATTCATCTGTAAGTAAGCTAAACTTTGTATTTCTTAAAATATCTGCTAAATCTTCCTTATGAGTTTTTGCAATCACATTTTTCACAATAGCTGTAGTTTTTGTACGTTTCATAGCTATATTCTTAGCTATATCAGAGTCATGGAAACATTCTTTCAACATTTCTGTCATGTGATCAGTTGCTAAAAATGACAAATTATGTTCGGCTACAAAAGCAGCAATTTTTATTTCTGCTCGTTGTACGTTTGTTTTCATTATTGTAGAAATATCTTTCTTGGCATAGGCAGTTAACAACTGTTGATTAGTTCTTTTAGTGCTTAATGATGAAACTATCTGTTTGTGTTTTACTCCTTTTCCGTGAACCTTTATGTTGGATAATTCTGATACCATCGATGCATTACAATATTTGCATTTGGCTTTATATTCGTCATCTTTGTCTGGTATAAGCCATTCTCCTAAGTCTTGATCTTTGCACCATTCTAGTCTAAATTTTTGAGCTCTGTGTTTACGAGATTTCTTCACCATCAAAATATGATCGAGATCATCGAGATCGCCTTTGCGTTTATGTGTACTCATGATTGAATAAACGAATGAGTAATGATTAATAATTGAATAAACGAATAACAAGCAATACGTAATAACACGTTAATCAGAGCAAATAATAGAAATTTTTAACAAAGTTAAAAATAAATCATTTTCCCCAAATCCCAAGTGATTTCACCATAATATAAATATATTTACAACATAGTATGACACTATGACCAATACAATACATATAACCAGGAGATCCAAACAATCATTATTTGGAAAAGTTTTTAAAAAAAATTAAATTATTTGATTTCATTGAATTTATAGCACAAATTAGAAGTTTTTCGGCAATATTTTCAAATTAACGTACATTTACGTAGGATACATCATATGTCATCGTACATCCTATAAATTCCACAAATTCTGGTACGAGTACGATAATTATCCTACGTGTGGCAGCCCTGCAATGACTTGATAACGAAACGGCGGTTCGGAACACCGATCGGTGGGCGGGGCTTAAAAAAAATTTAATTTTCCTATTGGACGCGCTTAGGATACGGGTGGCGCCGCGGCGGGCAACGGGTCAACTACAACGCGTTTTATAATATAAGACTAGCGGCCCGTGAGTCTCGCTTCGGGTGAAACTCGGTGTAAGTGAATACCCTAGGACGGAAACACGAATTAGCAGAAATTCTAGTTATCACCAATTAAATTTTGTGTTAAGGTGGGTGATAACGGTGTTTGCGAAGATGATTCCACTGATGTGATTGCTCTATATTTTGGCGGTCTGGTTTTGAACGCGAAAAAGTAGAATTTGAGTGTCTAGTCGTTCATCATCAACCAGTGTAAATCGATACTTTACAATGCAATCCGCCTACGGCGGATTGTCCTACCTCCTAACGTCGAAAGTCTATTGCTACATTGTAAATGAAAAGGTTAAATTAAAATCCTTAATTTGAATGTCTAGCTGTCAATCATCAACCTGTGTAATTGAATTTACAGTGCACAAATAAACCTAACAGGTAGGCGATCCGACTACGTCGGATCGCGGACAATGTGAGCGCAATATATGAAATAACAACTTTGAAATTAGTAAATACTCAAATTACGGTATATTATTTCACTATTCACGTGCCACAAGGTTGTCAGGTGTTGTTTGGTACGTAAAAACGTGGAAGTCGAATCTTTGTTTTGAGTGTCTAGTCGTTGATCATCAACCGGTGTAAATCAATACCCAGCAATGCAATCCGCCTACGGCGGATTGTCCTACCTCCTGACATCATTAGGCAGACACTGTTTTGTTTGTAGAATATTTAAAGTCGAATCGCGTTTTTGAATGTTAAATACATTATCAAGATATCAATAGTATAAATCAATTTACACGAAACTAAACCCGCCAGGTAGGCAATCCGACTTCGTCGGATCGCGGACAATGTGGGCGCATAGGTGAAATCTTAAATGTATTAAATGTACAATATTACTAAAAGTCGTAACACTGGAGTATTATTAGAAACAATTCGTAATTTATTCTATTAATTTACAGAAAAAAACTATAATCACGGAAGTCACTTTAATCGTGTATTTAACGTATTATATACAATAATAATTCAAAATAAATTTAAAACAAAATATTTCGTGAAAAACAGGAAAAAAATGCAAAAACTTCGGGCGGCCGGGATACGGCATGCGCCGCCGCTATTTTCGCCGGAGCGGGATTCGAACCTGCCTACCTAATCATGGGGACCTACGCCTAACACCTATCGACTACAGTTCTAGTTGCAGAATTCTGTCAAATCTTGAGGATTTAAACTGTTTCCGATCCACGATGAATTTTGCGTTAAGCACAGTTTTTCTTAGGCAATTCGTATATTTCATGTATAATGACTCGGATATTCATATTAATTGTGTTTTTTATGTGTTTGTCCAGAACATTTGTTTGTATTGTCATTTTTTATGTGTATGATGACATATATTTATCATACAATATTAAATATTAATGCCCACACCTATCAATATAATTCCATATTATTATCAAAATACATTAAACAAATGCTTCTTAAAATATTACAATATATTTTAATTACAATTACAAATACATGTATTACGTATAATAAGGTAGGTATCTGTTTAACAATATTTTTGATTTATTCAATATTTTAAATCCTGTAAAATTATACATGTACTACATGTATTCAGTATAATTTTTTTTAAAAACTATAATTTATAGTCAAACTCAAACTTATTTTCTGTTATTATTAATATTATATTTGATTAAATATTTATATTCTAAATTGAATGTAAAGTTTCTGATTAATACTGTTATATGATGTTTAGTATTAAATATTTTTTACTGAAAAAATTAGAATTACAAATAAAAAATGTATATTTAACGTTTGCAACTTATTTATGGTGTTCTCGATTCAAAAAAAAATAAATATTAATATGTTCATGATACACATCAATAGGTACATAAATTTAAGTTTTTATTTTATTAGATTTATTAGATAGATATAATCAATTAGGATAGGTATAATCAATTGTATAATATAATATTATTACCATATGGGTTTGCATACATATTGTGTAGTACCTACTGTTTAGTACACATTACTCTTTATAAAAGTTTAGTCGAACGTCAGTATTAAATATTACCTTGAAGAAGTAGTTTAAGTATAGTATATGTATATAATTACTGATCAACTACCTTAACTCAACAACTCACCTAAAAACTATTAGCTAAAAACGGTCCAACATTTTCAGTATGTTTTTAATTTAACCTGCAATAGTTGTTTGTACGGTCAATATATATACATTTGATCGGATGTAATTATCTGGAGTTGTATACATACATAAATATTACCAACTCAAATAAAACAATTCACCTCTGTAGTTTTAAATCACTTATATTTATTGATTTATGACAATATACTGTCCATAAAAGTACAATAATACTGTACTGTGCGAATAGACCTTTATCATCGACAAACACTTCTGTGCCACCCAGCACAACCCGAGGTGAAATATTAATCTAATGGAGTAGGGTTGAGCAAAGGATAAGACAATGTAAATAAAACTATATAACACAATTTATTGATTCAAAAACAGTAATTTAACCATCAACACTTAATGTCTCATCTGCTCTAGGACGTTTGATTTGATGACGGAATCGGCGTACAAACGGCACACGTACGGCGTCTAAGAGACGCGCGTTACTCGAAAAACACCATTCCCGGATCGAAAATCGCGAAACGGGGCGACGAAAACGTAAAAAGGCGAAACGAAATCGGCGAGAACGTCGGTCGCCGTCGACGCGATAGCGACTCGAAAAAAACAAATACGTAAAAAACGGGCGCACTACCGGCAGTAAAACGACACGGCGGACGCGAAAAACACGACCGCGAGGTCGAAAAACGCCGTTAAATCCGCGTAAAAGGGCTTCAAAAGTCGAAAAGCGTTGAAAAATTTCGAAAAAACGATATATACAGTAATAACAAAACGACGAAGCCGAAACGGTGCGATAAGCCGATAACGACGAAAGGCGATAACGGTACGGGAAAAGAATTCTAATTTTTCGATTGGCCGGTCTTATAGGTACAGGCAGCGCAGCGATCGGCGTGCCGCGTCAACATTTATATTTTATATAATAAGACTAGCGGCTGGTGTGCCTCGATTCCAGGCTTGTGGAAGCCGCCTCCGGCGCCTTCGAGGGGGTCGAGTGAAAATCGTTTCAAGGGAAATTCGGTTGGTAATTGTAGTCGGGTGTCTAGAAATCGGTCACTAAAAGTTTGTATTGACGCTTGCCCAGTGTTTGTTCGAATTCAAAAAGAATAAATGTGTACCGAAAATGGTAATTGAGTGTCTAGCTATCAATCATCATATGGTGTAATATCGCGTCCTGTCGCCTGCCCGGTTCTTTTTAGTATGTAAAAGAAATAATATATCCCAAATTGTAATTGAGCGTCTAGCCATCAGTCCTAAACCGGGGCAAATAGATACCTCGCTGAGCAATTATGGATTGCATACATATCGTATCGTTTGCCCGGTGATTTTTTGCATGAGAATAAAATAAATAAATAAAATAATGGTAATTGAGTATCTAGCAATTAGTCATCAACCAGTGCAAATCGATACTTGTGCTGGGCAATCCGCCTACGGCGGATTGTTATACCTCCTGACGTCGAAAGTCTGATGTTATATTGTAGGGGAAAAAGTTTAAGTCGAACGAAATTATAATGTCCTATATTTTGGGAAAATCGATTTATACACAACTAAATCGCATAGGTAGGCGCAATTAATGAAATCTGAATTTTTTATTTGCTAAAAATTGAATATTCTTTATGAGTTACTAAACCCCTCAGGTAAGCAATCCGACTGCGTCGGATCGCGGACGATGTAAGTATTGTAAGTGTAATACGTGAAATAATCTTCAATACATTTATTACATCATGTTGTAATACTGTTATATTTTTTTATCTTGAAACTTGAAAGTTATGATAGTAATTTTGCATAAAACCCTGATGAACCTTATATTAATTAAGCACAGGTTTTGATTGATTTAACATATAAGAATAATAATATAATAAATAATAAAATAATAAAATAAAATAATAAATAATATAATAAATAATTCAATAATATAGAATAATAATTAGAATAACAAAGGAAAAAAAAAGGAAAAAAAAAAGAAAAAAATGCAAAAAATGAATCGCAGTGTTAATCAAAGCGCCGCCAGATCATCCACCGGGGCGAGATTCGATCTTGTTACCCCTGCCTATTCCTATCCTATCCTAACGCCTAATCCTATCGACTACAGTTTGAGTTGAAAATTGGTGACAAATCTCGAGCACATAAACAGTTTCCGACCCGCCACGATTTTTTTGTTATACACTGCTTTATTCATGCGATTCGTATAATTCGAGTGTTATGAGACTTGAATATCTTTATTTATAGTCTTTTTGATGTATTAATTTACAATATCTGTTTACACTGTGATGTTTTATTATGTATTATGAGCATAATGTGTTTAATACTCTATACACCATTTTAAAAATATTCATAATTTATCAAAAAAATTAAATACTAATGCTCATACATGATGATCTACATCATGAATTATTATATATAAATCATTGAGGTCATAATTCATATCTAACTCGAGCTTATTGATGATTAATAATTTAATTATCATTATTGTTCATTTAATAATTTATTTATTACTCTTGAGCAAATTTAACATAAACGTAATACCTAATAAATACTTTTGTCCTTACATGATCGATAATATTGTAAATAATAAATAAAAAACATTGTAATATAACTATCAAAAGAAATGTATATTTAACATTAAATTTCCAATAAATTGGGTGTTCGATTCAAAATATATATATATTGAAATATTGTAGTAAGTAACTATACATTAATATACTATATTTTATTAGTTGAGCAATAGGTAACTATTACATAATTAAAGCATAATTAATTTGTGTAATATAAACCTTACCGAAATAAAAAATTATTATTTTAAGCAATGATAGATATAAATTTTGAAATATTCTTTGAGTGATGTATACAATATACGAATTCATCAGATTTATTCAAAATTTACCTCAAATGTTGCAAGAAAAAATATACCAACTTTGACAGCAAAATCTATGTTAAATAACATATTCATTATTAGTGTGCTAAAACATTTAATGTTATAAGTTGTCTTTTTAACTTATTGTTTTACAATATAATATATATAGATATATAATTATTAATTATTCTCAAAAATTTTAAATCTGTAGACACAAACAAATAATATAATATAATAAAATAAAAACAATTGAGACCATAAATTAAAACTTATTATTATTCAAACAAATTTAATCTACTCACTGTAGCTATAATAACTACTATAACAAAAAGCATTTTAACACTGATACCAAATTGTATATTTTACATTTAAAATATATTATGCGTTTGATCCAAAAAGAAAATTAATACCTACATAAATATTAAAATATTGTAGCAAAATAACTATACACAAATACCTATTGATTTTTTTTTTTAGTTGCCTAACGGGTAAATATTATAAAATAGGAGCATAGGTAATTAATCTGTATAATGTATAAATCTTACCACAGAAGAATGTTTTTATTCAAGGTCTGCAATAATTATATAGATTGAAATATATTATGAGTGCAACATACAATACTTGAATTTATCTGCTCACTACTTTGCTTTTTACTACAAAAATATACTAACGTTACCAGCAAAATCTTATGTTTAATACAATTTGTATTATATGGTATTTATTAAAACATTTAAAATATTATGTTATAACCATACAAACTATAATTAAAAATAAAATATTTTATTTATCATTAATGAAGCACAGGTTTTGATTGATTTAATAATATTATATAAATTATAAAAATCCAACTACGGAATATACTTTTTACGTTTCTCAAAGTAATGTACAATCGAACGTCAGTAATAAATATAAAATGTTATTAACTCAATATTTCACCAATGAGCCCATCATATTCACATAAGTAATATTATAATACACACCCGAGTACCTAAATACAATACTGTACGACACAAACGTAGTCGGTGAACACTTTTGTGCTAGAGAGCACGACCAATGGTCTAAGATGTGTCTAAAGGTCGAGCTACTGAGAACAACAGAAAAATATAAATACGATGATATAATGTAGTTTATTGAATCTATAAAAAGTAGTGTACACGGGTAAATAAAAACTGTGCGTCGAACAGACATCACCGCTCTCCAAAAACCTGCAACACGTTTAAAAACTATATTAACTACTATGAGTATATTAGTAGTAATGAAGTAATGACATACGTATTATATTTCGCTTCGCAGACGGTCGAGAACGATGCGGCAGACGACAAAAGTAACGAATAGGTCTAAAACACGTAAAAATAATATAATAATATATTATATATATTTATATACAGTACAAAGCAAATATAAGCGATTACATACCTCGTACGTCGGTCAGCGTCTGCCCTTTGCGATCCAAAACACACGACCCGAATTTGTGTAATGCTTTCGAAAGGCGCACTACGAATACGGACAGAACGGTCGTAAAACACGAAACGGTCTGCGGAAAAAAAAACTGAAAAAAACGTCGTTCTACGGCCGTAATTGTTACCGCGTTGGCGATCGACACGAACGCAATCGTCGGAGAACAAACCGCATACGTACGGCTTGAAAAAGTAGCGCACTACACAAATGCGTACAGAACGGAAAAGTCTTGTAATATGGTGAAAAACGGAAAATTTTCAAATAATAAGTAATAATTGATAACGATCGCGGTGATAACGAAACGGCTCGTAACGACGATCGGCGGGCGGGGCGGGACTCGAAAAAAAATCTAATTTTCTGATTGGTAATTCACTATAAATACACCTAGCGCCGACGGCAAACGGGCGAACTTCTTACCGTTTTATAATATAAGACTAGCGGCTGGTGTGCCTCGATTCCAGGCTTGTAGAAGCCGCCTACGGCGCCTTCGAGATCCTAGGGTTGTAGAAGCCGCCTTCGGCGCCTTCGAGATCCCAGGGTTGTAGAAGCCGCCTCCGGCGCCTTCGAGAGGGTCGAGTGAAAATCGTTTCAAGGGTAATTTGGTTGGAAATGGTAGTTGGGTGTCTAGTTATCGGTCACTAAAAAATATGCTGAAGGCGATTGCCATCAATCAATTATTATTATAAATATAAAAAATAAGATGGGTTATCAGTCATTATCATTCGGTGTAAAAGTTTGTCTCTAGGCTTGCCCGGTTCTTTTTTGAATGTATACACAAAATAAATAATTACGAAAAATGGTAATTGAATGTCTAGCTATCGATCCTCAACTGGCGCAATACCGTGTCCCATCGCATGCCCGGTTCTTTTTTGAATGTATATATAAAAAAAAAAATACTAACGATTGTAATTAAGTGTCTAGCTATCAATCATCATCTAATGCAAATCGATGCCGTCGCATGCCCGGTTCTGTTGAGTATACCATAATAACAATAAGGAAATACGAAAATGGCAGTTGTGTGTCTAGCTATCAGTCTTAAACCGATATAAATCGATACTGTTGCTGTCATATCTCCTGACGCTGAAAGTGTGATGTTGTATTGTATGAGAATAAAATAGGTAGTTAAGTAGATAGTCGATTTAAATGCAACTAAACCTCCTAGGTAGACAATCCGACTGCGTCGGATCGCAGACGATGTATGCGTAGCAAGTGAAATCAAAGTGTTGCATACAGACATCTGCTGTAGTGTATCACATTATTGTGTATATGTATAAATTATAAATAATACATCTATTTAGTTCATCACATCATATATTATGTTGTACACATGTCTTATAGTTTGTTTGGTTTTGAAATTTGTTTGCAATATTGCAAAAAATAATATTAATCATGTGCATGGAAATATAAAAGACCTACTGTTGTGTACACAAATGTTGTAAAATAAAATGTATATATATTGTAGATAATTAAGATAAGAAAATTAATAAACAATTTATAATATACATTATGTACCTATTATAAATGAAAATTAAACTTAATATCAGTTAGCAATACAATACATACAATATTAGTAATATACTTAAGCAGTGGCGAAACGAACCTAAAATAACCCATAAGCAAACTTACAATTTACACACCCACCCACTTACCGGCTATAGGTACCTATTATATATATAAAATATTTTTTGTTCAATTAATGTATATATATATATATTAATATATATTTTTATCAATAAATTTAGGTAGGTTACTTATAGAATAAATAATATATTATACTATAATATAATATAAGGTTCATATTATTAATTAGGTAGGTATTGTAATATCATTTTTTTGTTCTTGAAGAAACTAAAGAAAATAAAACATAATAATAAAATGTAGGTACCTATTATTATAAAATAATTGCATTCTAGGAGATGAGAGACAGTTCCTTTATTCTTATAATGTTATTCTAAATAACATATTTTACAGCAATCTAGATAATGTATATAATGTATTATATTAACTTAAAACAAATTTAAAAATATGAAATTAATTATTTAAATATCAACTGTTTTTTTAAAACATTTGAAGTCATAGCAAACGTATCTATGGCTTCATTGTAATTTATTTCAATATCCTTTTCCATGCTCAAAATCAATAAGCTTTCAAGTCGGTCTTGTCCAGTTGTGGAACGTAGGCGAGTTTTAATCAATTTTACCTAAAACAAAATGTTTATAGTTCTAAAAATGTATTTGTTAATTGTTGTTAACTTATACTAGTACAAAATGCATGTCTACATAAATTTACACATATTGTATGTACAATACAGAATTTATATGCATATACTAATAAATTAGTATTACCTTTGAAAAGCTACGTTCAGCTGAAGCAGAAGAAGCAGGTATTGTACCAAGTGACTTATAAGCTTTGTACAAATTGGGAAAAGCTGATATCAAGTTGTAACTTGACAAAATGTGAAGAATTCTTTCTACACTAATTTTTTTTTCATCTACTTGTCTGTCATCTTCATAACTAGTGATACTAGAATCACTATCTTCAGAACTTTGTATACACTTGACATTCTCATGTAGTTGTTTTGGTTCAAGTCCTACGACCAATTCATGTAAACTACTACTGAAAGCTAAATACTCTACTCTTAAATCTTGTAAATTTATACCGTGTATCCATTTTGCTAATTGGTCAAAAGCATCTTCAGGCAATTTTTTACTATTCTTTTTACTATAAGACAGAAGTCGTTCAGGTGAAAGTAGACACAGGTCCTTCATTATCTCTCTAGAGTCTTTAAACCTTGATTCAATAGAATTTATAATGACATCCAACACTTTAAAATACACATCACTTCTAAATACATCTTGAGCAGTAGAAGAAATTTCATCTCTAGACAATTCTCCAGGCATAATTTTTTTTCTACGCAACCTTACTTCTTTAAAGTTCCTTTCTGTTAAGTTTTGGTCTTTTGCAAAACTTTTTGCTTCATTTATCAGTTTTTGACATTTATCATCATCTCTAAGATCAATTAAACGGTTCTTAGCAACATCAACAAGATTAATTGCTTCTATAAAATCAATTGATTTAGATTGAAGGTAATTTGAAACTGGAGTAGTAATTGCAAATATAGTTTTAACTAAATTCATGGCTATAATAAATTCAAAAGAAGATAATATCATTGATAAACTTTTGGCTGTTGAACTTGTTTCGCGATCAGAATCTTCCGCAGAAGCAATTGCATTCAATGATTGTAATAATGCAGCATATTTTTCATATACTACTGTAATTACTCGGTCATGTGAAGTCCACCTTGTGGTAGAAAAACGTTTTAAGCGTCGCACTCGTTCATTTGGATATAATTTATTTTGAAAAAATACAAAAGTAGCAGTTCTTTTTCGTGCACGCATAAACTCAACTAATGCTTTAATATCACCAAAAAAAACCTTTGTTTTGGTACAACAGTCACATGTATCAACTATTACCAAGTTTAAAAGATGTGCGGAACACCACACATATAAAGCATTAGGGTTTTCATTTTGTATTAAAGTTTTTAATCCTGAATATTGGCCTTGCATTGATGCTGCTCCATCGTAAGCTTGTCCACACAAATCTCTTTTCCAATTAATATTATATTTATCTGTTATATTACAAAATACTTCATACATTCCTTTTCCAGTTGAATCTGGTGAAGTTACCAATGCCACTAATCTTTCTTCAATTTTACCTTTATCATTTACATATCTGAGTAAAAAGGTAAATTGCTCTAATGTAGACACATCTGTAGTAGTGTCTATGATGACTGAAAAGAGACCGGATTTTTTAACTTCAAACAAAATCTTAGAACGCACAATTTCTGATAATATGCTCAACAGTTTGTTTTGACTTAAACTTGATAAAAATGTAACTCGGTTGTGTTTACCTTCTATTTTTTTTAAATGAGAATTTAAGGGCCCATGATGTTTTGATAATAACTTCAAAAGTTCTAAAAAGTTCCCTTTGTTCATTGAGGTATTACTTTCATCGTGCCCTCTTAATGCAATATTCTGTCTGGCAGTAAAAAGGAGAGCATCAATGATGACCTTTAAGATTTCTCTGTTTTCAGCTACTTGGTGGTTTGCTGATTTTAAAAGTGTAATATCAATTCTTGTTCTGGTGAAGTACAAGCCCCGGTTAATCTCACTTTGAATATGTTCAGGTAAACACTCGTGATGGTGAATTGTTTTAGCAATGTTTCTATAATCACAGGTACCTTTAGAAGATAAAAATGATTTTTTCGCCTTAACCAAACCAAATAATCTACAAGACATGCAAAATACTTTATCAAGTAAAGGCGAGTATGATAGCCAGGTGCGTTTTGTTAAGTTGCCATCTGGTAAACGTTGAAAATAATGACTTTCATGGAATGACCGAATATTTCCTGATCCATAGTTTTTTGTAGGGAATTTGTTGTATTTTAGATCAGAAGGCAATGGCTGACAAGGTCCGAGATTCACAAAGTATGTTAATATTTCATTTGACATGGTTTCTGGCCAATGAACAGGATCATTTGGGAACACATTATTCATAACTTGGTATTCTAAAAATAAATTATGATTTATCAGTTTATCACTGTCAGTCTAATTAACTGCCACCAACTTATATTTTATTGTTATTATTGTAATGTTATAAAATTTTAATTCTTGTCAGTTGGATTAAAATAAATTATTACTATTTTATAGCTCCATGTTCCCCCAAAAGGCCACAATTATGTAGTTATCTATATAAATAGATATAAATTATACTATTTAAGTATAACATTTTCATATTCCACATACCTGTCAAGTTTGTCGATGCTGGATCGTTTGATATTGTTTCAAATGACTCTATATAACATATTATAAAAATAAATTAATTTATTACTTAATATAAACAATAAATGTAATTACTAACTATTATTTTATACTATAATTGAGTCTGAGCATATATTCGGGTACTATATTAACGATTTATTAGTGCACATTTGTTGTAACTTTTAACTTGTAAGTCACAAAGTTAAAATTGATCATGAAAGCAAATTAAAGTTTTAAATTTTTTAAATTCTTCTAACTTTAATTTAACATTACATTTTTGGACTCATTATAAAATGATAAATAAATTTGGATAGTAGTGGATTTATATCAGAAACTTTTTTTGAAAAAATTATCATTTCAAAACATTAATATTTTTGATCTTCAATATAATATTAGGTTCAATATAAAATAAAAGTAAAATTTTACTATAATTTAATAAAACAGTTTCTTTTTAGAATATGTAATAGTTCTAACTTAAATTTAAAATTACAAAATGTAAAAACAATATTTTAAAACTATCAGTTAGGACTATATGAGTCAAGCGCTTATTTAGTTTTATTTCAGAGAGGGATGATGAAAATATATACCTACCTAGATAGTAGTGTATACGAGTGTATTTTAGAAAAATGTGGACTTAAAATAATTAATGTGAACTAAACTAAGCCATTGTTATAGGTATACTTAATAATATTATTATATTTATAAATTTATTAATCAATATTTTATATAAAAATATATTTTAATATAAAAAATATATATTTTAATATAAAAAATATATTTATATCATACATTCATACCTTCTTCATTAGTGCACTTTAATACTGTAGAGGTATCTTCATTGGTGTTTGGTTTTGTAGAGATAAAATCAGCTTCTTCCTCTACATTGTCTAATAATCCTAAATTAAATCAATTGTTATTGAAAAAAAAACTGTTGTCAATCATTTCAATTGTTTCAAAAAAAAATTACAAGTATCTATAATTATATACTTATATACCTTCAGTAATATTTACAATAGGAGTGTCACATGTATCATCTTCTTCAGTATTGTTGGTTTCAGTATTAATTGATTCCTGCGTATCATAATTATGAATATCAAAATAACCATTGCTTCATAAAAAAAAAAAATAGGTGTCATATCACACCGTCCATACTTACATTAATATTTGAATGGGTTTCTACTGAATTTTGATGAGAGATTTCAAGCTGAATATTATTCTCAACACCACTGAATTCAGACATAGTTACACTAGTGACACTTAAAGCAGTATCCTGGTCCATCTCCATTACATTTTCTTCTAAATTAAATTTAAAAAAGTCATTGATGACTGAAATGTATATTATAAAATATAACTAAATTTAAAAAAATCACCCAACGGGAATACATGATGCAAGGATCGTTGTCCGTTTGTTGGGTAGTGCTAACCTAACTCATTTCGCTCGGCTCAAGGCAGAACATAGCAAACAATTATAATTTTAAATGCAATGATAAACAATTGTTTTAGAAAAAACGATTTTAAGTAAGGGAAGGCGATCAATTAGCCTCTAAATATTATAAACTACAAAATTGTCTTAATTTTATTAAATCATCAATTTACATTGCAGTATAGACGTATAGTACCTAATAATTAATAGATAATACTAGTCAATAAATTATAATAGGAAAGGAAACTCTTAATAATTAGAAATAGTTAAATTAATTAATAGGTACCAGCACTTACCTTTTTGGCACATTTTTTTTTGTACAAAAAATGATTTAATATCAGCACATCGTTTTTTTTGGTGATTTTTCCAACATGAATCTAAATGCCGCTGCCAGTTGACATCATTGATTGTAAGTTTTCTTTTGCCGCAACTACATTTTAGAGATGAGTCATCCATTGTTAATAAACACAGGACTTCAAATTAAAATAATAGTAGGTATAAAGTATATAATAGTATAATAATACGATATTGCAAACTGCAAAGAAAATTTATTTAATTCAGCGTCTTTTAGCACAAATGACCAATGGGCAATGGCTAATAACTAATAAGTCGTAGAAAAAAAATGTTAACAACGAAGCGATTAATACTGTGCAGTGTGCATAATAATAATCTTGTTTCGTATCTTGAACTACTCTATGAATAGTATATCTATAATCTATATAGGTGGGTATTGACCGGGTGTGTTTATCACCGAAAATCTATTTATAACATTTGATTATTATTTCTAGGGCTAAGCAATTGCTTTAGGTAAACGTCGTTCACCACGCCACGACACACACACGTACACATATATGTATATTATGTATGATTAGCCATGTACGTATTTATTAGAATCTATTATCTTATTCTGAATTTATATTAAACTGATTTAACTGGGAATTCACAAAACGACAAAACACGATTAATATTATGAAGAAACCCAGAAATTATAGCAAGAGTGCATGACAATATTCATTATTATAATTTATTATCATTGATTTATGTATAATATTGTTATTATACTTTTACAACTTTTGACACATTTATAATGCACTCATTTTAAACGTACTGATTAATAACATACTTCTAGGGCTTAATAATACTATTAATTAACTATTTATGGTTATGCACTTTCATATTTTCACCCACGACCCACGGCACCCACCTACCCTTGAAAAAATCGAGAAGCAATCGCTTCTCAAAGACCACGGTCGTTTCGCCACTGTACTTAAGTATTTGTATTGTTTGTTTACAATTTTAATTTTTTAATATTGTTCATAGCAGTAATACAATAATAAAAAATAAATAAATATTAACATTGTATATTTGATAGACATTTTTAACATACACAAAATTATGACATAGGTAAAGTATAATATTATGTAATTGTAGATAATTATTAAGTAAATTAATAAACTAATAATAATACACAAACAAAATGCTGTACATAGCGTACACAGCAACAGGTTGGTCATACGGTTTGCTTTGGATACAAATTAATACAAAGATAATAAAATTTATTATAAAATAAAATAATAATATAATAATATAATATAATATAATATAATATAATATAAATATAATATAATATAGTAAATTTTAATGTATTTACATATTACCTACTATAGGATAATTAAAAGAATTCAACAAACAATAACATTATGATGTTATGTATTATTTAAGTAATTAAACTTGGCATTAGTTACTAATACAATACAATATTTGTAAAATGATAATACGTTTAAGTTTTTATTTTACAATTTTAACTTTTTTTTATTCTTTGTATAATTAAATAAATATGAATATTGTATATTATAATAATACGATTGATAAACATTTTATAATTATTATTAAGTAAATTAACAAATTAATGAAAATACATAAATAAAATGGTGTACATGGTGTGTAGCGATCAGTTATGGTCAACAATTTTTACTTTCGTTACAATAAATGTATTTAAATAATTAACCAAGTTGTGCATTGATGCAAAACATAGAAATCAAACATTTTGTACATACATCAATTGACAATCAATTATAAACATCAGTTACAGTAGGCAAAAGCTTTTACAATAATAATAATAGGTGTATGATACTTGCTATATTATAATTATAAGATAAAAAATGAATATAAAAATGTTTAATTAATTAATCAATTAAAATTTAAATGCATGTTTATCATCAATAATAAATCCACAACAACTAATTAATTATTTAGTAAATATTTAACAAATTAAAGAAAACATACAATTAAAATGTTGTACACGGTGTACCAATTATTGTAGTTAACAGTTTTTGGTATAGTTACAAATTGATAGGACAATTATTGTTTTTTATTATTTTTGTTCTAATTTGAATTGATATAAGAGTATCCAACATAAATCATTGCCGCTTGTGTTTCTGAAACAATACAAATAAAAAATATGGTTTAATGATATATTAATTAAATAAATAATTTTAAGTAATTTACCAACTCATGTGTTTGCAGCTGTTTAAATACATGTTCGACATTAGTTACAAATTCACTACAAAGTGAATCCGCATCCAGAGAGAACCGCGTGGAGGTTGCCGAACTTTCTCTCCGCAAGTTTTAGGTCACACAGACAACTTGGATCACACAGATCAGTATAGCATCACACAGATTACTTTGATCACACAGATCACTTTGATCACACAGATCACTTTGATCACACAGATCACTTTGATCACACAGATCAGTAGTATCACACAGATTACTTTGATCACACAGATCAGTTTTATCACACAGATTTGATGTTCACCAAGTTCATGAAGGCCTCATTGTACACTTATTGCATTGCTTGTAGTACTTCTCTGTACACAATGTTCTTGGTAACAAATCTTCCACGATCGTCACCGTACATACCAATTCTAATGGATTGCGAGTTCCTCACTCGTGAAAAGGCTACGTACAATTGTCCGTGTGTGAACACCGGTGAAGGCAGAAGCAATCCAACTCTATCGAACGTTTGACCCTGTGACTTGTTGATGGTCATTGCAAACGACAAACGCACGGGAAACTGCACTCGCCGCATTATGATGGGCAGGTCGTCTTCTCCACTCGACGTGAGTGGTATCGCAGGTATGATTATATCGTCCTGTGCACCACCAGACAACATCCTCGCCTTAAAGTTGTATCGTCGCAGTTCAGTGACAACCAATCTCGTTCCGTTGCAGAGACGTCTCTTAGAATCTAGGTTCCTAAGCAACATCACAATCGAACCTACCTTTAGCGTCAAGTTGTACGGCGGCAGTCCGTCCGGTTCCAGGGTGTTCAGGAACTCTGTAGGATAATTGGCCACTTCGTCGGGGTCGTCGACCACCACAGAGTCTATGGCCGTGTAGCTCCGGTGAGCTCCGTCAATGCGCTGTAAAACCGTACGATTGACCTGCCTGCATTCGTCGTTCCTGGGACATAAAACTATTTTCCGAGCAAACTCGTCGACGTTGGCCAACGACATTTGCTGCGGAAAAACAAAATCGATCAAGTTAGCGACATCGCATACCATTTCCCGGGGGATTTCTACGGTGTCTCGAACACCGTCGACCTCTGGCAATTGGCCGTTCCCGAGCTGAAGCAACCAAGTCGCAAAGTCCACGTCGTTGTCGGCGCGCATGTTTCGCGTCAGATTGAACTGTTCCAAGTCGCGCCACAAACAGTTGTATTTGATCGACGACCTGACGATGTCACTCCTCGTCCCTCTGCGCACGACAGGCAGTATCTGTCTGAAGTCACCGGCAAACAGTACCGGTTTACCGCCGAACGGTAATTCCGATCCCATGATGTCCTTCAACAACCTATTGACCACGGTCAGTTGTAATCCCGGAGACATGGGAGCTTCGTCCCAGACGATTAGTGCCGCGTCACGTATCCTCTGACCACGCAACGACTGCATGGTGATGGTCGACGTCGAATCGTCGGCCAGCGTACCGAACGGCAATCCGAACGTCGAGTGCACCGTCATGCCGCCGTCCATGAGCGACGCTGCGATACCTGTAAAAGCCACGGACAACACGGATCGCCCTTGGTTGCGAAGCGACCATATGAGGCATCCGTATAGTGTCGTTTTACCTGTTCCACCGGGGCCGTCCACGTAGAAGAGTTTGGCGACGTTTCTGTTGTCGTCTACGGCCGCCATCACACGATCGAACACTGTCCGTTGTTCGTCGTTCAAGTTCTCCAATTGTACGGCCCAGCGTACCGCCGCGTCTATTGTACCGAACATGTCGTCGTCCGGGTCTTCTTCCAGCAGTGCGACGTCGGGTAGTGGCAAACCGTAATCCGCGAGCGATTTCCCGTGACCGCGAAGCAGCCTGTCGATTGCGTCCAGACACGCCGCCCTCGCGCGGTCAACGTCTTGCAATCGGTGATTGAAGTCATCCATCATGTGTTCTTCGCTTGCTTGAAACAACGCCAGTGGGTTAGCGGTCTCGCAAAACAATAGCATTGTCACGAACAGGTAACGAAGCTGGGCCGGAGTGTCCAATGTTGCCGATTCGGCCATGCACGCCAGCAGAGCTCGGTCGTCTTCCAAAAGTCCCATCGCGACGGCTGCAGCGCCGTATGTTGGATGCTCTACCCCGTCTACCGTCTTCATGTCCCGGAAAGACTGTGGGCCTCTTTTGTGCAGAAGTAGCAGTCGCAAATGGAAACGATCTCGATCAAGTGGGTTGACGACGTACATTCGAGCCAACGTCTCGTACGTCACCAGTCTTTGCCGCCGGCACCACGTTTTGCGCGTCGCGTTCCAAGTGTAGTGTACCGGTATCTCTTGGTACAGGTACTGTCTAGCTTCGACGTCTGTTGTGTTGAGTTCGAAGAAAGCCGTGAGTTTGGTTCGACCCAGGGCGGCGTTTTGCACTCGCTCTAGTACCTGTTCGGGTGCAAAGTATACGTTGTGATAGTCTTCCAGGTGGACCGGAAGTCTGACTATCGTATGACTTTTGTTATGCATTTCGTAAGAAAACAATCTCCAAACGGCTTCTGGTGGACTGACGTACCTTGAATTTATGTAACTGAAATCAACATCATAATCAAATAAATTTATTAAATAAATAAATAAAATATTATATATAAATAAATTATAGAAATGTGATAAGTTTTATTTAATTCAATTTCAATAGAACATAATGTTATAAATAAACTATGTCAGGTTGACGTTTTATGAAAATGTATATGATAAAAGTTTAAAGTATAGTTAATTAATAAAAGAAAGTGGTGTGCAATGTTATTTTAGTTAACAATTGTTGTGGTTCATTTATGAAGTTACTTCAATATCAATTATAAATATAAATAAAATATTATCATGAATAAGAGTTGTTAATTATATCCAAGTACCACTGATAAAACAATTAAAAGTTTATTGAAATTGAATCATTCATACATCACAAATTGCTATAGTAATGTAATATTATATTAAATTGTGTATATGAATGTTAATGAAAATATCAGTTTAAATGAACAACATAAATTAGAAATGTAGAGAGAAATACTTAAGGTAACATTACTAAAGTTAATAAAATAGAAAAAACACAGATGTGTAATAAGTAAATTGCAAAAAAAAATATACATATAAAATAACAATAAAAATATGAATACTAACAATTTATGAGGATTTAATAGTAATTACCATGAGGGTTGGTTGCAATTTGATATAAAAATTGTGCATTACACATGCGTTCAAATGTTATAATAATATGACATAAAAACATTAAAAAATTAAGTGTTTTTAATTTGTTTGTAACTTACAATGTTAAATATAAAGTCAACCTATGTATAGTAAATAGTATTGCCAATGTGTATCTAATAATAATTATAACATCTAATAAGTTATACTAAACAATTATAATTTAATAATTATTTAAAGTAGTAATATAATACCAAATCATCAAATTACAAAAATACAGTAGTAGTAGTAGTAGTAGTAGTAGTAGTAGTAGTAGTAGTAGTAGTAGTAGTAGTAGTAGTAGTAGTAGTAGTAGTTGTTATGAATTGTGTACATTTGTGTAGAAGTAAACGTCAATCAATTAAATAAATAATTATGTTTGAAATATTAAAAAATAACAAATAATAAATTAAGTCAAAAAACACAATAGTAATAAAATAAATGTAAAAACTATAAGTGTGATTCGCTTACTTTTCTATTTCATCTCCATTCCAGACTTCCAAGGTAGCCGCGTCATGTCCCTTGTAGACGTATTTATACAAATACATTACACTCTTTATAGTTGAGCACACCTCAACATTTATGTGTGCATCATACTTGGCCAGCAAGTACGGGTTGTGGGGGACAACAAACTCATTGCCTACAGGGTGACCTCTGACGTTTGCCACAAGTCCGTTGTTCGGTCTGCGATAAGTCGGATAACCACTATCTGAAACGTACACAGTCTCTTCACTGTATTCTTTGGGATACTTCTTCGAACAACTGTTGTCCATCATGCACGGACTGTTGCGGTTGAGTTGTCCACACGGTCCGTGAACCATGTGTGATTTCACACTGTCAAATAAGCGCCTTTCAGTTGCCGGGTCAGGCAAGTAGGCGCACACAACACTGTCGACATCCTCAGCGGTAAGCAACTTGCTGTCCTCGTGCAAGATGATAAGTATGTGGGCGTGTGGAAGACCACGTTTCTGAAACTCAATTGTGTACACATAAGCATCTATATTACCAAACACCCTGTTGGTCGTTATGTCACGCATCAGCTCCTTCAGTTTTGCATGAAACACCCTCGCCACCAAATCGGGCCTGTCGTTTGCTTTCAACCAAGTTGGAATGTTGTCTACTATCTCTGGCCACCTGGGGTTACACGTAAACGTTATGAATAGGTCCGGCTTTCCATACTTACGCACAATGGCCATGGCGTCGTGGTAACATTGTTTCATGTACCGAGGGCCACCTACAAACGTGGATGGTAGAATCGTCCTGCGGCCTACAGGGCCGACTTCGTCAACGTGAAGCTGTTGATTTATGTGGTCCACAAGGCCCTGATACGCATCAGCAAAGAGCGCTCTCTGATTGTCTCGAGTGTAGCGCAGATTGTTCGCTTCCATGCGAACGTACTGATCACACGTGTACTGCTGTAATAAAAAACCACCTGCATGTATTAAACTAAATGTATGGCCTTCATTCCCATTGTTATTGGTTCCAGTGTATCTAACGGCCAGACGGTAACACACAAACTCCCTGATAGTGTTCCTAACGCGAACCGCGTTCCGGCGGTTGCCTTCTTGTAGCAGGTTGTAATGCCAACCGGTTTCCCCGTACGGGAATAATAGGGGATATAGCATTGGATCTGCGTGAGATGAGCCTGCTGAAATGCTTTGCATCCGGTGATTTGGATCAACTGGGTTTGAGTCGTAGATGACCAGATCGAGGTTCCCTGGTGGTAGACCATCTTCACCAACAAAGACAACTGCTACCTCATTCACATGAGCAGCTGGTTGATTGTATCGCCGAGGATCGTTGTTTGGGTCGGCGATGATGTGCATGGTCACCCTCCTCGGTTGCAACATGGGATTGGCAGCAGCAGCATCTTGTTCCCTCTGCCATACTTGTCGCATGTTTCTGTAACAAAAAAATATTATTTTATTATTAAAGCCACACGGTATATCCACATAATATGTACAGTGTAAAGGTAAACATTAGTATGTAGTAAATAATGAATGATAGTATTATTGTTATTACGATGTATGCATGGTGGAGGCAAGTCTAACATATTATAGTACAATTAAAATACATATTAGTTAGTGTATTTCTATTGGTGACAATATGTATGTATAAACAATATGTATAAATAATAATAATAATAATAATAAGTAAAAATTAGCCTGGAATTATTATATTAAGTAAAAATCAAAGTTCGTAAAAAGTATAAAAAATTGGAGAGGTATTATGCATAATATATGTTGTAAAATATAAGTTAAGTAAAATCAATATAACTCTAAGTCCCGTTAGTTCAGTGTTTGCATAATACCTACAGAGTGTTACAACAATTATACTCACACTTATGGGAATAGTGTATAAGATGAAACATACAATTAGTTTATGGGCAAGACTATGATAATGTGCATGAAATATTTGTTTATTATATTAATATTGTGTGCAATGTCTCAGTACCTATATAAAAATAAAAATAAATTTGTGTTTTACCAATAATAAAGTTACTGGTACCTATGCCTCAAGTAAATAGGTTGATGTTACATAAAGAAATACCTTGAAGTACTAAACCTATAATGGTAATGATAACACACACAGTAAACCCACAGCACATTATAGTAATAACAATAAAATCAGTCAATTTACAAATCAAGTTATTTAATTTACCTATACATTCATATTTTATATTGTTTCTTGATAGATAATAAATTTAAATATAATTAAAAAATTGTCATAAAGCATAATGTGTGTGGACTGATAAAATATGTATAATATATTTGAGTACATACAGATATGAATATTAATATTGTAATTATGGATAGAAAAAAATTGTTAATTTCGTTAGGCAAGTGCAACACAAAATTCACACAACAATATTGTTTTATTATGAAAGCTACATGATGTATTGCTCTTAATGTAACTGCATGACATATCACAGTTATCCAGTATGCAAGTGTAATATGATCTATAGTACAGTATTTGTGTATTTCGGAAGTGTTAAAATGATGTTTATAAATAAAACAAAATAAAATAAGCTTAGATATATTGAGTAAAAGTGCCATTTGGTACATAATAATAAAATTTAAATGAAAAAAAAAATAAACTTTTAACTATACTAAATGTGTAAAGTTTTATGTTACATGTAACTATGAAGTGTCATAATAATAGTGAATTTGATATTGTAAGGAGCTGTAGAGTTTATTCATATTATTAAAACTTTAAATTAAAATAGGTTTTTTTAATGAAAGGGAGAAGTGATTAAAATGTAAACAATGGATATTTAAATTATAAATGGATAACTATAAACTATATGACTCAATTTGTTTGTTGTATCATAAAGAAACGTACTACACCTAATGCATTTAACATCATACTTATATAATTGTTTTTTTTTTTTAACAATGAAATGTTGAAGCTATATTTGTATTTGATAGTTAATAAAATTAATAATTTTAAATATAATTTATTTGTTAATAAGTGTGATGTGTGTACTTTGCTAAATATATATATTTTAATATATTACTCGAAAGCCACTGCGAATGGATTGTTTTGCCGTAACATGTTATCCAAGTCTGCAAGCAAGTGCTCCATTAGTGGTCGTTGGCGTGGCTGTTGTGCCATGCGAATCTGGTTGGCTGACCCGGATTCAATGAAATACAACTCACAGTATCTTGGTTGCATCAACTCATTTCTGACAACGTCATTGCTAATCCTGCGGTAAACCTGCCCGTGAACGGTGAACACTCTCGGTCCATGACCTGGCAAACGTCTTGGGTTAAGGTCAGTGGAGAACGCAGCAAATGCCAGAGTGTTGTTGTACCGCCGGATTTCTTTCCTAAAATGTTTAGCTACCTGTGAATCATCAACTAACAAACGAATTAATAACTCAGGTGGTTGACCCAATACACGTTCTCCTGTAACGGCCATTTGACCATTATTACAACATGTTGTAAAATTATGATTCCTGAGTGTGCGCTCGCATGAGAAGTGACGTGCACTACAATGTGTGCAGATCGCATCCAACGGTCCTATGTTATGACGCTCTGGGAGTTCGTGTTGAATGCCAGCCGGACGGTCTCTCATGGGCATTCTAGGGGGAATCGGCATGAACTGAAATTTAAATGACACAGTTGTACAAATAAAAAAAAATCAATAATATTTGACATATTTACTGACCTCCTCATCGACATCTGGTAGTAAAACGTCGAATATATCTCTGAATTCAAATACTGCCTCTGCATCAGCAGGCAGTACATCAACAAACTCAATGTCACCTTGTACCACTTCCTCCTGTAGCAATGGTTCTTCATCTATGTCCATCATTACCTCGTCCATCTGGACTTCAACGACTTCAACATTGTCGTCATCCATTTGTACTTCAATAACTTCCATCTCCATTTCGTTGTTGTCAGCCATTGCCACGTCCGCTCCTTCTTCGCCGCCCGGTGCCGCAATCTCAAAGACCGGTTGAACTACCTATAAGATCAACATGAGGTCAGTTGTAATGTGTGCATATAATATTATAAGCTTAAATATTCAACTATATATGTGATATAATGATAATAAAGTATATCAATAACATGATTTAATAATAAGTATGTAAAATGCTCACGGTTACGAAATAAGTATTAAGAAGTAATAAATTTAATTTAAAACATTTACCTATATTAAATATAACTAATTAAAAATTAATATTTAATGATTATTGATATTTTTTTTACATTTTAACTCCATATCACAATGAAGTACACTTAAGTCTATAGGATGTAGTATGATAGTAGCATTTTTTGAGTAATTATTTCAATTGCAAGTAATATAATATACATATATTTTAAATAGAATAAGTTATATATTAGGGAAGACATTCCTTGTGATAATAAACAAATATGATACACTAAATATAGTAAATATAAAATAAAAACATAATAAATATAAATGAAAACAAATAAATGAAATCATGTTATAAAAAACATTATCAATGATAAATAATTATTAGTGAAAATGCTATGGTATAGTATTATGACTTGAAAGCAGGTATTGAATGTAAAATATCTTAGCATCATAGGTGTTTAATTTAAATAGTGTAATTAAATGTGTTTAATAACCATTTCAGACTATACAATTAAATGCAGTCACCTGTAATGCAGGCAATGATTTAATGTTAAAAATATTAGTATAACTCTTAAATTAAAATTTTATTTTTCATACTACTATGAGTGCCTTGTAATTCAACAACACATTGTTAAATGAATAAAAAAATAATTAACATATTACCTCCAATTATTATAGTCTAATGTACCTATTAAGATATTAATGTGTCATTTAGTATTGCATTGATACAATGTCAATGAAATACCTAATAATAATAAAAATATGTGTACAAACAAAATACATCCTGGTATTGACACATGTCACTTAAATAAAAAAATAAAAATAAAAATCTTATAATGCACTCACCAAAGACGGCACCGCTCCAGGCAACAGGCGGCGACGAAATGCTCCTCCTAAGTAATCACGACCTAGTACAAAATGTCTCGAGCACAGCTTTGAGGTAGCCAAAATATGTTGAGCATTTATACCACCGTTTTCAGCGAACAACACCCACTGACGTCTTTGTTCGACATTCGCTGGAAACCTAATGTAACCATCAAATTATGAATAGTATTAATATATGGCTAGAGTAAAATAACATTGAATTGTTAATGAATATATATATTGTTACCTGTGCACAGAAACTCCATCGGCACCATCGACGTTTCCACAGATCACACATAATTTGACCATGGTGATGTGCCTAAAAATGGAAAGATAACATAATACATGTATTTTTTAATAATTAAAATCATTATTATATTATTTTAATAAGTAAAATGAATAGTGTATAGTAAAAACACTCGGCATCATTATATCGTTATCAGAATGCTATCAGTGGTGATAATACAGCAATACGGGAATTCCAAGAGTTTTGTGTTATTTTTAGAAAAACTGTGTATATTAATGGTATATAATATATTAATGTACATGGAAAATGATGTTTACGAAACGGTACAAACCAAACGCATAAGAAATAATATGTAATAAAAAAATAACAAATATTCACGTGAGAAAATTGCAAGAAAACGTGCGACGTACGTAACGGGAATGTACGTAGTCTATATGAACCGATGGTTCCGAGAAAGAATGCGGAAATTGTAGTGGAACACATTAAATTGCAAATAAAAAATCGCGACATGATCGAAATACCACGTATGAGCTTTGAGGGACACGCTCGGACAGTAATTGGGCGTAAATAAATATGACCCTTGATTATTACTCGTAAAAATGTAATTAATATATATATACACGGATAATTAAGCTATTGAATAATAAAAATTGTACTCACTGGTTTCCAAAACGTCCAACAAAGTGAAAAACAAATAAACAATAAAAAAAAAAAATGTGTGCAAATTTCGGTAGGTTTACGTAAATAATAAATACGTAACAACAAACGTAGTGCACCGACGCTCGTTGTAGAAAAGTTGCTTAAAGTAGAAGCACCAGATCCAGGTCCACAACGCTTTTCACCCTCCACTCCTCCACCACCTGGCACCAGTATTACCAAATATTACAGCGATAGGATTTAATTAATATTTATTATTATTATAAGCTGTTTGTCAATCGCATAGACTCGGACAAACTTGCGTCGTTGCTACCAACCATCATTACGTAATATGCAATTTGGGGCTTGGAACAAAATTGTCTTGTAGACTCCATTCAGTCCATTCATTTACCATCAATCTCCTGAAGTGAGTACACGTTCTTTCTCAATATTTTTTCATGTGTTTTGTTTTAGGTTAACAGTAATTATAATATGTCATTTTAATAGTTGTTATTAAATTTTAATTTTATAGAACAGTTTAAATGGACAAAATGTTTTGGTTTTCAAAGTGCCGGGTGACGGTTTCCGCTCCCGTCACCCGTGGCACATCCCGTAAGCTGGGTCCGGCCAAACCCGCCAAAAGTATGTATGAATATCAATTATATATATGTATATATGAAATAACAAATATTGCAATGTTATACAATGTGTTTCAGGATGCTACAATTGCCGTAAGGCTGGCCACGTGTCACGTGATTGTACGTATATTTTATAATAATTATGTATATTACACGTAAGCAATACATCTAAATTATTTTGTTTATTATATTGTTGTCAGGCAAAAGACCCAAAAATTTCGGGTCAGCACCTACTCGCGAGCGGCGGCGACGGTGGCAACCACGTGAGCGTCATCGGGGCTCGGAGTCCGTGACACCACCACGTGAGCGGCAGCAACGGGGTTCGGAGTCGGCGGCACCACCACGCGAGCAGCGGCACCAGCATCGGGGTTCGGAGTCGGCGGCACCACCACGTGAACGGCGGCAACGGGGTTCGGAGGACGCGGCACCACCACGTGAACGGCGATATCGGGGTTCGGAGGACGCGGCACCACCACGTGAACGGCGGCAACGGGGTTCGGAGGACGCGGCACCACCACATGAACGGCGATATCGGGGTTCGGAGGACGCGGCACCACCACGTGAACGGCGGCATCGGGATTCGGAGTCGGCGGCACCACCACGCGAGCAGCGGCACCAGCATCGGGGTTCGGAGGACGCGGCACCACCACGCGAGCAGCGGCACCAGCATCGGGGTTCGGAGGACGCGGCACCACCACGTGAACGGCGATATCGGGGTTCGGAGGACGCGGCACCACCACGTGAACGGCGGCATCGGGATTCGGAGTCGGCGGCACCACCACGCGAGCAGCGGCACCAGCATCGGGGTTCGGAGGACGCGGCACCACCACGCGAGCAGCGGCACCAGCATCGGGGTTCGGAGGACGCGGCACCACCACGTGAACGGCGGCAACGGGGTTCGGAGGACGCGGCACCACCACGTGAACGGCGATATCGGGGTTCGGAGGACGCGGCACCACCACGTGAACGGCGGCATCGGGATTCGGAGTCGGCGGCACCACCACGCGAGCAGCGGCACCAGCATCGGGGTTCGGAGGACGCGGCACCACCACGCGAGCAGCGGCACCAGCATCGGGGTTCGGAGGACGCGGCACCACCACGTGAACGGCGGCAACGGGGTTCGGAGGACGCGGCACCACCACGTGAACGGCGATATCGGGGTTCGGAGGACGCGGCACCACCACGTGAACGGCGGCATCGGGATTCGGAGTCGGCGGCACCACCACGCGAGCAGCGGCACCAGCATCGGGGTTCGGAGGACGCGGCACCACCACGCGAGCAGCGGCACCAGCATCGGGGTTCGGAGGACGCGGCACCACCACGTGAGCGGCGGCATCGGGGTTCGGAGGACGCGGCACAAACACGTGTGTGGCGGCATCGGGGTTCGGAGTCGGCGGCACAACCATGTGAATGGCGGCAGCGGCAGGGCTCGGAGGACTTGGCCCCACCAAGTGAGCGGCGGCAAGGTTCGGAGGAAATTACACCGCAACGCGAGCAGGGCTCGGAGGACGCGACACCACCACGCGAGCGGGGCCCGAGTTGCACAAGCATGGCAGGCCATATGGCCGCCATGCATGTGGAAACTGTAAGTAATATTTATACACCTATCATTTGTTAAATATAATATTTGTTATAAATGTATATACATTGTTTACAGGAGGATGATGAATATTGCGAGGCGGTAAGCACTAAGCAGCTCTTATTTAATATTTTTTTTACTAATTTTTACTTATTTATGTATATTTTTTCAGAATGACCAATAAAAGTTACATCATTTATTTATGTGTTTTATTTTTAAAAAAGGTGTTCCTATTTAAGGCATGTCATCATATATACATAAATATGTATATTGACATATTGTAATATTTGTACGTAATGCTCAAATAATTTTTATTGGTTAAGTTTCAAACTTACATGTCTGTAAAGAAAAGCATAAGTTTTGATATCTGAAATATACTGCAGGTTATTTGCATGCTATTAGGTTATTTTAAATTAATCTTTTTTATATCAATGAATGAAAGTTGAATTAAAAAATTAATTTATTGAGTGTTAACTTTTATTGTAGTTATGTATTAATATATTATTAGGTTGGTATTTTTGTAGGTTTTGGTAATAGTATAATGAATATTTTCAAGTTAACTTATAATGTTCTCATAGTATTATAATATATTTTATTCATGTGTAGGTATTGTAAAAAAAAATACTATAATAATGTTGTCATAAACATTTGGCACACCAAATCTCCACAGAAACTCTTTGCGTTAAAGGTATTGCAATAACTGTATTGTATAAAAAAATAACTCTTAACTTAGTATACACATAACTCTTTGAATGGCTTGAACGTTATGACTTATTATAGTTTAATGTTTAACACATTAAAATGTATAAAAGTAATATATAATAGGTATTATTAAATCGACATGAGGTATGGCATATGTAATACATTTCATGCCAATGACACAGTATGCAGTGAGAAGAACAGAAAATACTATTGTATATTTTTAAGCATAGGTGGAATTGATTGTTACTTCTATTTATTTTTTTTATAATAAAAATACCTATGTAATAATAATATAAGAATTATAAAACAATAATTAAAATATAATACATAAAAAAATAAAATATATTTATCATTGCATTATGTTGAACAATGTAAGTAAAATGCATTCAATCATGAGTTAGTTACATCCAAATTACCTACTTAATACTTCAGCTTGAGTACATAATATTAAAATTTATAATAAATATACATATATAATAATGCAATATTGCAATAAAATAAATGGTGTGTATTCTTATAACAGTGTATTGTTATCATGTATAATAATATAAGTAAGCAAGTATATATTCACTGTAAACTCTTATACATATCTATGTATGCAACTGTATCGGTTTATTATATTTATTGTAATTGTATCATGCAAATAAATGTATAATATAAGATAATTAAAATAACATTTCACGTTACATTCAGGTTAAGTTTTACATTTTTTAGCAATAATATAATTGTCTATATTACTTGACAATATTTTAATAATAAAAATAATAAAATGCACTACATCATCGTCAAGAGCAAAGGACATACATAGGCACACGTGTCGAAGGTAGATAGCATACGACACGTGTGCCCATGCATAACAATAATAAAAAATAAAAAAATAATAATAATAAATGAAAATAAAATTAAAATAAATTAAATACAAACATAAATGCATACATTATTTCATTATAAAACCCACATTTGAAATTATTAAATAAAAAAAATCATGATGGCCAATGGCTTTGTTATAATTAATTTTGCTATTATAGCTTTTAGTTCTATTAATTTAAGCTTATTATGTATGCCAAAGATAGTAGGTAACAGTCATAACAGTGTACTGTAATACATATTCATATGATAGTTATGATATAACTATATGTAATAAGTAGGCAAGGAATTAACTGTAAACCCAACCGTGTCAGTATATTCTATATTGTATTACAAAACATTAAAACAAAATATATATATATATATAACAACATAAAACAATATAACATAATAATGAATACACAATTTGGTTCCCATTACATTCATATTAAGTTCTGAGTTTTTAGCAATAATATTATTGTCTATACAGTTTTATGACTTGACACTATTTTATTATTAATAATTATAATAAATACATACATATATAGAGAAATAATAAAATGCAATACATTGTAACATAAACGCATACATTTCTCAAAGTTATGTACAATTGACCGTTAGTAATAAATATTAAATGTTATTAACTGACTCATCAACTCAACAATAAGCCTACCACACACATATAGTTTATAATATAGGAATTGTCAATTATTTTCTGCAAGTCAATGACAGTGACAATAGGAAAATCAATCAATACAATATACCTATTTAAGCATAGATACACCATTTGTGTAATAATAATAATAATAATAATATTTATAAAAATATAAATTCATCATTGTACTTTTATTGAATAGTGTAAGTAAAATGCATAAGTCACTGTGTCTGTCTAATCTGTTTTAACTATGCATTCAAATAGCTTATATTTTATTTTATTTTCATAGTACTGCAGTATAATATAATACTATAATACATTTTAATAATAAAACAAAAGTGTGTGTAATGTACTCATATGACTGTCTATGTAATTTTAATCACCTACCTATAAGTAATTGAGCAAGTTATATGTAATTACAACTATAAGTGAGCAAAGAATAACTATTCACTATAAACTCTTATACATATACAATCGTGTCCGTGGAATTTATTCAAATATTGTTTAATTATTTTAAATAATAAACAAATAATTACAATATTTTAATATACCTACACATAATATACAATAAAAATAAAAAAATTTGCTTCCCATTACATTTAGGTCAAGTTCTGTTTTGGTATATTCTAAAAAATATGTATGTTTAATATAATATAATAAAATAAAACGTACTACACAATGTTTGCAAATTGAAATTAAAATAAATAAAACGGTGTTAAATTGAACAATATTTAAAATCAAATAAATAACGGCAATGTACCTATTAGTGTAATTATTTTATCTCATACTTAATACAATAAAATAATAATATGAAAAAATAATTAGAATAACATGAGAAAAAAAATGCAAAAAATGATTCGCACTGTTAATCAAAGCGCCGCCGGGAAAACCGCCAAAGCGGGATTCGATCTCGTTACACCTACCTCTAAATCCTATCTTATCCTAACGCCTAATCCTATCGACTACAGTTTGAGTTGAAAACTAATGTCAAATCTCGAGCACTTAAACCGTTTCCGAACCATCACTGAATATACGTTATACATCGATTTAGTCGTTTAATTCGTATTATTTTCATTGCACACACACAGGCATTCTTGTTGATTTTCTTTATAAAATATTTGTAATCACTAATCAATATCCGTTTTATGTCTACTGTATTTATATTTAATATTATATATAATATTATTGTATGTATTGAACGACTTTTGTCTTACACCCAAACGCTCGTCGTGATCACACGACAGAACTTTGGTACGTATACTAATAACGTATACTACGCGAATACGGAAAAAGCTATAAAATCCACAGAAAAGTGAAAAATTAATAAATAATAATTATAATAATAGTAATAATCGTATAGTTGTCCAACGTCGTAGGTTTGATAACCGGACGGGCGCGATAACGGCGGGCCGCGGCGACCGGAGCGCATTCTTTTTTCCGTTATCCGAACTGAGGTTAGTACAGCAAGCGCGCTCAAGTGGGTTTCGGGCGAAGCCTCACGCGTTTTATAATATAAGACTAGCGGCCCGTGAAACTCGCTTTGGGTGAAACTCGGTGTAAGCGAAAACCCTAGGACGGATGGAAGAGCTTGAAAGCAGAAAGTTTTAAAAAAATGAAAATTTGGTGGTACTGCGAGTCTTCTATCGTGATGATAAGGCGGGTGTTGTCGAGAATTGATAAGACGTTCGCTTGTTTGGCGGTCTTCTTTCGAAAGTGAAAAATTTTTGAAAGCTGAGACGTAGAATTTTGAGTGTCTAGCTATCAGCCCTCAACCGGTATAAATAGATTCCTGGTTGGTAAATCCACCTACGGCGGATTGTCTAACTTGCCATCAAAAGTAGGAAAAAAGGTTTAAGTCGAATGTTGTCGTTTGAGCGTTGAATAATCGGTAATCACTTGTGAAAATAAATTCAATGCGTCAGATAGCAGACTATGTCGGCACATAGATCAAATATTAAATCAATTGACTATTGAGTGTACAACGCATGCACTATGACAATGATATTATTAATTAATCAGTAATTCACAGTAAAGCAAACTGTTTATATGGAAGTAAATCTTATCCATTAATTAATTGTATTTGTATGTATTTAAAATAAAATAATTGTGTAACGTAAAATTTTTTTAAAGCAATGTTATTGCCTTTTAATCGTTAGGCGGATGCTGTTTTGTTGGTAAAATATTTTAAGTCAAAGTGAGTTTTTGAATGTTAAATACTTTATCAGTTATCTATGGTAAAAATCAGTTTACACGCAAATAAACCTACCAGGTAGGCAATCCGACTTCGTCGGATCGCGGACTTTGTGGGCGGAATTGATGAAATAATAAGAACTTTTCATTAATTCTCATTTCGAAATATGTTATGTACAAATATATTTTATACATTATGTCATGTTCCCTCGGAAGTCGATAGTCGGGTGTTGATATGCTCGTAAAAAAGTCAGAGGTAAATCGCGTGTTGAATTTTAGTGTCAGCAATCAACGGGGAAAATCAATTATGATACACAACTAAAGTAATCAAGTAAGCAATCCGATTGCGTCGAATCGCGGACAATGTGGGCGGATAGTTGAAATTGTATTGAATTGTATATTATGTATTGAATATACAATATTAACAACATTCGTAACACGGGAGTTACAATTAGTAATTTATTCTATTAATTTACAGAAAAAGAAATTGTAAATACGGAAGTAAATTTAATCGTGTATTTATTATATACATTATTCATAATAAATTTAATATAAAACAAAATATTTCTGAAAAAATCGAGAAAAAAAATGCAAAAAATCCGGGCGGCCATGTTACGGCATGCGCCGCCGCTAATTCCGCCGGGGCGGGTTTCGATCTTGCCATACCTGCCTATTTTATTCATGGGGACCTAACGCCTAAACCTATCGACTACAGTTTGAGTTGTTAAATTTTGTCAAATCTCGAGCATTTAAACCGTTTCCGATCCGCAACGAATTTTGCGTTAAGCACTTTTTCTTGTGTACTTAATATATTTCGTATGTAATGACTAATGAGAGTTGGATATTTTTATTAATTATCTTTTACATGCATTTGCGAACAATATCTTTTGACATATTGTAATATTTTACGTGCATTACATTCATTTGTAATATTAATTTAATAATATAATAGTAATATAAATAATAGTATTATTTATATATTATACTTCAGGCAATACATTAAAATCAAACCCAAACTTATTTATTGTTATTAATAATATTATTTATCAAACATTTTTATTCTAATTTGATGTCATCGTTACTGATTATTACTATTATAATATATTACCTACTGCATATTGTATGCATAAACATAATAATAAAGTCGAATGGCAAAATGTATATTGTACATATTATGCAATATATAGCAATAGTTTGCTTGGTTGTGTGTGAATGTGTGATGACATATTTAATATATTTATCGTACTTTAGTGTATACATTTATTTAATATACCTATAAATTCTTATATCCTATAGGAACCTGATCACTATAATTCCATATTATATACAAAATGCATGTTACAAATGAAATTTATATAACTACTTTTGTTCTTTTCTAGGAGAATGACCTATGGTGTCGAGGCATTTATTTATATAAAAAAAAAATGCAATTTAAAATATTGCTATAGGTATAATTACCATTTATATTTGTATAGTTATATTATTTATATTTATTATTTTTCTTTGTATTTTTTTATACATATATTTATTATAAATACATATTGTATTGTGTTAGATATTATGTAAATAAAAAAAATATAATTGAGGTACATTCAATGTTTTAAATTGTATAAAATTATGAACTAATGATCAATACAATATTTTTAAAAGCATAGTATAGTCAAACTTATTTTTTGTCATGTATTACTATTAATATAATAAATTTATAAATTGTTTATATTCTAATTAAATATGCATACAATAAATGAATAATAGGTACTTACAAAAGACATGATAACAACATTCTTAACAAAATATTAATGTTTGCAATTTATTAATTGTGTTCTCGATTCAAAAATAAAATTTTTATATAAACACATCAATATTTAATTATTTGTTTTTGATTTATTAGGTAGATAACAATTATACAATAAAAGTTAAATTCATTAAATTTAACTAAATATAAATTATTTTAAAAAATTAAATATTTTATAGATTGTTAATACCTATACTCAATTGTATAATTTAAAATATTTACAATCAGACTATAGAACTATATAATTACCTTTCGTCTGAAACTTCTATAATAGCTATAAAATTAAATTAAAATAATTTAAAATACTTATGGTTGCTAATTAATACTTTTGAACTTACCAAATGTTAGACATGGCTTAAATTATATCATATAAATAAAAACCTCAAATTAAATGTTTTAAATCGTATAAAATCATGAATCAATGATCAATATAATACTTTTAAAAGTTGAGCCTTTAATGTAAAGTCAAAGTCAAGCTTTTTTTTTGTAATTGATTACTATTAAAATAATTTATAAACTATTTATATTGTAATTATATATGCACTTAATAAATGAATAATACTGTTAAATGTCGTTGAACATTGTAAATGGTTTGCATAAGGTATAATAACAACATTCTTAATACAATTGTAACGTTTTAAATTTATATATTGTGTTCTCGATTCGAAATAAAATAACACCTACACATCAATAATTATCTGTTTTTGTTTTATTAGGTAGAAAACAATTCTACAATAAAAGTAAAATTTATAAAATGTATTTTAATAAGCTAAATATTGTATAGATTGCAAATATACTCAATTGTATAATTTAAAATATTTATAAAACTATTTATTTACCTTTCGTCTGAAACTTACACGATGGCTATTAAATAAAATAAAATAATTTAAAATACTTATGGTTGCTATATAATTTTGTTGAACTTACCAAATGTTTCATATTTTAGATGTATACAAACACACGTAGTACCTACTATTATAATTTATGCACGTGTTTATGTGTAGCATAAAATTACTTAATTACATAATACTAAATAATATGTAGAGTTGAACAATAATAATTTAAGTATCATATGTAGATTACTTTATTTTTTATTCAGCTTGTAAGAATCACACGGAATGTAGTTAATCAACTACTCTAATTCAACAACTCACTTATAAACTATTAACATTTTCCGTAAGTTTTTAATGTGTTTATGCTGTTAATATGTATAACACCTGGGTAGAAGTAACTATTTAATTATATCAAAAACATAGTATAGCTTCAATTCACTCTGTTGGAGTACATGCTGACAGTGCTTTACGAATGAACCTGCATCGTCGACAAACACTACTGTGCAACAAAGCACTACTTGAGGTAAAACATTGGTCTAATGGTGTTAGGGTTGAGTTGAGATACAAAGGATAAGACTATATAAATAAAATGATAAAATGCGATTTATTGAATCAAAAACAGTAATTTAACTATAATATTATTATGAATTCTATGAGTAAATCAACACTGTACGAACAAACGAACGTCAATGCTCCGCAACAATTGACTATAAACCTTTACCACATATGATAATAGATAATAATGTAGTATACACACATTTGATATATAAAGAATTCACACGGTCACGATGTTTGATATTATACAAAAAAATAATCTTCAGTACTTATTCAGCACTGTCAACGGTCTGGAACTAAAGTGTACGAAGGGCACGAAAACGACTTGTATTTGAAACGAATCGACGAACAGTAAGCCTACAACACATAAAATCGTGCAATTTAATTGAAATCATTAAATTAATACCGAGTAGGTAAAACCGTACATAGGTACCTCATACGTCGTTCGGCGATTCTAATCGTTACGTCCAATCACCATAACAGATTTCACGTACAAACGGTAAACGTACGGCGTTTAAAGGACACGGGGTACGCGAAAAACCATATCACAATAACGAAAGCGTTAATCAGAAAGACGAAAACTGAAAAAGTTGAAATAAAATCGGCGAGAACGTCGGTCGGCGGCCGTCTCGGTTATCGCGACGGCGAACGCAACGAAACAAACACGTAGAAAACGGGCAATCTAGCGGGCGTAAAAAAACACGGAGTACTCAAAAAACACGACGGCGAGGCCGTAAAACGCCAAAAAAATTACAAAAAAGTGGTTCAAACGTCGAAAAGTGTTCGAAAACCGATGTATTCAGTAATAACAAAACGTCGACTTTGAGTTAGCGCGATAACGCAAAAAGGTGATAACAGGTCAGGAAAAAAATTCTAATTTTCGATTGGCTTTCTGCTAAAGTACTGGCAGCGCCTTGGCGGACAAAAGGAAAAGTCTTCACGTTTTATTATATTAGAAGAAGACTAACGGTCAATTGTACATATCTTTAAGAAACTACTAAATGTATTCTGTAGTTAGATTTTTATAATTTTTATTAAATCAATCAAAAAATGTGCTTAATTAATGATAAATAAATTATTATATCTTTCTATTTATGTATGTAAACACTATATAATGCAAATTGTATTAAACATATGATTTTGATGGCAATGGTGGTATATTTTTGTAGTAGAAAGCATTATTTGTGATGAGATAAATTCAAGTATTGAATGTTTTACTTATAATACATTTCAATATAGATAATTATTGCAGACTACCAAATTAAATAAAATTATTTTTATGTGGTAGGATTTTATAGGATATTACTAGGATTATTTTAGGATATTACTCAGATTAATAAAATTACCTAAGTGCTCCTATTGTATAATAGTTACTGGTTACTCAACTAATTAAAAACAATATTTCAATTATTATGTACTAATTTTCTATTTGAATCAAACACATAACATATTGCAAATGTTAAATATATGTTTTGGTATCAGCTTTGTTGTTATGCTTTTTGTAATAGTACTTATTAACTATCACTGAGTATGTTGAATTTGCTTATGATCAAATAAAGATTAATAATTAGGTAATAAATGTTTAATAAAATTTAATTATATTTCTAAATAATATATTATATTGTAAAAAAGATTGGTACCTACCTAATAACACACAATATGTGTATATATGGAATACTTGGGTAATATTTTAAGAGATTATGCTATAATGTATTTATTAAAGTTATATAGATCAAGGATGCACATTAATATTTAACTCATTTAATAAATTTGGTATATTAAAATAGTGTATATTCTATACTAAGTACAATATATATATAATATAATAAAAGCATGAAATATTGTAGATAAATACATTAAAAAGACAATTAATACGAGCCTCATCAGGGTACATACAAAAATAGGTGAATATATTAATTACATTAATCATTTACTCATTAATTAAATGTACATCATTGTACCTACATAATATATTATATAAATAATGGTATTTTAATTAGATATGTTCCAGGTCAATATTTCATTGCTGCAGATAAGGCATATCCAATACTCGAATGGTGCATTCCACCATATATTGATAGAGGTACCCTTTCTGAACAAGAAAAGTTTTTTAATGTTTCATTGTCACGTGCTAAGCAGTCCATTGAAAGATGCTTTGCACTGTTAAAAGGTATTTCAATATTTTTTATTCATTATAAATTAAAAATTGAAAATAACATTATAATAAACACTTACATTTTCAATGATATAGGCCGTTTTAGACGCTTGAAGTATTTAGATATGAAAAAAATAGAACTGATTCCACAAACTATAATTGCTTGTTGTGTCCTGCATAATATTTGTTTGCAGTTTGATGATAATCAATGGATGAATAATTTGATTTCCGAACAACAACCTAATATTGGTGATGATATTACTGCTGAGCAATTAACTTCTTACATAGAAAATACCCAGTCCGGCTGTATGAAAAGAGACCAAATTATGGTTTCTTTAACTTAATATATTTATTTATTTGTTTTTATTTGTTATTATCCATCAATAACAATAAAGTATAAACAAATCCATATTATTTATGGAGTCTGTCTTTATTTTTTTTACTTTAGGCATGACTTATGTAGTAATGTATCATCATTGTCACAAATTGTTGCAATTTCTTCTACAATAAGATTCCCAGCTAATGTCACTGAACTGATAGAGGGTTCATATTTGTAAATTTTATCAAATTCAAAATGAAACGCACTTAACAATAACATTTTAAAATAATATACAGGGTGTTCCAAATTTCATGTGACAGCAGATATCAGCATGATCTACTTAAATTAGGAAAAAATTACCTATGTGAAAACTTTTTTGAATCATATAATCTAAATTAATTTGATATTAAATATTTTTTTTATTAATTAGGATGGGGAGGTTCGAGGGGTAACTTTAAAAATTCAAATGGGAACCTATATTTTTGAAACATAATTCATGCACAGATTAATTTTAAATGAATTTTGACGGGTCATTCACAAAAATGTCTTAATAATTGAAGGAGTTATTGACATCTGAATATTGGTGTTAATTTATAAAATTCTACAGTGAATAATTAATACTAAAAGTGCTTCTGTTGTACGACCTTAATTATCTGGGTATGTAATTATCAATTTATTACAGTAAACAGTAGCAATACAAAACGTATATCAGTATTATCGCTTGATATTATTAGTTTATTACCAATTATAGATTATTTTTATTTATGTTGTCCTAATTGCATTTCTTAATCTGACAATCGATGACTTTAATTAAATTTTATAAAATAAAATAATATATTAATATGTAGGTATAACCTATAAGAGTCTGAGACCGTGATAATAGCGTTTTGTATTATTTAATTATTTTATCAATGATAATAGTGATATAAGCATGAACATTAGAGAATTTCTTTAAAATTCATGGATATAAGATTAAAGATATGATGATTTATAACTTTAAGATTATTTAATTTTAATAAAATTTACTACGTCAACCTTTTTGAATCATATAATCTAAAATAATTTGATATTAATAATTTTTTTTTATTAATTAAAAAGGGGAAATTTTAGGGGTAAATTTTAAAATTCAAATGGGAACAAAAATTTTTTGAAATATGATTCATATACGATTTATTTTTTAATGAGTTTTGACGTATCATTCATAATTATGCATAAATAAATAAAGAAGTTAATAGTTATTAACATTTGAATTTTGTATTTTAATTTATAAAATGCCATCAATGAATAATAATAATAGACATTTGTGCTTCTGTTATACGCCGATGCATTCATATGCAACCTTAATAATCTTTACGCTATCTAACTATCAATTTATTAGTCATAAAACGTATGTTTGATATCTTAATTTAAGCTTAATATATTACATAGGTAAAATCGCATCATTGTATTGAAAATAAAAAAAAACAACACATTATAACAATATGTATACCTACATAATATTACAATACGTAATATATTGTATATTGTTCTATTTATTATTTATAATATAAAGTTATAAACAAATATCATACAGTAAATAAATAGGCTATAGCTATTTTATACCAAATTGTTGTATAAATTATATTATACAGCATAAAATTATTTAAAATTTATACAAATAGGTACCTGTATTTTTCGACTAATTTAGGAACCTAAATATATTTTTTAATTTAAATAATAGGTAATAACTAGGGCCCGGAAGTTCATACATTTGCATGTTTTTACTGAGTGCATCAAAACGTTGCTGGATGAGATAAAAGTTTGAATCACAATCTAACGAGTTCAAAAATGAAATTTTAATGTACATATTTTCGCATAGGTATTTTGAGGTTTTTTAAAAATACGAGTATAAGCATACTTAAAATAAAATTGCATTTTACTGCATTTTACTAAAATAAAATACTAAAATGATTTTAGTATTATTATTATTATTATTTTTTTTTTTTATTAATATTTCATGATAATGTCGGACTTTGAGTATATTTCAAAATGTACCTATTTGTTGAAAAATATGTCCTTTCAACGTTGCCAATATGAAATAAAAACCTGATTATAATTATTAGCGTCATTGCTTGGTCGGGCTGATAATTGTCATTTATTTGTATTTGAAACCCTAACAAAATATTCAAAATCCATAGTTGTAAATTTTAATTCTTGAAGTAAATAATATAACATATTAAATCATATTACAATTGATATTTTTCCCATCTTTGAATTATTATTTTTACAGAAAAAAAAACCTTAACGTAAAAAAAAACAAAATACACATTTAGCTCATATTTTAGTGATTTTAAGCGTATATTTTGATAGTTTTTAATGTATGAACTTTCAGGCCCTATTAATACTATTATCATACCTATTTTCATATTTTGTTTGAATAAACTTAATATTAGATATACCATTTCTAAACACTACAAAATGACAACATTGATTTCGAAAACTTGTATGATTAAATTTCGCGTTCAACATATAGCTAAATGATGCATAAAAATCAAACAGTTTTTGAAAGAACATTATCCTTTCACAACATAAAGATACAATTTATCAAATATTAAATAATAATAATAACTAGGACTTGGATGTTGTTACAATGATTAAAAGTCATTAAAGACTTAAGGTTATAGCTAGACTTGGGAATTTAAAAGTTATAAAAACAGACAAATACAAATAAAAATATGAGCAAATACAAACATACACTAGAACAAGGCAATTTTGACTGAATTTATTTGAAAATGTGTCTATTATTTGTATTATCAATTTTTCCTTTTTTTGAATAATTGTACCTGCCTATTGATCCAATATCAATATCATTGAATAAAATAACTGATAGGTTAATATGAAGTATAATATTCATCTGTGGCATGGAGAACAAAGCCAATGACATAAAATTCACACAATATTTACATAACATTGGTAAAATACATTACATAATAAGTACCAATAAGAACTTTAATTTTTAAACTAAATTTACATGACATTTTTTCCTCTAATAAGTAAACTGTTTAACGTACGTATTTGCTAATTTTATTAGTTGCATACCATATTTATACGTATACAAATGTATTATGTATAGTTTTATATAATAATAAATATTATAATGTGAGTTTTTAATTTAATTCTAACAACATCCAAGTCCAAATCATGACTTCAAACAAAATATGTATTTTAAGTATGTCCTATTGCATCAGCCATCAGTAAAAAAATATTCATAATATATTCTGAGTGGTGAATTATTTTTGTCATTTAGTTTATTTTAGTATATTAAAATAGTCTAGTCACTAAGACTAAGGTATGTATGGTAAACTAAATTTAAAAGCAAATTAATACATTTTAAAAGACTATCAATTTTAAAATTCATAATTTAATTTTAATGAATGTGAAGATAGTTGAAATGTGTATAATTTTGTCAAGACAAATTATTGTTGTCATTTAGTAGGTAGGTACATTTTAGTATAAAATAAGCAACCCTGCGACCCATTGAGATATGTATCATACTATTATGTATGGTAAACTAAATTTGCAAAACTAAAATTACAAATTTGCTTTATTTATTACACTATTAAATGTGATAATAACCAATTACTTAAATATTATGTTCAAGTATTCATATGAATTAATTAGTTAAAAATAGTTGCTTATGTGTGAATAACATTATAAAATATAAGTGCTAGTCTTTAAAAAGTTATATCAATATAGGTACTAATTGTTTACAACACTCGCAATATTTAAATTAAGCTACAAGTAATATTACCTATGTGTATACTGTATATTTATATTAAACTTGATTGATAAATTAAATTATAGAATTTTGGCTCTTGCCAGAGGTTATCTAGTTCAATCAAATAATAAATCATAATATAGGTATTTACTATTTTGCTACATTTAATACAACATTATAAATGCGATCTATGTTTGAACAAATTAGTAAAAAATAATGATAAGGATCATAATATCCTCAAAATTGTGGCCTTTGTATGAATAACCTTGTAAAATAAAATTGCAAGACTTTAAAAATTTATAAATTCTATTATTTTATTAACACAGACCAACAAAAAAACCATACATGCAAATATTTATTAGTGTAATTAAACATTTGCTCTATTCTAATTAGTTAAGTACTAAAGTACCATACATTTCAATAAAATGTTGTCTTAAAATTATTGAAAATAATGGATTATATCCAATAATATTTTTAATTTAAATCAATTGGCTAAATACAAATTAAATAAACAAAGAATACACGTTGAATTGTGATGGAAAAACTAATTTAAAATTTGAAGTCTTAGATATGTACAAATGACCTGTAATTATGTATAAAAAATTAACTAATGACGGTGATGAACAAAAATTTAATTTTTTTATGATCCAAGCAAGAAATATAAAGTACCTTCAAAGTGTAAATAGATAAATTAATTTTACGAATAATATATTCTGAGTGGTGAATTATTGTTGTCATTTAGTTGATTTTAGTATATTAAAATAATCTAGCCACTAAGACTAAGATACCTATGTATGGTAAACTAAATTTAAAATATCAATGGGCATGGAAAGCAAAGTCAATGACATAAAATTCACACAATATTTACATAACATTGGTAAAATACATTACATAATGAGCACCAATAAGAACTTTAATTTTTAAACTACATTTTCATGACATTTTTTTTCCTCTAATAAATAAACTCTTTAATATGCAAAATACATAGTTGCATACAATATTTATACATATAAATGTATTATGTATAGTGTTATATAATAAATATTATAATGTGAGTTTTTAATTTAATTATAACAACATAAGTACAAATCATTACTTCAAACAAAATAAGTATGTTCTATTGCATCAGCCATCAGTAAAAAAATGTTCATAATATATTCTGATGAGTGGTGAATTATTTTTGTCATTTAGTTGATTTTAGTATATTAAAATAATCTAGCCACTAAGACTATGATATGTATGGTAAACTAAATTTAAAAGCAAATTGATAATTTTTAAGACTAGAAATAAATGGGCTTAAAAAAATTCAATAAGCAAAAAAATCACATTAAATTAGGTATAATGAAAATGCTAATTTCAAATTTGAAGTCTTAGATAAGTACAAATATAGTATGAATTGTATATTGTATATGAATATTAACTAATGATGGTGATGAACAAAAATATAATTTTTAATTATTCAATGATCAATAAAAGAAATATAAAGTACCTTCTTAGTGTAAATAGATAATTGATACATATTATCAAAATTAGGTATGTCATTTGATTTAGTTTAAAACAAATGCAAATACTTCCAGACAGTAACAACCAGTTGACGAAAATTCAAACGCACTAACTACAATGACTTAAAATATGCATTTGATTGAAATAATGAAACAATTAGACACGTATTTAAATATAGTTTAACTTTTTGTCTTAACTGTCATATACTCATATAAAAATTACAAAGTGACAAGTGACAAGCGTTATCATTTATCAACAAACAACCACATCATCTCAGATTATCTATCTCATCATTTATCACTATAATTTTTAGGTTATAAATTATTATCACAGACTTAAAGAAATCTGTGATTATAATATCTTGTATTATCATCAATAAAATAATTTGATATAATCAACTATTATCGTGGTCTTGGAGTTTGGACTTTTCATCTATTCATAGATTAAGAAATTCAATTAGGACATCATAAATAAAAATAATTCGTAATTGGTTATAATGTCAAACGATAATACTGATATACGTTTTGTACTGACTACTGTTTACTGTAATAAATTGATAATTACATACCCAGATTAAGGTCGTACAACAGAAGCACTTTTAGTATTAATTATTCACTGTAGAATTTTATAAATTAACACCAATATTCAGATGTCGATAACTCCTTCAATTATTAAGACATTTTTGTTAATGACCCGTCAAAATTCATTTAAAATTAAGCTGTGCACAAATCATATTTCAAAAATATAGGTTCCCATTTGAATTTTTAAAGTTACCCCTCGAACCTCCCCATCCTAATTAATAAAAAAAATATTTAATATCAAATTAATTTAGATTATATCATTCAAAATAGTTTTTACATAGGTCATTTTTTCCTAATTTAAATATATCATGCTGAAATCTGCTGTCACATGAAATTTGGAACACCCTGTATATAATTACATACCTTGTAACATTAGTAAAAAAAACACGTTGTACCATGTGTTAACAAAAAAATTATAATAGTTATTTATTATAAAATTAACAAAAACTTAATAACATACCTTGATACATTAGTAAAAAAAACACGTTGTACCATATGTTAACAAAAAAATTATAATAGTTATTTATTATAAAATTAACAAAATCTTAATAACATATCTTGTTACATTAGTAAAAAAACATGTTTTCCCATGTGTAAATGCGTTAACAAAAAAATGATAATAGTTATTTATTATAATATTAATCTATATTATAAAATTAACAAAAACTTAATAAACGTTGAATATATTTTTAATAGTTTTATACTATTTTTTTACACTGTCTTGTGTATTGGTAGGAATGGGTAGGATTGTGACTAACAATTATATACTATAGTCTGTAATAGTAGGAACATTTATAACAAACATAACTTTAAATATATTATTTGGTAGAATTATTTTTGTAAATGGTTAGGAACTGATCCATTGTATTTGTATATGCATCTACAGCATCCTGTTGAAGCTTCAATGATTTTGTTTGCAGCTCCATTGATTCTCTATGTCTTTTTTCACGGCTTTCTTCTTTTTTTTCCATAAACAAATACATATTGCTTAATGAGTCTGGCTTTGTTTTTTTTGATGGAGGTGTGTACTCAGTCTGATTATCATCAATATTAAAATTCTTAGCCAATTCTTCTTGAATAAGATTTCCCGCTAAAGCTACTGGAGTAAATGAAGGTTCTTCTTTATAAATGCGATCAAATTCTTCTTCAAACTCAAAATAAAACGCACATTGACCAGAACTAGTGGCTTTTTTATTTCTCTGTTTTTTGAGGTATAATTTTCTTAGGTTTTTCCACTTGTTTTCACATTGGATAGCTGTCTTATTTATACTGGTATTTTTTAAATGTTTTGCAATAACTTGCCATACCTTTTCTTTCCTAATAGTTGTAGAAGAAAACATATTTTTGTTTTTTTCAAATGCATCTATGAGCACCAGAACATGATCTTTTGGCCATCGATCTGTATCTGCAGACACAAATTAGATAAGGTCTTAATAATAAATAAATAATTACATTAGTTTTATTTTATTTTAATACTAATTATGTGTTATATGATTAAATTTCTAATTTAACATACTTGGACTAGATGACGTGTTGTCTTCTGGTATTTCAGTAGTAGAACTGTCTAAAAATTACAAGACAAAATTATTGTAATTAATAAACATACATTTAAATTTAAACATTATATCAATCATTTTAATGTAAAGTTGGTCACTTTATATTATTAACAAATAAATAAATAATAATAATTTACCTGTGTTTAATAAAGCCTCTGGATTTTTGTTATTATCTTCTTCAAAGTCATCAGCAATAGGCTCTACAATAATTTTCCCAATATCAATATTTTCAATAATTTATGATACATAATTTATTGATATATTATTATATAATTGTTTTTTTTTTTATGATAATAAAATATATGCAGTGTCTTGTTAAAGGGCTGGGATAAGTTGCCTTTGATGCCAAAATATTTAAGGTTGTTTTTCTAGGAACGATTGCTTGCTGTGTTTAACGAAAATATAAGAGGACAGAATTACCTATAAATATAATCTTTAAATTCTATTTGGTAAGTAGGTACTTATTAAATTAATAATTTGAACTAGTAGTTTTTCAGTTATTAAAATGTTTGTACTAAGGAAACGTTTTTAAAAATGGTCTCACTAAAACATTACATTTGTTAACATGACACTGAATATATTATTATGATTAATCTATTATTACTTATGTGTTCATCATCTATTTCCAATGTGTCAAACAAAGAACTTGACTTCCGGGCACTTTGAAGTGGGAATTTATCAGTCGGTTTCGACATATTGTTTTTCAGTATATGTAAAATATATTTGTTTAACTGTTCTGCATCTAATATAGAAAAATAACAATTTTTTATTTTAAATCTTGGTGAATTAATCTAATCTTATGATAAATTTAATATTATTTCCCATATTACATAAAAAATTCATAATTTTCAAAACACAATAATTATATTTGCATTTCATATACCTAGTACATTAAATAATACTATATTCTATAGTTACCGTTTTGTAAAAAAGTATACATTTCATCAGCTACAAAGACTTGATGATCTTGTCCTTTGAATTCAACTGTGATGATCATGTTAAGAATGTAAGAACTAAGAATGTAAATTGTAATAGACAATAGTACTAATTAAAAGTCGAATACCTATAACACAGACACGCAGTAGTTAAAACTTAAAAGTGTTAGCGCAGTGTCTAGACTGTCTAGCTCAAGTCGATTTGGGTATTTGAGTTTTGACTAACCGGAGCGGTATTTAGCGGGAAAATTGTTTTTGTTATCTGCATAGATAATAACCATTATCAGTGGAGTTAAAATAACCTACCTATTTTTTCGGGGTCAAAGAGTTAACCCGGAGTCCAACAACTCGGCATTACCGAACGGTAGTGGGGAGTTAACTCTGCGTTCCCGAACAACGTTGGGTAATAATTTTTTTATAGAGTTAACTAGGGTTGAGTTTTCGAACGCACCCCTGGAATACAGACGGTATCCTAGAAAATATCATGAAGATTAGAGATAAGGAGACCAAACTCCCATAGCCGCCTATTTATAAAGTGGCCCGACAAAAGTCGCACGGTTATTCTGCCACCGCCCACCAGGAACCCGTCGTTCGATAAGAGGGCTACATTTTACAATTATTATAGCATGTAGTATAATAGGGATTATGTACGTTTTTCGAATTGAAATTGATTTATTATTCCTTACAAATACTTAATGATCTAGATCACAATGATCAGATCCAAAACATATATTTACAGGAAGTAGGGGATCTCGGTTGAAATTGGTTCAATAATAAAAACAAATATATCATGATAATTAGGCAATTAGCTATTAAACACATGTACATGGCCCATCGCCAGTGCTCGAAGTGGGGGGGATACGGTGGGATGGCATCCCTCTACTTTTTTGTATTTACAGTTTTCATCCCTCTACTTGTTTTGTCTAGAATAACGCATTCCTCTTAAGACTTGTATTTTAAAATGATATACTTATTATCATTATTATACATATTATTTATATCGCACACCCAGAAGAAGAACGACACAACTCAAAATTTGAACAATTTGAGTTGAGTGCATATTCTAAAAATTCGTATTTTACTGATCGAATTGCTAAAACGACCGAAGTCAAATTAGTATTAGTATTTGTTTGAGACGTAGTTACGACATTTTACACTTTTATATGTAATAAATTATTTTTAGTGAAGACCGGCTTAACTCAGATAAGCCGTTTTATCTATTGCACTTTGAAACCAATTACCTAGTTGGGTCGTTCTATGACATCGAATAATATTGTAGATTATTAAACTAAGCTTAGTACACACACAATAATATTATTATTAGATTTAAAGTTGAAATATGTTAGTTAGGTAGATATGGAAAATACTATATTATTCTCAGTGATCGTCGTTCTGTCAAACTATCCGATCGTTATTACGCGTGTTATACGTATCTGGCTGTTTTTATTATAAAAGTGTGTTTTTTTTAAGTATAATGGAAAGTGCAAGTTCTGATGATTTTTTTGAAGATAGTGGCAGTGACTGGACTCCGTTAAATGAGATTGAATATGATTCAATATTAGCTTTTAATAGCGATGAAGAAAATGTACCGCCAATTGAAAAAAATCAAGAATCGGATGTTAATATTGTTCCGGTCACTTCTTCATCTTCAGATTTGGAAGAAGTTGACACACCGACTAGAAAACGAAAGCGTTTGACCAAAAAATGGAAGAAAAATGTCATGCGTAAAAATAAAAATTCAGGATTACAGTACGAAAATTCAAAAAAGCAAGTTATTGATGCTAAATCTATGCGAGGGCCATGTAGTACGAATTGCAGAATTAAATGTACCAGTAAAATAACTGAAGAGCAAAGAAAATGTATTTTCGAAGACTTTTGGAATCTGGCAGATTTATCAAAACAGCGTGACTTTGTAAGTAGGCATATCGACGAAATTAATCCAAAACATCGATATGCGATAGCAGGTAGTTCAAGATCATTAAACTATGGTTTCTTTTTTAATATTAATTCCACACGAGTGAAAGTATGTAAAACTTTTTTTTTTTTGAATACGTTAAGTATTTCAGATCGAATGATCCGAACTGTCAAAGAAAAAATGAAAAATGGTTTTCTAGAGGAAGATTTTAGAGGCAAACATAAGAAACAAAAATCACTTGATTCAAATATTAAAGAGTCGATAAAAAAACACATTGAACTTTTTCCGACAATTGAGTCACATTATCTCAGAAAGCAGACTACAAGAACTTACATTTCTGGAAATTTAAATGTAGCAAAAATGTACAGAATGTACGTAGAATATTGTAAAGAACAAGGTATGCAAAAGTGGTCTAATCTCGCTATGTATCAACATATTTTTAATTTTAATTACAATATCGGTTTTTTATACCAAAAAAAGATCTATGTAATACTTGTGAATCGTACAAAAATACAGAAAATAAAACTGACGAAATAGAATTATTGCAAAATCTTCATCTTTCTGAAAAAAATGCTGTTCGTTTGGAATAAGAAGATGATAAACAAAAAGCAATCGATGGTTTTCAGTCTACAGCTTGTTTTGATTTACAAGCTATATTGATTGCACCTGACGGTGAAGTATCAAGCTTTTATTACAAAAGACGCTTAGCAACATACAATTTTACTATTTATAATATGAAGAACGGAGAAGGAACGTGTTACGTCTGGAATGAGACAATAGCGAACCGAGGTGCAAATGAAATTGGTACGTGTTTATTGGATTTTATGCGTAATGAATTAAATGGAACTGAAAATAATTTAGCAGATATAATATTTTATTCTGACAACTGTTCAGGACAAAATAAAAATAAATTTATTGCATGTTTATATTTATACGCATCATTAGTATTAAATATCAATACAATTCGTCACAAGTTTCTAATCGTGGGCCACACACAAAATGAAGGAGACTCTATGCATTCAGTAATAGAACGTCAAAAAAAATTGGTACTCCGAAGTGGCCCGATCTATGTACCGTCTCAATGGGTATCAGTTATTAAGTCGGCAAAACAAAAAGGAAAACCATACACCGTAAAAGAAATGTCTACTGAAGATTTTTTCAATTTAAAAGATTTAAGCAAAGATATCGGTACAAATTTTAACATGAATGTAAATGGTGAAAAAGTTCTGTGGAATGACATTAAAGAAATTCGTGTCGACAAAGCAAATCCATACACATTGAAACTAAGAACATCATTTAACAATACGGATTACCAAATAGTAAAGGTGATTATAATTTAAATTTAACATAAATGTATTAATATAATAAAATTCGAAGAACTTATTATTTTAAATTGTATTGTTTATTAGGTGAGGAGAGAAACACGCAATAGCAATTTCAACAGAATGGAACTTAAAAAAGCTTACGACTGTCCACCTGAAATAAGTGCAGCAAAAAAATGTGATTTGCTAGAACTGTGTAAGCAAAACTTAATACCCCAATTATATCATAATTATTTTCATAGTATTTAAACATGACATTTTATGACTTTTTGTATTATAAAAATAGTACCTATGTACGTGCCGCAATAGACACATTTTAGATTCTGAACGGAGTGATGAATGTATTGATTTTACAATGATGTGTGTTTTTTTTTTTTTTTTTTTTGTGTCTGTGTACAGCATAACTAGTCGAAATAATGCTTCAATTTCAAACTTTGGGGGTGGTTTCCGATGGCAAAGTGGATATCCTTGGTGCATTATAGAGGTGAAAAGTAAACATTTTCCAACAGTTTTCAAAAAAATCGAGAAAAACAAAAAAAAAATGACAGAAAAACGGGAATTTTTACGCAAAACCAGTTTTCGACAAAATCGAATTATTTATTTTGCTATAACTCAAAAACTAATCGATGTAAACACTTGAAATTTTCACAAAATATTTATATTAGCGTTCTCCATACACAGTTAAATTTTCAAAGAATTTTGACTTTTTTTGAGTTATTTATAGACAGTTGAAATTTTCAATTTTTTTAAGTATTTTTTTTAAAAATAACGATAAAAATTTTTTGGCCGGCCAGAAAATCTTGAAAATTTAATACAAGGTTTCTTATAAGTTGTTCTTAAAGTTCGAATTTATACGAAATATGTCAAAATTGCGAAAATTGGCAAGTAATTTTGTGGTTAAAAAATCGTAAAAATTTTTCCTTTTATAACTAAGATTTGAAAATTTGGTACAAGGTTCTGCATAAAATTTTCTTCTACTATCTGCAAAAAAAACTCTACCGGACTAAATCAAAAAATTTTTATGAGTGATTGAAATTTAAATTTTTACAAAACCGCGTTAAATAACGGTTTAGCCTCAAACGATTTTTGATATTTGTTGTTATTCAAACAGTATAAGTCGTAAATACTTGAAAATTTTACCAGTTATTTAGATTGCCATTTTCTTTACGTGATTTGATTTTCAAAACATTTTGACTTTTTTTGAGCTATTAATAGACAATTGAAATTTTCAATTTTTTTTTATTTTTTTTTTATAAATGTTGATAAAAAAAATTAAGCTGGGACAAATTACTTGAAAATTTAATTGAAGGGTCCACATAGCTTGTTCTAACTCTCATTCAAAAATTATAATACATAGGCACAATTTTTTTTATTAGCATTTGAAGTTCAAATATTGACAAAAATTCGTCAAAATCATGAATATTTTTCACTATTTGGTAGTTAAAAATCTATAAATATTTTTCTATCAAAAGCTAAGAATTGAAAATTTAATACTATGCTGTCCATAAGTTAAGCTTAGAATAATTATAAAAAAAGTTTGAGGATTGTTCAATTTAAAAAAATTTACGAGTGTTTAAAGTTTTAATTTTAATTTGAAATCAAAAATACACGACGTGTAAAATCACGTTTTACTAATAAATAATTTTCGATTTTTGTTATTTTTAAAAAATTACTAAACGTAAGATCTTGAAACTTTTACTTAAATGTTTGAATTAGTTTCAAAATAGAATATATGATAATATTTAAATATAATATATCCTGGACTGACAAATCATCTCCGTTCAGAATCGTTTTTCGTATACAATGATACCTATCATTGCATTCAAATTTAACCTACCATAGTCCGAGGTCCACCCCACCCCCTAATGTACAGCAGAGCGATACTCACTTACCCGCTTTTATTTTTTTTGATATTATAGTTTTATTTTAAGAGTACTGTAACTAATTATTTTCTACTTATGACTTATGACTTAAAATGATATTATTTTAAGCATATCAAACGTTAAATAAAATATAATGTAACGCAACAATCATATAAGTTAATAGTACGTGTTCTCTTAGTTATTACAAATAGACCCAACTCAAACGTTATGATAAAAAAATTAAAAGTAAAATAGACATAACATTTTAATATTAGTCCCAAAACTCTTTTAAATTTGTAGGATACAATATGTTTGATAGAGTATATGAATTTGAATCTATTGGTGTAGATACCAAGTATGTAGAATGAAAACTTTAATTTTTATGCTAATTTTAATTTTTAGCCATTATGATTTTTACCTGTACTGTATAATTTTTATATTTGAGTTGTGTCGTTCTTCTTCTGGGTGTGCGATATATAAGACATTTTTTTTTTCGGTGAAAATAATTGTTTTTAACATTCAGGCCCGGGCGCTCGGCTTATTGTATCACGTATCACTCCTTAATATGTTACTGTTTATGTACCATTTTGAACATCATTATCATTATATTTACTCATATTTTGAAATTACAAAACACCTACGAATTGGTAACCTCAACTAATACACAAACACAATTGTAGACACAATGATGACCAGGGAATAAAAATACATAATTTATAAAGACAATCTATTTATTTTTTATTTTTTTTTTTTTTCTGTTGTCGTTGTTGCTGTTGTCGTTGTTGCTGCTGTTGTTGTTGCTGCTGTTGTTGTTGCTGCTGTTGTTGTTGCTGCTGTTGTTGCTGCTGCTGTTGTTGCTGCTGCTGCGTTGGCTGCTTCAGCAGCAGAAGCAGCCATAGCCTTCATCTTTTCAGCAAAGGCTATAGCTGCCTCTGCTGCTTTAGTCGCTTTGTTGGCTTTGTCAGCCAACGCAGCGGCATCTTCAGCTGCTGCTGCTAGTGCTGGTCGGAACCAGCACTTAGCAGCAGCATGCCCCCGCTTCTTGCAGTATTGGCATTCTAAAAATTCAAAAGAATTGAAATTAAAACATATCCAAGATAAAATGTTGATTGTTTTTTTTTATTAAAACAATTTCGGCAGGTCCAGATTTCAACTCATTTAACAGTTGTCAGATTTTGAGTCATAAAATGCATTTTAAAACAAGATGTGATGTAAAGAGCAATGTAACTAGATAATAAAATAAAATCACTAACTGTTATATTATTGATAACAAGTGTGAAATACAAACAAAAGCAATACTTTTTATGGAAGTATTTATTTCACAGCGAACACACCACCATCCAATAAACCTCTGAAAATCGTCACCAATTCCTAAACGATCTTAAATTAATTCTAAACCCCATCCTAGCTGCTATTACATTCCTAACAAACAAAAACCCACTCCCAGTCACTTCCACTCCTTAATGTATTAACATACGCATCACATATTATCTTCAGATAATACATAACACATATGCCATATTTAATAAATAAATTCTTAACTGTATCAATTATATATAAAAAAAAAAACTCATATAGAAATATGTGATATGCTGAAACATTAAAAGTAAAATAAATAAACAAAAAGCGGGTAAGTGAGTATCGCTCTGCTGTACATTAGGGGGTGGGGTGGACCTCGGACTAAGGTAGGTTAAATTTGAATGCAATGATAGGTATCATTGTATACGAAAAACGATTCTGAATGGAGATGATTAGATGATTTGTCAGTCTAGAATATATTATATAAAAATCGAAAATTATTAATTAGTAAAACGTAATTTTATACGTGTACTTTTTGATTTCAAATTAAAATTAAAACTTTAAACACTCGTAAAATTTTTTAAATTGAATAATCCTCAAACTTTTTTTATAATTATTCTAAGCTTAACTTATGGACAGCATAGTATTAAATTTTCAATTCTTAGCTTTTGATAGTAAAATATTTATAAATTTTTAACTACCAAATAGTGAAAAATATTCACGATTTTGAGGAATTTTTGTCAATATTTGAACTTCAAATGCTAATAAAAAAAAATTGTGCCTATGTATTTTTATAATTTTTGAATGAGAGTTAGAACAAGTTATGAGGACCCTTCAAGTAATATGTCCCAGCTTAATTTTTTTTATCAACATTTATAAAAAAAAAATAAAAAAAAATTTAAAATTTAAATTGTCTATAAATAGCTCAAAAAAAGTCAAAATATTTTGAAAATCAAATCACGTAAAGAAAATGTCAATCTAAATAACTGGTAAAATTTTCAAGTATTTACGACTTATACTGTTTGAATAACAACAAATATCAAAAACCGTTTGAGGCTAAACCGTTATTTAACGCGGTTTTGTAAAAATTTAAATTTCAAACACTCATAAAAATTTTTTGTCTGAATCCGGTAGAGTTTTTTTTACAGATATTCGAAGAAAAATGTATGGAGAACCTTGTACCAAATTTTCAAAACTTACCGAGCACCGACTACCGAGCAATCAAACGTCGTATTATTATACTTTAATTTACTTTATAGTTTATATTATAAAAAAATGTAATATTAAATATTATTTTATTATTTTATTTATCGGAGGAAAAATGGACAGTGAAAGAAAAGGCCAAACATACATATAAAAAAAATACATTGCCCAGACAGCGATTGCTGCCTAGCTCCCTTGGCCAGGCCGACACTGTTTCTATGTTAATTAAATGGATACCTATAGTGCACAGATTGTTACAATCCCTAACATTATTTCCCTGGTTACACTGAATATAGTAAAAGGTATAAATAATAACAAAATGTATGAACAATGTTTATAATTATTAGTGAAAATCATTATAGTGCTTAATGATTAATAAATAATGATTATTAAATACCTAGGTATAAAAGAAAAAATGTATGAATACACAATATGTTTTATAGGTAGTCATTGTGTAACACTGCATGTGTAACATTTATAACCTTAGATACACGATACACCTGAACTCCTGAATATTACATTAACTCATCTATAAAAACAAATTAGTAAGTATTTAATATACTTACTGTTTCTGTTTGAGCCTGCACCACGGCCCCCACCACCTCCGCCACCACCACCACCGCCACCACCACTGCCGCGGCCTCTTTTGCCTCCTCCGCCTCCACCACCGCCACCATCCCCATAATATTGGTATATAATAGACATCTAGACATAAATTAAATAATAGGTATACATTTTATAAACATGTTGAACATCAGTTTTAAATAGCTATCCTCGTTCACTATTCATAAATTAGACAAAATGTTTCAAAAATATTAAAGCCTTAGTGATGGGTCGAACTGTTCGAAAATCGAACTTGAAAATATTTGTCGAACCAGACTTACTGGCCATGATAGTTTGAAAACTAAATATTTGTACAATTCTTCAAAAGTTATTTTTGAAAAATAAAAATTGATAATGATTATTTAGAAATAATTAGACTATTGGCGATAGAAAGTGTTAATATGTAGCGGGCATGTTCTCTAAAGCCGGACAAATAGTTACTAAGATGAGACAGAGACTTAGTTCTAACTCCTAGTGCAGTAGAACAATTAGTATTTCTACATGATAATTTATAATTTTTAATTATTGATAATATTGTAAATAATACAATTACTTAGACTTAAAAGTTAAAATGTAGAATAGGTAATACAAAAACTAAAAAATACAATAGTAATTAATAATTATGGTTGATTTAATTTCTAGGTAGATACATTGTACACGATAAAAAGTATTGAGTTCGAGTTCGAGTTTGACTTAAAATCATAATAGGTTCGGTTCTGTTTTCCGTAAAAAACATGAAAGTTTGGTTCAGTTCGAGTTCGAAAAAATAATTTAAAGTTCGGTTCAAATTCAGTTCGATTAAAAATATCAGGATTCGACCCATCACTAATATTTAAAGGTAGTCATCAATATAGTACTTACATCTTTTTGAATTGCACCTGCTGCAGACGCCGTGTTTGGGCTAAGACTGAGACGAGTGACCGGTCGGTCGCGGTTGTTGCAAAAAGCTACGCGGTATAATCATGGAAATATAAAGAAATGGACTGATAGCTGAGAGAGATGTCCAGGGCAAACGTTGTTAGAAAGAGATAGCATACAACTTTTAGGTACAATTCAAATACATTATTAGCATGAGAGAGAGAGAGGAAAATAGTACAAATTCTCCTAGTGACGAACGATCGAACTTAATGTTGACGAATTCCGCATTCATGACGTGTATGTTGTCGTTCAATTTAATTGGATACCTATTCTTCGATTATTTCCCTCGATTTCCGATATTAGCTCATAGTTGTATACATCATAATTCATAATATTAATAAGTAGGTATATAATATAGCAACAGCAAGACACGATCCTGATGTTCTATTATTATTATTATTATTCCGATAGAATCCGTTTTAAATAAAAAAATTAATAATATTATTTACTAAAATACAAAAGTTATTGGTTATTACTTATTAGTTATGAGTCTTATGACCATAGACGTGCGCAGATAATGCTTTCAGGTGGTGAATATTTTACTATTTATTTTTGAAATTCTTAGTAGTTTTCAAAAGCGTCGAGAAAAACAAAAAAAAATACGAAATCGATTTTAGATATTGGTAATTGGTATAACTCTAAAACAAACTATCGTGGAGTACATTAAAATTGTAGTAGTAATAACTAATAGTTGTATAATATGTTTATTGTTTATGCACGAAAAAATTAAAAAATATGCATAAAAAAATGTGAAATATGCAAAAAAAATTGTATTCATTTATTAAAAATTAATTACTTATTTATTAATATAGAGGAAACAAAAAAATCTATAAACCTATATTTAAAAAAACTGTATTATTGAAAACTAAAATATGGCGCGTAATCGTTTGACATTTGAGATTTTATTGAGCTGAAGAAATAAACAAAATATATATTTGTTCCCTTTTTGATCATCGTTTGTCCCGACAAACATTAAACGGGACGCGTTTAATCCCGTTTTCTCCATATTAGGTATTATGTGTAAAATGAAATATATTGAGCTTAAATTGAAAAATAAAAAATGTATCAAAAAATAATTGCCTATTTGCTTTATGTTCCCGGCTATGCATAATATATATTATACAATATACATATTATTTATTTTATACACTATATCAGGGGTGGCCAAACAGTCGATCGCGGACAATTTCAAAGTCGATTATGTTAAAATTTATTTTTATGGCCACGTGCCCTATGTATGTATGTATGTTTCTTAATAATTATAGTTATAATATTTATTCAATAATAAAAAATAAATTCCATGGAAGTCAATCCTTCCTCAAAGGTGAAGACGTGAAGTATATTTTCAGTAGATCATGACAAAAAAAGTTTGGCCACCCCTGCACTATACAGTCTTATTTTATAATATACTAATAAATAATAAGTTTTGACTTAAAACGTTTATACGTTTATACGGGTCGCATAAACGTAGTTATTCGTAATTTTATTTATTTATTTATAACGTGTATGGCCATGTGTTCGACATCAAGGTAGTCGCGATAACGCACAAGTACCAAGTTATAACTCACCTAATATAATCTACGACCACTACAAAATTGCAAAAAATCCCGAACTCTACTTATTACTCTATGACGTTGGTTTTCAATTTTTTTATATCCGCGTACCCGGGGCATCTTAGTTGTGTCCCGTCAACAAGGTATAGGTATTAGGTACACGAATTTCGTTCCACTATACCGGTTAGGTAGTAGAATTTTTATTTTATTTTAAGGGGTTCTCCGTCTCTATGGTGAATTTATTAATTAATTTATTTATTTATAAGGGAGCCTAGGCTCTGATAATAATACATTATATTACGTACATAATAATATTATAAATTTATAAATTACGATAGAGGATCAATTTTGTTGCCAGAGGCCGTTTTATATTGGTGTAAAATTTATGTTTCTACGAGTCTACGACTACCCAAACCTGGGATGAGAAAAACTTGAAGTACGAAACATGTTTTCGGTCAAAAAATTATAAATTTACAGCCGGCATGACGTGCTGTAGCTGTTCTGGTGATTTTAACAGCAGCGTTGAGCGTTCAGGTGTTCAACCACCGCCCCGCGCACGGCTGTAACCATACCGATACCACAATAAGGTCAAAACTAGTTTTCATATCACGACCGACTCGCCGTTTATATATATATATATATATAAAACTACATTGACTATTTGACTATACATTATAAAACGGTCCGCCGTCCGTCGATAACGACGTAAGGGAAAAACCACCCAAGTACGAGTACTAAGTATACTTAAATATATAGAAATATAAAATATAAATTAATATAATATAAGATTAATAACACATAATAATATAATATAACATTTTACAATATTGCCACATTATTATGTACGTAAAAAGGGCATAATTACCTAAATGTATGTCACACTAATGAAATAGAATATAAAATATAAAATTTAACTTTATGTAAATATTTTATGTATTTATTTGCCGCGGTAATTGAAAATCATCTATAACAATTTATAGACTCAAATAAAATTTATTACAGTTACAGATGGTTTTTTATTACTGCGGCAAATAAATAAATACGTAAAATATTTACATAAAGTTATACCTATTACATATTTTATTATAATGTATGTATGTAGGTAATCTGGTAATCATGCCCTTTTTAGATAGGTACCTGAATAATAATATGTACATATCACATTTCATTCAATAAAAGCATATTATACGTTAGTTATCCAATATTCATTGTCTATTAATTTAAGTTCTCATGAGTTAGTGAGTTTGTCTACTTTTATCAAATAAAAAATGTCTACCAGAAAGTTAAAATATATTTCTATGAGCATTTGAATTTGAAATTTTCACAACATTAGATATTCACTCAATTTATCATGCACTCACTACTCATATTCTTATTGTGTTGTTTATCAAAAACGAATTACTGTAGAAAATTTATATTTAAATCATATTGTATAGTGTATACCTCTCACCGATTTGCCTAAAAAATAACCCCGCGAAAAAATAACCACAGAAAAAATAACCCCATATGCGATTTTGTAAGATTTTAAATATAATTATAATTGTCTAATATTCAACACTAAAATGTATATTCTAATAAATACGTGTATAGGAATATTTTATAAAATATTTTAATTATTAAGTGAATTATGAGCATTTTCAAATATTTAATATTTTTCATACTTATAACTCACCTTAAAATTAAAATATCGTAAAAATCAGATTATAACAGATTATGCTTTTACCTAAAAGTTTAATAAAAGCACACTAGTCACTAGATATATTGCGGGTACAACGTCCTCTTAGGATATGGTATATATTAATATCTATAAGTTATCCTATATTTATATTTGTATTGTTAAAATATGGACTTCCTAATCTTCCAATGTTACTTCTCGTCTAGTTACTAATAATATAATAAAATAATAAAATAACCAATAATATATAAATAAAAAAAAAACGTAAATAATTTTAAACAAATAGTCAATTTTTTCAATTTCAATAATATAATAATTTTAAACAAATAGTCAATTTTTTCAATTTCAATTTCAATAATAATTTTAAACAAATAGTCAATTTTTTCAATTTCAATTTCAATAATAATTTTAAGCAAATTGTAAATTTTTTCAATTACCGTCAATAATGTATAAATATCTACCTTTCTTATCCATTCTGCCAATTTTATTTCTGCCGAACTAGAGGAGAAGTAACATTGGCAGATTAGGAAGTCCATATTTTAACAATACAAATATAAATATAGGATGACTTATAATAGATATTAAGATATACCATATCTTAAGAGGACGTTGTGCCCGCAATATAATATCTAGTGTGCTTTTATTAAACTTTTAGGTAAGAGCATAATCTGTTATAATCTGATTTTTACGATATTTTAATTTTTAGGTGAGTTAGAAGTATGAAAAATATTAAATATTTGAAAATGCTCATAATTCACTTAATAATTAAAATATTTTATAAAATATTCCTATACACGTATTTATTAGAATATACATTTTAGTTTTGAATATTAGACAATTATAATTATTTAAAATCTTACAAAATCGCATATGGGGTTATTTTTTCGCGGTACCACCTCTCACCACAGCTATATTCTATACTGATTGTTGTTATTTTATGTTTTTACATAATTATTGTAATTGGGCTTGTCTGTTTAATTAATTAATTAAATGAATCAATTTTGTGTTTCAATTAATTATTATATATACATTAAATGTGTTCTGTACATTTGTAACTTGTAAGTATCTACATGTTTTAATTTTTATTTATATAGATCATATAAACATGTTTAGTTTGTATACAGATTGTATTTTTACTGCAAATTGCTACTATATTAAATAATATAAAAACAATAATGTATTCAAGTATTCAATATAATATATTATGAAAAACAATCGACTTCCTATAATAAGTTTTAAAATAAAAGAAGTCAACAGGTATGTATTTAAGTATTTTATACTAATATGTATATTCAGCGCCGGATTTAGGGTTGTGGGGGCCCCAGGGCCCACAAAAGATTGAAATATAAGAATTTTTAGTTGATCTACATACTTTAAAATTACCTATATTAGCGATAGGTTATTATCATACAAGTAATAACCTTTATAGTCATCACTTTTTATTTTTTAATTTAGTACCTAAATCAAAACCATTGAATTTGAATAAGTTATTATTCTAGAAAAAAATGTACCTATTATTGTACTAGGAATAAGAAGTTGATGAAAGTAACACCATCTAGTTTATATAAATTATTGATATAGAAAAAAAACACAGATAGTATCAAACAAAACATTATTTTTAGACACTTTAGACACTGAGTAATATTTTTGCCAGTAAATAAAAACCCTATTTCGAACGTAGCGTATATAAAATTTAGATTATAAATGTATAATAATTTATACAACATAAACAAAATAATACTAGTTTTTATATTTATATCCAAATGACTGAAATAAGACAGGGTTAGGATTTTATAGCACTTAAAATTGCATAAATATGCGCTATAATATGACCTTAAATATTGCTAAATATGCACTAAAAACATGCAAAAAAAGAAATCTTACAGTAGAAATTGACAAAAAAGTCCCAACAAAATAAGCAGATAATAAAAATTAAAACCAAATACCTAATTCGAAATCATCGTAATTCGTAATAGGATATTATATCTATTATTGATGTACATAATTGTACAGCTTTGTATCAGCGTAATCGGCCTATTAACTTAATCTATACACTTACAATTCACTTGATAATTCGATTGACAAAAATTTAAAACCACGTTTTGGTAAAATTTTATTTCATACAATAAGACCGATTTTTATTGTTCTGGATTTACTATAGATATTAAACATATGGATACGGCATTCCTTTATACAATTTTTGTATTATGCCGCATCCATATGTTTAATATCTATGGGATTTACCAAGCTGATATTAATTACTTGATATGTGTATAGAATCGTAATTTATTAGGAAATACAAAATGATGATAAAGCGATTGTAAATTGCGCCCGACAATTTTCAGGTATACATTTTTATGTAGTAAAATGCGCCCATAGTATCTAATCTAAGTGCGACCTTGAATTCATCCGTTTTAAACACTTTTGTACATATATTGGTGTAAAAACCAAACGTAACCGTTTATTATTATAATATTAGCGATTTTATTTGCTGACTTTCCTCCGAATATTTGGGCATCAGCTAATATTCAGCTTCCGTAACATAACACGGACTTCTAATGCCTGTGAATATTTCCACAGTCATTTTAATAAAAGCTTTTATACTTCCTCATCATCATATTTATAATTTTATTTATAAAATATTAGAGTTACAGTCCGAAATTTACATAAAAATTAGTAGTATAAAATGAACCTTATAAATCTCAAAAAAATGGAAAAAATAATTCAACAATACAATGAAAATTCAAAATACTATTACGAGAGCTGAATATGTAAAACTGATGTCTCATTACTATGCTGATATATAACTTATAAATTTATTATACTATTTACTCTATATTATATAAATTAATTGATATTTTAGTATTCATTTTTTTTTTATTATTATTTACTGTAAAAATTAACCTAAAAATATTTAAAACAACTTATTAATCCCATAATATTAAAAATAATTTTTGGAGGATAGTGATAGTCGCCTCCTCGCGGTTTCCTCTGGGTAATGATAAATTATTATAATAAAAATAACATTTCTATTGGGCGCAATTTCCTACATAGATATTTACCTAAAAAATACCGGTCGAAATTTACAATTCCTTCCTTTCGTTGGGCGCAATTTACGTTTGCCCAATGCCCAATATTATAGCACTTAATCATAGATATTAAAGAATGGATAGACCATGGCTATATTAATAAAATAGAGGGTAGTGTTCCAGAATGGGTAAGAGAGAAAAACTGATTTTTATCATTACCTCTCATACTGGCAGAGGTCTTATCTTAAATTATGTACAGACGTACAGTGATTTTGTATCAGGGTATATTGTAAAGCGCTGTTGAGCATTCTTTGCGATGTTGAGAAAATGTTTTGCGTTGTTGGAAATACATTTTTATGTTGTGTATAATGTTATAATAATAATATTACGTATGAGGAAGTTGGTGAAATGATTCGAAAATTATATTTTTGAAAAACCACAGATGTCATAAATTTGTGGGAATTATGCGTATTTGAGTGAATTGATTTTCAAATTTTAAATATTATAAATAAATATGTATAATATTATACATGTTAAATTATTTGACTAGTTATAACTTATATGTATTATTTTAAAGATTATTTTTCGGAAATCGATTATCTTATCGGTACTTGCTTACGCCAAACAATCATACTAGTATGATTTAGAATATTATGTGTATCAGTGGCGTACACAGATATTTTCAATGGAGGGGGTTATATTAAAAATTATACATACATATATATATAGTATAGTATATAGTTATATTTTTATTTTTCTACAAATATGTTATGAAAATAAATAATTTACAATTTTTAGCCATTTTCGTATAAGTATTCAAGTATTTAAAAAGTTTAAGGGGGGGGGGGTTTGAACACCCAAACCCCCCCCCGTGTGTACGCCACTGATGTGTATTGTATAATAAACAATTTATATGAATCATAAATATAACATTATAATAGGTATTTGCAGGCCTTGGTTTCTTTCGATTCAATTCCAATTTACTTTTCTGTTTAATATTATATTATATTGAATTTTAACATACCTTAACAGCACATAAAATAACATATATATAACTGCAATATAATTTTGTAATATTAGCTTGGTAACAGTTGTGTATGAATATCTATCAGAAATATAACCGTTATATAACTGTTAAATGCCTATGTCCGCTTTTTCATAACAAACAAATTTATATTAATTTATATAACATTAACGTTACATTGTTATACTTCTAATATACAATAATGTACAACAGGAATGTTATTGTTGATCATCTATACATGAAATGTTATGTATGGATGCAAAACAGTTATATATGTAATATATACTATAATATTATTATGGAATTTCATTATTGCCAATCTATATATATATATTTTTAGTAAAAATGTAGCTTAAATACCAACATATATATTTTATCCAATATTGCATATTTATCATACACAATACATTTGATTTAAAATAAAAGTATGTATTTTAACTAGATTATTATGACATAGTTATTGCAGTATACATCTAACCTAACAAGTAAACTGAATAACTTACTAAATAAATAATAAAAATATTATTGGTAATAAAATTAATGTTTATTATTCAAAAAACAATATTGCAGCTTTGCAAATAAATATGAATAAATAAAAATGAAATAACATTTTATAATAGCTAATAACTTCAGCTATTAAAATATAATATATGGTTAAGTTATACAATATTAATTTAAGTCATTATATTATATAATTATTATAATTAGGAATAAAACATTATAATTTTAAGAGAGCACTAAAATGAAATACAAATTATTATTAGAGGAAAATACTGATATATTATTCAGTCTTTTATATAAATAAAAAATAAAAACATACATTTTTAAGTTTGAAATAGGAAATGAAAACAAAAAATATAGTATTGAATTCATCTGGAAATTCTTCAGTTATCGTCACCTACATCTTCATTTAATAGCAGTATTCTTCTGGCCTTTTCTTTTTTCCTGATAATCAAATATTTATGGCATAATAGTTTTATTGATTTATTATAATTAATATTAAAAAATATATTCTTAGGCTTCTTCTCTTTTAAATCTCTGTGGAGCTTGGACTAACCACTTAGCAACAATATCTCCATACATTTTGTTGGTTAGATCAGCCTTAGTAAAACGAACAAGTACTGAGAACAAAAAACATAAACCTAAACAAAAAACTTTAAACAAAAACACTAAATAAATAAAAACTTTTATGTTTACATAAATGTATAAAGTATAATATAAAATATAATACTTGTATGGACTAAAAGTATAAATAAGCATATATATATTTTATAATTTATTTGAATACAGTTAACTAACTTAAAATGGCTTTATTAAATTGTTTAAATTCATTGCTGAATGAACCTTTTGACCCTTTTCCTTTCCAACTGTACTGACAAGCTAACTGATTAGAAATTACATATGCTAATGCGTTGTTAACTACATCTTCATAATCAGTTCCTCCCAATCTTTTGAGATCATTCACCTACATAATGTGTTATAAAAAATTCCAATATGTTTAATATAAATAATTCTATATGACTTGAAACATAAAAAGAAGAGCATAAATGTCATTTAACCTGCATAAATTAAATATGAAAGGCAGCATAATACCAATTTAGAGCTAGTTTAGTATAATTACACGTATGATTACAAATTATCATTGTTATATTCTAACCAAGCCAAATGATAGTCATATTTGTTTATAAGTTATAAATTATAACTAAATAACAATTAAATACTTATTACTGTTTGACAATTATGCAATATTAAAATTAAAATATAATTTTACCAATAAAGTTAAATATGCAGGTTCATTTATTTTATTTTCAGCTGCTTTAAATTGATCATCTGTCAAATATGGGAGATCTGTATCAAAAGTAAGAGTACTACTGCCAACAGGTTCTGTACCATTTAAACAAATATTAGAAGATTTATTCTGCTGTAATACATGCTCTTTAATCTCAGCAATTTCTTCTCGTACTTGTATCATTTCAGAATTGATTTTTGAAAGCATTTTATATACTTCTTTAGCAGTAAAAACTAGCGAATAGTAGAAATTTGTTAAAAATGAAGCAGCTATATAAATATTATTTAATAATTACCTTTCTCAGATGATTTATGTTTATTAATTTCAGTTTGGCGCATGTTTGAACTTTGAACTTCTGTAACAGTTTTGAATGTATCAATTAGGCACAATTGTACAATAACTAAGTCATAATGAAATATTTAATTTAGTTTTAAAAAAGTAATCTGCAGCTATAGCTGGTGGTATATGTTATTTAAGTATTATTAGTTATCAGTGTTATATACTTTTTGTCAACGATTTAGGAGTAGAATTAATTGTTTCATCAGTTTTATCTGGAAATCGTGATAACTGAGAAATGAATGTATCTTCTAGTTGAGCTACAATAAAATACAAATTTTATAATATATTTATCTAATGCAGATTATCATTAAGAAATAATAAGCCTCTTGTATGAACTAGTATTATACTAATAACAAATGTTTATAATAGTAGACATTTGTTAAAAATGAAGCAGTTATGTCAATATTATTTAATAATTACCTTTCTCGGATGACTTATGTTTATAAATTTCAGTTTGGGACATGTTTGAACATGTTGTTTCTATGATTGGATCTGGAAACTGTGGAAACTGAGAAATTTCAGAAATATCTTCATGTACATTATGTTGGGCTACAAAATAAAATACAAACAACTATATATTTTTAATTAATATATTGATAATTTTAATTTTAATTACTTTGGTCTTCAGAAGTTGATTGAGTTTTTAATAAATTTGTATTTTCCATTTCATCTTTTTGGTTGCTAATAATACTATCAGAATCAGATTCGGACAAATTTTCAAATAAATTTTTTTTTGCTCTCAGTTGCCTTTTAGCTCGTTTAGCTTTAGGATCTGCATCACTAGCACTTTCTACTTCTGAATACTTTTCAGCTATTTTTAGTTTATGAATTCCTTCTAGATATGTGTCTGTGTAATAAATAAAGTTATGAGCAAAAATTTAGTTCACAATACACAGCATATAAAGTCATTTATAATTATAGAATATATTATGTGCATTAACTTAGAATTAAAAATATAGTTAAGAATATATCGAAATGTAGTAGATATACCTATTATTGTATATTATTTATAAAAATGTTATTATCATACTTGTTCTGCACAAAACTTTTTTGATAGGATATATTCCCCAAGATGGATCATTAGACCTAGGCATAACTTGACTTGACACCATTTTAGAATATATCATTTTGTTTTCAATTAAAGGCCAATGACATTTTCTGCGATCTCCAGTTAACCAAATTGAAGGAACTAGATTGATGCCATCAGTAAATTCAACAACACTGTACTCCATAATTAATTGTAACGTTTATAATACCTATTATTATATAATTATTAAACACAACTAAAATAGTATATTAAATATTTACAATTTTTTAAACTATTCCTTTTGGATATGTAATACATGTTATGTATTTACAGTTAAATTAATTTCTATATTATAGGTATGTACAATTTTAACTTTTACATATAATAACTATATGCTATGGTAATAATACAGGTAAATTATAAATTTTCTTTATTAATTGAATGAATAATAGGAAAATGCAAATATTTATTTTTATAAGGCATTAACCAAGACTTACATTTTATATCATCAATATTAAATGAAAATAACCTACAAGACAAGTCAGAACTATTCTGTACTTTACTACAATAAATGCCTAATTTATCAGATTTGCAGGGAGAAATATACAAGTCATAGTTAACATTTGTTAAATTTTTACCAATAAAATTAGTTTCATTGTTAAACAATATTATATTTTTAATTTGAACAATCTTCTTATTTTTCAATATACAAAAACAATTTTTAAACTGATCAAGCAAAGAGAAATACAATCTACCATTTGAAAAAATTTTATACTGTTTAATATTCAAGTCAACAAAATCTAAGGTTACTGGTCCATCACTGTACTCATTTTTATGAACTATTTTTGACTGACATTCCTGCTCACAATTATTTAAAGAATTTTCTCTTTCAATGTAACGTTTAGTTAGTTGCTGCAAAGGATGTTGTGATTTTTTTAATAGTTTCTTAACAAACATCATATTATTTTCAAACTTAAATGCTGAAAATACATCTAATGCACCATATTTTTTAACATCATCAGACAAATGAAGTAAATTATGGACATTATGAGAGACTAAGTATTCTCCATATAGATTTTGAAACTTAAAAACAAACATCTGTAATAATTTATGAGAATATGTAATAAAATGTTCGAATTTTATTAGTTCAGAATTGACTAAAATGGATATGGCTACATGTAAAATTATAAAATGATCATAGTACTCAGATTTTAAAACTGACTTTAAAACAACAGGACCTGTATATAAAAGAAACTGTCGAAATTCAGTAGCTTTCCAGTTTAAAAACTCAGAGAGAGCTCTTGGTTTTCGGGCAAAGTCTTTTGGAGTATATTGTTGCATTTCAATTAATTTGTCAGAAATAACCGTGATATCTGATGGTTTTAGTCTTAAAAAACGAGGACCTTTAACCCAAAGATAAATAAGTTTCTTCATTACACCAAGACATACCACATGACAATAATCTAGAGGAACGCATGATACTGACCCAAAACTAGATACAGATGTAGTAAAAATAGAAATTCCATGTTGATATTTATTCTTGTACAAAAATTTAGAAAAATCTTCATCAGACCTCAAATTAAATTCTGAATATTCTTCATCAGATGGAAAACACAATCTATTATTAATGTATTTGCCAAGTATAGTACATTTAGAACAACTGCCATATGCTGTATGTCCACTTGTACATAATACAAATGATTTAGCTGGCGCATCACAAATCAACGCAGACAAAACCACTGGTATAACTTCACCTTCTTCAGTTAAAAATCCATTATTTATTAAAGGAACTAATTCTGAAATAAACTCTCCTAAATATTCATTAGGACACTTAGGTTTTCCGTAACCATGAAACACGCCTACTATGAAAACTTTTTGCTTTAAACGTAATTCAGATATCATAATGGGCCAAAAACAACTTTGATTGGACCGAGAAATAGGTAGTCCATCAATATTAAGTGTTAAATTTATTTCTTTAAGACTTCCAATTTCTAATTTCAGAGCTAAAAAAATTGATTGTACTGCTTTTTTAAGGCCAAAATGACAGTACTTTCCTCCTTCTATTGACTTTATTCTAACACTAAGAGGAGTACTAAGTAAAGTCCTAGCATCACTTGGTAACTCAAACATTGTAAATTTTTTCCAAATTTTTAACATTGAAGAGAGTGAAGCAAGTGTTGTATTGTGATTAAAATGCCACTCACGCAACTGTTCTTCTAACAAACTACAATTCATGTCTAAATTACTACAATCATCTACAGTATTATCATCCTTGTTATTTTCAATTAAACTATCGACATTATTAATTTCAACAAGATTAATATTATTACTATCCTCGTTACTATTGTAAGAATCACATGAACTACTGATAGGGCTGGAATAGTATGAAGAGCTATTGCTAGAACTAGAATAATATTCATTTTCATCACGCTGTGCACTAATATTATTACTTAAAGAAAATGTTGGTAAATTTTGTCCATTGTTCTCATTATTCATTTTAGGTTCTACAATAGATGATGTAGATGCATATACAATTGTAGATTGAATTTCTGGTGCTCGAATAATATCATCTTCACTAGTGGTATCAGAATAATGCTCGTTGTCAAATCGTCTACAAAACTCATTTGTTATTCGCCTAATGTGTCTTTTAGAACAGTTTTTCAACTTTTTACGTTTATTATCAGCCATGATAAGGAGAGTAAAACAAAACAAATAATGTTTAGAAAAGAAAATAAGAAATAAGAACTACAGCTAGATGTGTATTATTAATATAGACAGATTATGTGTACCTATACAATATGAGATACCTACGCCTCAAGGTAGTAACTATCAATTATTACTTGTAGGTAGGTATAGAAACTAAAATAATATTTCTTAAAATAATGTACCTACTATTTCTACTATAAATATTATATATTATATATATTTTTAACAATATTTTATAAATAATATGATTACATTCTAGTACTTACCAATAATGATAAAATATATTTTATAAAAAGAAGCGATGGTTAATACACTCAGATATCAACATGTCAGCACTCTGCAGCAGATGTCAGTCATATATAAATAATAAAATATACCTATAGCTATATATATTATATTATATTATACTCACACACATTTTTGGCAGTAGAAAACGAGAGCGAAAAAGATGGACGACTGCAACGTACAGTAAACGAGTCGCGGCAATGTTATAAAATATTAATAGTACGAGTAGTACGACCACTATACGCGAATATTATATATGCAATTAATAAATTAAATAATAATATATAATAACGAGTCGGAATAGTCGGTTAAATCGGCAACAGCTAGCTATAGCCTAAAAACAATTTTTAATACGATGCACAAGAATACAAGATTAATTCAGATAATAAAATATAAAAGAAACTGAGAAAGTGAGAACAAAAACACGTGCATACTGCATGGGCCGGCACTCGCGGGAGATAGTGAGTAATACGTGTCTCACTTACTATCGCGCCCGACCCACTGCAGCTAGCGTCAGCAGCGGCATACTAATTAACTAATTATGATTATGGTTATGTTATACGCATGACAAATAAAATTTATTTTATTAAAATTTATTGTTAATAAAATGTTTTAATTAAAATTTATTGTTTTATTTGTCATGCGTATAACATAACCATAATCATAATTAGTTAATTAGTATGCCGCTGCTGACGCTAGCTGCAGTGGGTCGGGCGCGAGAGTGCGAGACGCCGAGACCGAAATGATTTGACCAACGGCTTTTCAGTGTGTCGTCACTCGTCGCAGTCAAGGAAAAATAAGGTGCTCAGTATAATTATACTGCTGCAAATTATTATTGCAAATTTTATCAATTATACCTATAGCAGTATATTATACTATAGTATTGCATTATATAATATTATGTAGCATAAATTATAATGTTGTATACCTACTTGTGTATTATAATAGATACTATACAGCACAATAATTATGACATATAATGTCAGCAGCTTCTATAATTGATGAATAATTATTACCTATTATTATTGCAGATAGATATCAGATTATTATAATGTTATTTATTTATACATATTATATATATACAATGTATACATGTATAATATTGTATATATTGAATATATATAGATTATAGATACCAGCTAGCTAGCTGCAGTTCTATTGCTGTCATACAGCTTTTAATTTAATATATAGGTATATAATTGATATATAATTGTATATATATACATATATATACATATATACATATATATATATTTTTTTTTTTATAACAAATATTATAGATATCTGTCTTGCTTTTGTTATATCAACAATGTTATATAACAAATATGACATATCTATTATGTTTTTGCTATATTAACAATGTTATATAACAAATATGACATATCTATTATGTTTTTGCTATATTAACAATGTTATATAACAAATATGACATATCTATTTTGCTTTTGCTATATTAACAATGTTATATAACAAATATAACATATTAGTTGCATTACCAATACATTATATTTGTTATGTTATGAATATGGAATGTAGTTATATAACAAATGCATAAAAATACATAAATGAAACCTCATGTGCTGTTAGGGTACCTATAATTAAAAGTATTAAAATTTATTTTTTATAATTATATTACACAATAAAATTCTATACTTATTTAAAACTATATTTAAAATGACAAATGTTTTGGTCGAAATATATTCATTTTTGCAATGTTTATTAGTTTTATTGTTATATCACTTATATCTTTTATAATTATATTTTAGAATAGTTAAGAGTAGAGTTATAAATGTGACCTTTGATAGAGGGGCAGAGGGAATGTAATGTGTAATGCAGTGGCGTAGCCAGGATTTTTTTTAGGGGGGGGGGTCAGTGGCGTAACTACATGGTTGCATAGGTGTGCATTGCACCGGGGCCTGGGGCCTAGAAGGTCTAAAAGGGGGCCTATGAATTTTGATACTTTGTTTAAAATATGTATATTAACATTTTATATTTTGTTAATAATTTTAAATTATTTTATAATAAATAATAAATTACAATAAAATCATAATATTTTATATTACGAAGAATTTTATCTATAAATATTATACTATTATTTGGTCATATTGTCATATATATTACAATATTATTCCCGTATAGAGTATAAAAATAAATCCTCCATGAAACAGGTAGAAATATTGTCATAAGAACATGTTTTTTTCATTTACATCATAAATGTAATGTGTAATTGTTTAATTTTATTCATATAACTATTTTCAGGGGCCACAAAATAATATTGCACATCGGCTAGAATTTTATAGTTACGCCACTGGGGGGGGGGGGGGGTTTAGTAATAAAATAAAATAAATCTACAACCGTATTGAAATAATAAAATAATTGAATATAGTACGCAATTTGTACGCATATACTGACCCACATATTATCATATAAATTATAAGTTAATAAAAATTACTGTTGGCATTTAATATAGGTATATTATATGATATCTCTCATTTCAACACAAGGTTTGCATTAAAATTAAAAAAATACCATTATTCAGCTTTGTTTTATACAAAAAATTTAATAAATAATTAAAAAACTTCATTTTTTAAAATATAGGTATGTAGATAAAAAAAAATTTTTTAAAAGCCATAAAAACAAAAGGAATAATAGCTGTGTAATCCATTGCAACAAAACATGGAATGCCATCTATCGATCATCCTAAATACTAAATATTCAGTTATTATTCTAGACTACCACTGAAATAGTTACAGTAAACAACACCAGATGGGACATATGAGAAACCACTCAACAAACAAGCAGTCCAACATTTCAAAATTTAATTTTAATATCAAACTTCTTAAAATTGGGTTGAAAAACTAAAAAAATATGATGTAGAAAGACGTATAAAATGCATGTAACATCCTACAACAACAATATTAAATACCAAAAATTAAATAAAGAAAAGGAAAAAAAGGCAGAAGTCCAACTAGCCGAGAAACATTAAAGGATATAAATGATCTTGATTTGGAAAAGACGACTAATGATAGTAAGTATAATATTAAATATATTAATAACTATACGTTAATTCATCATTTAACATAATTTTTGGAAGCCACCAACTTATGGTGGCTCATAATCATACACATGCTAAACAGATATCGAAACTACACAAAGTCATAAACTATACGCGTCGTGAAGGGGTCATAACTAAAGACCGGATTTTTGTGTAGCTAACAACTAAAAAACGTGCAATTAAAATGTTGAAATGTGCAAAATTGTGCAAAAACAAAATTTTACTATAGGTACTTCAAATTTTATTTTTCACTTTTTTTTTATTATATTATTATTTATTAGTATTGGCATTAACTATCATATTAAAATATAAAATTAAAAAAAAAAATTAATTTAATTCTGGATATTTTTCGATCCAACACTTTATTTTAGAACAATGACTACTACCAATTTTTGGCATTTTAAATTAAATAATTTCAAGTAATAAGTATCAACTATAAAAGTATAAAATATGAGTTGACTACGGCTGCTGCGGATAAACTATAGTACTGTATGTGTGTATGTAATCGATAATCTAATAACTACCGTAGTAGTTATTGTAGCGTGCCAACAGCTTGTCGAAAATGATATAGGTTGTGATGAAATAATATAGACAAAATATTTCTAAGTGTTTATTAAACTGCTCGAAAATATTCTAAGTTCAAATAATTAAACTAATTGAAAAATAGACTAAGTCCAAATGAACGATTTCTGGTGTAAAGTGACGTGAAGGTGCTTGCTCTAGCTCTGGAAAATCACGTCTGCGGGAGTCCTCTCCTGGGCCCCCTTATATAGTCAGTGTCCCCTGATCTCCTACTCATGTCCCTTCTGGCCTATTCGTATTCAGGTCATTCGCTTCTCACACTATTACTCATTTCAGAGGCTGCGCGTGCGATGATGACGTCCGAAGACCATCCGCTCTTTCAGGATGTGCGTATATAGTGACGTCCTGCGACCGTCCGCCCACATGCAGGTGGTCAACCACAAGCTGTATCCGAGTTCTCAGAACTCGCGATAAAATATTTAATAATTATATTACATATGATTGTGTGTTTTGTGTGTGGGTTGGAGTCAAAAGTTGTTGTATTTCTATTGTCTCCCAGACTCAGGTAACACCCTCTATGGCATTATGGTCACACACCTCATATTATTTGGTAGTATGTTCATTCCTACGTCTTTTGTTAATATTCATGGGCGATTGTTATCTTAAATAGTTAAGCCTACAATGTGTTGCCCCCTTTATATATTATATTATGGGTATAGGACATCAGAGCACGTAGCACCTCCCCACGAAAAAAAAGGTTTATGTCCTCAAGACAGAAATCTTTCAAAAGTCTTAGCACAAAAATAGTTATATAAGTTTACAAAATACAATACAAGTTTTGTAACTTGTTTACAATAATTTCAATTACAATACATTTTACAATTATTTGTATGTTTTACAATATCATATTACAATTATTCGAACATTTTAAGAAATTTCAGTTATACAATACAAATTTATTGATTACAATAGTGTACTTAATATATAATTGTTAGTAGTTCCATTTTTCTCTTTTTTTTTTTTTTACAATAAAAGTGGTTAGTGAATAATATAATTATTTAATTTAGTTATATAATAAAATTGAATAATGTGTAAATGCTAAGTGGTTATATAGTGGTTATAATAGTGTAGTGATATAATTTTATATAATATAAAAATTAGAGTTTAGTGTATAATAATAATGCATTTATTGCCATAAAATAAAAATAGTTAGGTATATAATAAAATATATTTGTAATGTGTAGTTTCTATTTATAATTTATTATATTATTTCAGTGTATCTGATACGTTTCCGTTAAGTATAAGTGTATATATATTGAATAATAATTTTATATTTTATACTTTAATTTATATTTTTGTAATTATTTCCTAATATAATATTTATTTACATATTATTTTTATATTGTCTCTCTCTTTCGTTTACTCAATCAAATATTATCCCCAAATGCAATGGCCAACTATTTATTTTAAGTTTGTCCTTTGCAAATGACGTTATCTTTAACTGATCATAACTGTTTGGTCAATCATCCCCCATCACTTGGATTGTGACGAACTCGCTCCATCATAATCAATTGTCAAAAGTTGTTAGTGGGCGGGCCGTACAATCCAACCGGATTTATCATAAAATTTTGATTGAACCAACGTGTTATATTATCAAGTAGGTTCAGGTAGTCGCAGACACATTCTCACTGTTATTTCACAAGAATTTATCTGCTAACTACACAAACCGAAATGACCAGTATTCTTTGAAGAATTATCTATCATAATACAAAATATCTGCAGGATTAGTTAATATTTCTAAAAAATAGTTTAACTCATAACAATAAGGCTCACTCAAATCTCTGTCGACGCACATATCTGATAAAAATCTCTTAGTTGCAGATATCATTTTCAAAATTTTGTCATCCTCGTAGGGTACTAAAATCGAATTATTTGCGGTGACAATATGATAGTCATAGCAATTAGTAAAATTATGCCAATCTCCTTGTTCTGGATTTATGTGGTATTGTGTTTCAATATTTAGTGCAATTTCCGCGCTTAACTGTTCCAATCTATTCATTTTGTTTTATTACCTTGTGGTTGATTTAACTATAGTTTTCAATTATTATGTCTGAAATTAAATTTATATATAAAATTTTAATTTATAATTTTAAAAGTGTTTTATTAAATTTTCATATCTTTGTTTTCGTATCACAAAGTCAAAAATACATTTGGTGTACTTTACATCCACAGTAGGATCGTGTGCATACGTAATTTTATGTTTCTTTTTACAAATCATGTCGTGCGTTTCTACCAAATTAAGTAGGCGTCCCGACTTGTTAAATGTCCCTATATCTACTTCGTATATTATTTCTCTGGTACTTAATTTTTCGAATTGTATCGTGAAATTTTTATTAAATAATTTATCATAGCATGTTATGTTTAAGATTGGAAATTGCGTTAAATCTAATCTTTGCAGAATACTTTTATCAGAGTGCCCGTTCCATACTACTATTACGTTCTCCTTATTTCCTTTTAAGATGTAACTCTCAATATATCCAGGTGTCAAATTATTTCTTGTCGTATTCAAACTTTTGTTTAACTGGTCTAGACAAGCATCTCTCAACTCCGTTTTACACCTAAATACTCTTTTAATTTCTTTTATAGCTACTTGTAGCTCTCTGTCTTTCATCGGTCTTGGTTCTTCGTTGACAGGTAACAATAAAGGTCTACCTTCCAACTTACGAATTTTGAATCGATCTAGGCTATTTGAGATAGCTCCTGAAATAACCACCATGCTTGTCCTGTCCACCATTGAAAATTCAAAGTCCATAATTACGAATTTATGTGTTTCCGCTCTGTTATGAAAATAGTTCAACATTAATTATAATTGTCAAAGTTTTTATTACAAGCAACGACAACACAAGCTCACATACATTATACTTAATAATTACAAAAGCTTTTTTTTTCTTTTTTTTTTTTTATACTTATTTTATTACTGTACTTATTTTAATTACAAATAATTCATATTATTATATATTTTTTTTTTTTTTTTTTTTTCGTTTTAGTTTTGTATTTTTATTCTGTAATTATTGGTGGTAATCCGCCCATACCTAATCTATCAGGTGTATCACTTAGCAATTTTTCTTTAGCTTTATTTTCTTTAAGTGGGGATTCCACGTAGAAAGTACTTCGACTTCTCGGTAAGTTATCATTAATTACTGCCATTTGATGGTGGCTTAACGCTCTACCAGTGGTCAAGTTACATCTATACGATATATATATAAAAAATAATAAGAATAATGAAAATACTATTAATCCTATAATTGCATACATCAGGTATGAATTTTTACTATCGTTATCTACTCCCGATTGTCTCAATATTTCCTCATCTATCATATTATCTATCTCGTCCAGGGAGTGTGCCATCTCATGTACATTATCTAGTTTATGCGAATCAAATTTTGTTTTTCGTACTTTTATGTTTTTCACGCTTTTAAGTTTTACTGGTAAACCACTCACACCTATTTTTGGAATGAAATTTATATAATATTTCGATTTTATCTCCCTCGTTGGGTTCAATACTATATTCTCCGCATACGCTCTACATTCTTGGTTTAGTTTTATTAAACCTTGATTTTTAATCTTTACTATATACGGTTCCTTATTCCCTTGGCATACTATGGTCAACGTGTCACTAGTGGTGGTGAATATCCATGCATTTGCATATTTTAATTTATGAAATATATTCTTCGATATTACTATCACTCCTGCTTCGCATGTAGGTGGTAAGAGGTCTGGATTTTTAAATAATGCCACTTCACATGGTTGTCTAATCGATTCGTGCTGTATTGGTTGAAATTCTGGGCAAATAGTAAATGCCTCTGTCTCTGTACAATGTAATAATTGTGTTTCAGTGAAAGTAGTATATTGCCTGCGATTTTTTGTTATACCGACATATTGGTATTCCGGTTTTAAAATTAAACTATGTTCCTTATTATCGCTTTTATTTTCCACACGGTGTGGTATAGGTATTATTTTATAAAGGGTCAGCTCCAGTTCTGTTACTAAAGGTATTTTTATTAGAAAAACTATTTTATTATTTTTATAAAATACCGCCATTTTAGTTATTTTGCTTAATTCGTAAATTTCACTTGGATCTGTGCCCATAGGCAAATTTAAATTTATTGGTAAATTAATTTTTATTTGTGTTAATTGTTTCGCTAATTCCCTAGGTGTTACTAAACTAGAATGTAGTACACCCGTTCTAGCTGCTGTTATTATTGAACTAAGGGTCGTTGTTTCATAAGAATATTGAGTTAATAACGCGGTGAAAATGCTATGTATTCTATTTGTTAACACCAAGGTGTCCAAAGTTGAAGTATGATTTACTAATTCATTTATTTTAGTTTTTAATTCATTTTGCTTCTCCTCTAATTCCTTATAAAGCTTATTGATTTCTACTGATGCGCCCCCTATTCCCTGTACTGCCGATTTGACTACTGTAGTTTGATTTTTTAATAAATGTATCATTCGTTCGTTACTTTTTTCAATTATTCCTATTTGATCAGTGGTCTCTTTCGCACAATCGTTGTCGCATACTCCAAACAATGTTTTCATTGCTGAACCTATTATATTGACTAGACCTCGTTTACGCCTACCCATAGTTATAGTTTTATAAATGGTCATGGTTGTTGTTTCTAAACTATTTGTATATCTACCTATTGACTCATACATTTGCTCCATTTGAGCAGATATTTCGTTAAACATTGTTTTTAATATGTTTTCAAACCTAGAACAAATTTCATGTTTTGACATTTTATCCTGACAATGATTTATCATAGTATTAATTTCTACTTCTAATTGCTTATATCTATCATCGTAATTTGTTAGGGGTACATAAGTTATTAGCTCCCATTGAGCTCCTATTATTCTGATATCTCCTTGATTTTCATAAAATATGCTCGTCTCGGTTTTAAATTCTTCGATAGAGTATGGTAGTTGTCCTTGAACAGCTGTTATTAAAAATAACCTATATCATAATACGTGTATTAGATAATATTGGTATTACTAAACAAATGTTTAAATAATGAATGTACTATAACTTTATGTTAATATAATCATACTTTATTATATTACTTATAATAACTTACAATCTAATTATCATATAAATAAACTTAATATTAATGTACAATTTAATAATTTACAAGTGGTCCTTTCGTGGTTAAAATTCCCAACGATTAAAATCATTAATAGTGATTAAATAGTCCATGTCATAGTGTATGGCTCGTTTTAACATCCAACACAACGGTTCATTATACTCGTGGAAATTGTCCACTAATGTTGTCATTATTCCTCTTAAATATTCTATTGTGCTGGTGCGCTCTTCTCGCCTTAACGGTACTCGCATGGTATCAAGTGCCGATCTAATGTGTTCATAATAACAGTAGGGTATTTCTGCCCATTCCCCCGAGAAGCAACTGTGACGCTGGTGTTTTATTTTTCGACCCAAATTTATTAAAAAATCTAACCGTCGGCTTTCGTTAAATCCACCCCCTCCGAAATGTGGTAGTGAAATACATAATAACTCATGACGAATCGGCCATTCCTCAAATTCTATAAGAATCTCCGGCTGATGGCGTTCGCCGACCTCAACCGGTGGACCGGTATACGGAACGTATGGAATAGGTGTCCGCGACAGTTGTCCCACTCTCAATTCAAATAAAAGAGTACTTAGAATGCAAGCATAATTTGCTTCTATCTCCCCTGGCCGATTTACTCCGTCATCATGCTCGTACCCTTCGTACCAACAATTATGTTGATCAAGTACTGCGGAAGGAGGATCCCACCTGACGAACCGCGGATCGTTATGGCACTCCATTAATTTTTCACCGATAAATTCACCATTTTTGTTTAACCTAAGATTCACCTGGCGTCCTTCCCCCAATGTAACCGTTTGTATTTCGAACTCCGGGATATCATTTATATCTACACCTGTTATTAGTGGCACCTTGAACCTCTGCGATCCCGGTTCGTTGACATAAATAATGTCCATTCTTCCTTCCCTATAATGTTTATAAGTCGCTTACTTAAAATGCTTACATTAGCTAACTACTACATATTTTTATATTAGTTTATTGATTATTGTTGTAATGTATATATTACTTCTCTCTCTTATGTTATATCTCTTTTTATTAAATTTTTTTTTATATTTTTCCTTATATTCTATTTAATTAAATATCTAAATTATTCTATTTTATTGGTCCTTATAATGTGGTTTCATACATCTCATACCGTTCGGGCTGTACTTGTGCCTCTACATTCGTATAACGAAATTGTCTCATATAGTTATATCTACACGCATATATTACTAACAACATGCTGATTACTAACAATACACCTATGGCTATAACAATATAATTGTCGTACCTAATTTTATTTTGAACGCTTTCCGTTTCGTCTATGAAGTTAGTTGTATTATTTATTTCTGTGCTATTAATTGTGTTGTTATTTATAATTTTGCTAACGTAAAATTTATTTATTATAGTCGTGTTTTCTTGTTTCAATGTATGACTTGGATGTGTAACGGTGTTATTGCTATTGCTTAAATTATTTATTGTATTTGTATTTTCTATCTTTATTTTATTATCCGTTGTGGCTAAATCTGGTTGTGTTGTCGTATTAGTGTGTGTAATAAGATCTGTTGTATTACTATTAGGTTTTGTTCTTTTATTACGTTGGGTTCTTAAAATGTTAATTTTATTATTATATTCTAAATTGTTTGTTGTTAATTCTTCGATTTCCGTGGTATCCTTGGTATCCGTTTTTATTGCAATAAGTTCGGGTGGCTGAGTTTTAGTCCAATCTTCGTAAATTTCTATAGTGTCATCATAATCATCATTTTCGATTGCAAAGTTTTTTGTTACCATTAACATAATTAACCTATAATATTATTGTTTATTATTTATAACTTAATTATATTAGAGAAAGAGAAATAATCTGATTTTATTATATTGTATTCTTTTTGATTATTATAGGCTCGTAAGTACGCATTCTCTTATGTTTCATTATCTCGTCGGCTTCTGGTATATAGTTTAACCAATCGTCCAAAGTTTTACAGAAAGCGTAATTTAAAGATTCCGTGCCCCCTGCCATGTCGTGCATATAATCAGTCATGTTTTTAGCTATTTGTTTTAATTCTAATTCGGAATATGGTTCCTCTAATTTTTCATTTGCCGTTTTTACGTGTATATCTAGACATTTAGGCGATTCGTACATTTTTAGTCTCTTAAAACAGTGTTTTTCATGATCGATTGCAATTCCCAATTCAGTCAGAAATTGTTCTTGTTTTGTTTTATTTCTAAAAATAAAATATTTATCTTATCATATATCTACCAATATCTATATATAATTTTATTATTTTATTTTTATATATTATATATTTTATTTTATTTTAATTATATTTCAGTTAGTAACTTATTTAGTTTATATAGTTCCAATATAATTTACATATTTACTTATTTCTATTATTTCTTATAATTTATAACTTAATTTACTTGATTACT
>CM037036.1:27304127-27468823 GCA_020882235.1 Schizaphis graminum
TAATGTTATAATATAATAAATAATATATTTTAATATTTGTTATTTATTTAGTATCACCATTGGATATAAATAGTACTATTGTTATCTAAAATAATGAATAGAACGCAGTGCCATCTAGCTTTAAATTTATTTGGTAATAGACACACATGGCGGTGAAAGTAGCATCAATACAGCATATGGGCTGATATACAATTACCATCTCTATATTCTTATTACTCTGTGATCGGGCCTAAAGTAATTCTATATATGTCCTGTGGTTGCGGAAGTACATATAAGAGCTCGTGTCGCACCACAGAGACGCAGTTTTTGACGATTTATATCCAGTCATATCCTAACGGTATAATGGATCGTCTGGTTAGTGGGAGGCATCGCTCGGCCACCTGGTAAACAGGAGGGTTAGCGGAGCTATCTCCACTCGGCCGGATCCAACGTAAGGAAGGCTCGCGGTATCAAATCGAATAAGTTAATAATTTTTCTAATAGTGAAAAGTGAGTAATAAGTGTAATAGTGTAGTATCCCGACAGTCACCGGGATTATTACGACCGCCGATTACGCCGTACGGCGGAATATAGTACAGTTTGTGTGTGTGTGTGTGTGTGTTTACGCCAGTGTTGCCATATTCGAGGATTTTTCCTTTTTCCGGGGATTTTTTCATTGTTAAAGGAAAAAGTCGAGGATCCGGGGATTTTAAATGAAATACGAGGATTTCTCGGTAAAACCACAAAAAACTACTTATTTGAAATAAATAAAATTAATTTGTCCATAAATAAAATTGTGTGAGTACACGTCATAATTCATGTTATTCATGCAAGCAGTCAGTCGTGGGTAGTGGACAGTGGTCACGATTTAATATAATATATTATCTTAAATCGTGGTAGTGGTCTATACGTATGAGAGAGAAAGGCCGTAGATAATAAAAATCCTGATTAACTAACATACCTTATCACGATAAAAATAATATTATAATTTATATACCTTACTACCTTAGTAGTATATACCTTTATTTATATACTACCTAGTTATAACCAATACCTATAATTTAAAAACTTAAAAGTTAAAATGTCGTCTAGTGAAGATGAATACAGAATCAAAGGACCGAAGAAAAAGCCGTACACTCCGAAGTACAGAAAAGACTGGGAACGTTTACCTGATTTACAAAAATGGCTGACTTGCAGTAAGAAAGGCAACATTTACTTTCACTGTAATGTATGTTATGACGATTATTTAGGAGGTCTCACCGCTGTTCGTAAACATGGGTCTTCCGAAAAGCATAAGAAAAATGCTTTATCTGTAAGAAATATGATTGACCCTATGTCAAAACTTAAATCTTTAAAAACCTTAGAAGATAAAACAAAAGAATCGGAACTGCGTTTATCAATGTTTATTGTAGAACACAATATTTCACTTAGGACTTCTGATCATCTTGTACAGTTAATTAAAAGTATACCACCAGAAGTGATAAACAACTTGACTTGCAATAGAACTAAGGCAACTGCATTAATAAACAATGTGATCAGTAAATTCTCATTTGAAAATCTGATTTCCAGAATGCAAAATAGTTATTTTTCCATACTTATTGATGAGTCGACTGACCGATCTGCAATTAAACATTTAGCCATTGTAGTGAGAATTATGGATAAAAATCAATTTTTGGTGAGAGATGAATTTGCTTGTTTAGAACCAATCAGCCATGCAACTGCAAACAATATTTTTGATGTTATTATTAAGTTTTTTAATACAAACAATATACCATATAAAGAGAATCTAATTGGCTTTGCATCAGACGGAGTTAATGCTATGTTCGGCTGTAAGCATTCTGTCAAAACATTGCTAGAAGAAGAAGTACCAGGAACATTTTTAATAAAATGTATATGCCATTCAATGGCATTATGCGCATCATATGGTGCTGAAAAATTGCCAAATACCGTAGAAGATCTTATAAGAGATATATATACTTATATGAAGTTAAGTTATAAGAGGCAGAGTGAATATAAAGAGTTTCAAGTTTTTGTTGATGCTAAGCCCCACAAACTTTTACAAGCATCCCAAACTCGATGGCTTTCGTTACATTCTTGCGTCAAACCAATATTAGAACAATATAAAGCACTCAAGTTGTACTTTGAAGGTGAGCATTTAATAGACAATAAGGCTGGTAACATTCATTCAGCTTTATCAAATCCTTTTACCGAACTGTATTTAAATTTTTTAGATTTTGCTTTACCCATCCTAACTAATGTAAATCTCGCATTTCAATCTGAAAGTCCTCAAATTCATTTAATTTATTCAAAAGTTGCTACAGCGTATAAAACAATATTGGACTGTTACATAAATAATGAATATTTAAATTCGACTCATTTATCTCAAGTTCAGTACAGAAATCCAAATCATTTTTTAAGTACAGAAAATATATATTTAGGAGGCAAGTGTACAGCAGTTTTATCAAACAGTTCATTTTCTAAAACAGACATAAATAATTTTGTGACTAACTGCCTTAATTTTTATGTGGAATGTTGTCATCAAATCTACAAAAGGTTTCCGTTAAATTCTGTACACATGAAATGTTTGGAACAAATGTCTTTTTTAGATCCCAAAAATGCGAAGAGTATTAGATCTATTTCCTCTATTGCATACCATTTTGAAGAAAAATTAAAAATCGATTTAAATTATTTGGACATTGAATGGAGACAATTATGTAATCATAATAATTTAAACTTTGAATTAGATCCATTAGAGTTTTGGAAGCATATTAACACATTAAAAAATTGCGATAGTAGTGAAGTTTACCCTTTGATCAATAAATTAGTTGCATATTTATTTACATTACCACATAGCAGTGCATGTGTAGAAAGATTGTTTAGTTCAACAAATTTGAATAAAACCAAAACACGTAACCAACTATCCACAAAAACACTAACTGGTTTATTAAATTCAAAAAGCTGTTTGATTAATAATGAAAAATCATGTTATAATTTTGATGTCCCATATAAAATGATTTGTAAACACAACTCAGATATATATCAGACCAACGAATAAAAAATAAAAAAAAATTGTCATGTTTGTTATTTGTTTAAGTTGTTTTTTTTTATTAAATATGTTTATCCTAAGTATGGATAGTTTTTGTTATAATATGAACTAAAACTATAAATTGTTTATTAATATTCCTATTATTTTGTTAATGCATCATATTTAACGATTCAACTTTTTATAGTCTGTTACTTGTTTGTTATTTGTTTCAAGTTGTTTTTTTTTTTTTTTAATATGTTTATCCTAAGTATAGATAGTTTTTGTTATAATATGAACTAAAACTATAAATTGTTTATTATTATTCCTATTATTTTGTTAATACATCATATTTAACGATTCAACTTTTTATAGTCTGTTACTTGTTTGTTATTTGTTTCAAGTTGTTTCAAGTTGTTTTTTTTTTTTTTTTAATATGTTTATCCTAAGTATAGATAGTTTTTGTTATAATATGAACTAAAACTATAAATTGTTTATTATTATTCCTATTATTTTGTTAATACATCATATTTAACGATTCAACTTTTTATAGTCTGTTACTTGTTTGTTATTTGTTTCAAGTTGTTTTTTTTTTTTTTTAATATGTTTATCCTAAGTATGGATAGTTTTTGTTATAATATGAACTAAAACTATAAATTGTTTATTATTATTCCTATTATTTTGTTAATACATCATATTTAACGATTCATCTTTTTATAGTCTGTTACTTGTTTGTTATTTGTTTCAAGTTGTTTTTTTTTTTTTTAATATGTTTATACTAAGTATGGATAGTTTTTGTTATATGAACTAAAATTACCTATAAATTATATATATTATTATGATTATAATTATATAAAAATATAATATATTTCCAAGTATAGGTGAGGATAAAGTTATTTTTTTTTAATTGAGTATAAACAGATGAATAAAATTCTTTAATTAGGTAACATAATATAATAGGTATAGAATCATTTTGATTCCAGATACAGTAGTTAATATAGGTAGCGATATCATTATTTTTAGACAGCTACTTCATGTAAAATACTTCAAAAAAGTATTTAGAAATCAAGTAAAAACCGGGGATTTTGAAATCAACAAAAAAAGGATTTTTTAGGAAAAAAGAGGATTTTCTTCAAAGGTCACAGGATTTTACATTTTTTGATCTGGTAACACTGGTTTACGCTCCGGGCAGTTACGTTATCGGCTGTTACGCACGATAATTTTGGTCGTGCACGCCGCCGCGCACAATACAAAGTCACGACCATTAGCTATCGTAGTATAGGTATATTGAGGGTAAGTCTAATTGACTGAACCGAATGAACTGAATGAACTGAATGAACTGAATGGATGGCTTCACAGTGATACCAACCCGAAAATTTAGATAGCATCCTTCCATAAATTTCCATTGATAATAAAGAAATCTTTATCAGTCATCACTTATCATACGTACCTACCTTACTGACGAACGGTTATTCGTACCACAGAATATATATATTAATATATTTATTATTTATGCTGTATAGGCATACTATTGGCGTATTTTGTATGTTTTTTTTGGGGGGTGTTCAAATTATATAGGTATATACTTATTTGTTAATTGGTTGCAATATTTTTGTTTTACATCTACTACCACAAAGCTCATAATATACCTACTCATCAAATATTCAAATATTGTAATGAAACATTTTTTATTTAATTAATTAAAACTAGTGATTTGTATGTAATTTAAATCATACAGGTATAAAATAACTACTGTAAACGTGATTTTAATTTAAAAGCAAATATAATATAATATTATTAAAACATATTAATATAGTTAATACACATTGTTTACCATCATCGGTCACAATAATTTACTAATTAGGTATTACAAATTACAATATTATATTTTGTTTGTTACATACGACACCAGTGATGCTATAAGAATAACAGTTTTATAAATAATTAAAAATATTATAGGATAATAAGTACATTATTTAAAACTAAATTTATTTTCTTTCCAAATTAGTTTATGACTTTATATAATATTAAATTAGTTTATAACGAGAGTCACATATTATTGTTTGCCAAATTCCCTTCAAAATTTATCGACATTGAATTTTTTTTTTTTGGTTTGGGGGGTGTCCAGACACCGTGGACACCCCCCCAAAATACGCCACCACTAGTATGCTTATACTAGGTACAAAAAGCCTCGTGTATTCCACGCATTATAGCAGGGGTGACCAACTAAGTACTAACGGACCGCGAACACTTTTTTTACGGACCTTTATCCGCGGAGTGGATTTTAAAATGTTTATAATATAAATAAATACAAATTATAAGTGTGTCATATAAAATGTATATTACGAAAAAAAAATTAATTCATTTCTATTGAAAAAATGCATAAATATATCAATATAAATACTAATTAAAAAAAAAATGTATTTATTAACGTGTGTAAATTATTAATATTTAATACTGTTAGGAACCGCAGCCAATATGGTAAGTTTCAAAACGGACCTCCATAGAAATTAGTTGGTGACCCCTGCCTTATAGTATAGTACTATAGTCTATGTCTATGGCATAAAAAATAATAAAAAAATAATATTTATTTTTATAAAAAATAATTGCTGTGGTAGTAACCGTAATATAAAAACTAGGTATATTGCCTATGTCATTTTTATAAGGCGTTCTAATAAACATATTTTTCATTATATATACATATAATTGAAGGTGAATAAATAAAAAAAATAATAAATTATTCAACTCTCTTTAAAAGAATCACCAAAAACTACGATAATTTAAATTTTAAAATATCCTAATAAATAAATATAGCGCATAAATTTGGTTGATGTCAAGATTGTGAGTTACTTGCAGTTGCAGTATATATTTTTGGCAACATGAAAACATTGATAATTATAGCACTAACAAGAAGATACCTAAGTACCTAACTTATTAAGAAAATGTAAAATGAAATAAGAGAACGTTAAAAGTTTTTTCAAAACTTAAAATTGTTAAATCTAGATTACGAAAAACAACGGTACAAGACCTGTTCGAATATCTTATGTTAATAACTAATAAGCTACTTATGAAAGAGACATTCCGTATCACTAAAAAATAGTTCGAAGTTTCGATTTAGTAAGTAAATTATTGTAAAAATATAATATATATCTATTTTAATGTAATTATTTTAGAACTATATGACCGTATTGTCCGTATTATTATATATTGTTAAATCAAATAACAATTAACATTTTGTATATATCAATTAACGTATTATACTATAGACGACCGTTAACATTATAATTTATAATACAATATTTAATAAATATTATACATTATATGTAGCATAGGGATAATACAAATTATTATATTATTAATATTAATATAAAATATGTATAATAACTGTTCTAGAATGTCACTAACATAGGCAGTGCTCGAAAATCAAATAATGAAATTATTTAATATTATATAATAATTTAACGTCACCGCTGCCATACGTGCGAGCAGGAGAGTCTCACAATTATCGTAAAGTTCGGCAGGAGTGTATGCGCGGCTGTGTCACACATATATGTAGTAATTGTGTAACGATCGATGAGAAGAAGCGAACGACTTCACATGGACTTCATTGGATTATTTTATGTTTATTTAATTATTTTGTTGTAATAAACGTGTTTTCGACCATACATTTTTTTAAGCTTTCATACCTAACCTAATGAAACACCCATTAGACGTTCTACCTTCACAACTTAATATAACACCAGGATATATCATGATCAAACATCAAAACTTAACTATAGTGGAAGTGGCACTGATCCTATAATTCAATTGTGATAAATGTTATGGATAATTTAAATGGGTAACTTTAACTTGAACTTGGAAAAAACCAGACACCAGGCTTCAAACTACCATATCTCAAGAGAGACTAGAAAATTTGATTATAATTAGTATTTAGTTGTAAAAAGGGGAGTTGATGAACTCCTGGTTAGTTGAGCTGGGTGGTAGGTAAACTACTATAGAGCAATTTGTCACAGCACTCATAGCAGTATTTCAAATGACATCGTCGCCACGCCGCGGCCGCCACTGCTCATAACTCAAGATCCTAAAGTAACGAACATGAAGCGGCTAACGCATGCCATCGTATCTTTACATAAGATAACAGAGCTGGCATAATTTAATTTTAAATTGAAATATAATCGAAACAACAAGTAGAAAATTATAACTGATTAGGTACCTAGAATATTTTTTAGCTTGCTTGGTGAATCAAAAAAAAAGTCAATATTTTTATTACGGAGTTACCATTTGTTAAAATTCTATTCATGGGAGCATAGTGACTATAGTTTTGTTTTTTTGGTTGTACACAAAAAGTATTAGTAGAGTGGAGGGAGTGGGTGATATGAAACAATTTAACAAGAAATTAATTTTAATTAGTATTTAATATTATTGTATCTGTAGACTGTAGTATACATATATAATAAAATAATCGTTTTGTAATATTCAAACTTATTCAAAATGTATATAAAAATATTTATTTTTCTGTGAAAGAACTAAGAAGTAAGTACTAATTAATAAAATTTTAAAGAACATAATATTATATCATATACCTTACAAAATATTCATAAACCCTGAAATTTGCATTTTTATTCAGTTGAAATTAATATTTAGCACGACAAATCGAAGAATAGAATAATGTATATAAATATTTTACACACATTTTATTTCAAGGTGCAGTAAAAATATGTTTAAGTATAAAAATACTATAGGTATTTATTCAAAACAATTAAGTATATTTTTATTATTTATTATGTAATGTAATACAGACACCAAACTACGCCAAACGAAATGTAAAGATTTCCCAGCTATTTAGTATAATATGAAACAAGTTAAAGCTTGAAAATGTAACTAATATTAAATAATTTGTATATAGCTATTCTTTTAACAATTCGTTAAATGATACATTTTAATACTGAAAAAATTCAGTTCAACTTATAAATTATAATATTATTGTACTGTGTAAGTAGTATTATTTGAAAAATTAATTACCAAATATCCTTAAAAATTGAGGCTGACATCCGGACTATCCGGCAGATAGTCCTTAAATTATACTAATTATAGTCTCCGCTTAGAATCATTTATCGTGTAGGACGTAGGTACGCAATAATAATAATTAATAATAAATGTAACACGTATATTTCAATGGCGGATATTTTAATAACGAAGTATACTCAAAATCTATACGGCAACGGGCAGAGTGATTTCCTATTTTATATTGTAAATTTATATGTGTAGGAATAATATTTGGAAAAATATAAAAGTCGTGTTTGTAGAATGTAATATATTTTTTTTATATCACATAAATATAATTTTTTTTTTCATTTTAACTGTATTTCTGTATTGTATTAGTTTTAGACTTTACCATTTGGGTATAGTGGTATATCAATATCATAATATACGTGCTGTATTTTTGAGTTTTTCTAATTTTGATGTGATGCAGACGACACGCGACGACGCCAATGTCCATTCGCCACCTATTGTTCAAGAAAACAATTGGTGGGCAGACTCTTATATACTGTATTATAAAGTAAAATTTAAAAATAGTATCTAATATATTACAAAATTAAAAAAATGATTCAGCTTTCTGTTCTTGTTTGAACTCTAGTATGGACGCATTTCATAAGTGTTCCTAAATTCAGATTTTATTTCATACGTGTATTCATTCCAGTTTTATTTATTGTATTTATAATATAATAATTATTCATTGTACAATGGTAAGCATAAATTATTTTTAAAATTATATTTTAAATAGGTACCTAATTTACCAATAAATTAATATTACTAACTGCAGACCGTTGTATGTTCAACTGTTCAACTGTTCAAGGGTGCTTCTTGAAATATAAGCCGGTACCTAGTTAAAAAAAATTGTTAGTTCAAAATACTTATGTAAAATTATATAATTCCTTATGCCTTATGGTTATTTTACATTTATTAAAATTTAAAGTATACTATATTTTATAATATTATAATTAATAATAATTCAGAGTGCCTGAGCCAATAAGTTTTAAGTAAATTTGTGATAAATTAGTTCGCAAATGAAACTAGTTAATTTGCATGCGATTAGATTTCGATAATTTTTTATCGATGAAAATATTATACATATATTATACAGGTCGCGATGGTAAACATTTTAAAAATTAATGTTTTCAGAATTTGTTATAAACATTTAAAATTTTAAATAATCACATAGTCTGAGTGTTTTAAATATATTAACGTAACGTTACCTATAATAGGTGGATAAATAGTAGACAAATCACAAATGGGTAGATCCGTCTTATTTACGGTATCGAGTAGGTCACTGACCACTGTCACACATCACAATGTGTTAAATTGTAATTTAATGATATCGTTGTACATAATATGTTAAAAAAATATTCTGAGCGGAGACAGTTATTTATTAACCTATATAGGTATATATGGGCATATGACTATATCATACTATTCATATTATGTATATTATTATATACTAAAGTATATTATGTCATGATAGGTTTTTTAAATTTCTATATTTATTATTTGCTAAATTTATTTATTTTGTTATTAGTGAATACTAAATAGTAATATTGTAATTGAATAAATTTTTATAGAGAACATTATATTTGAAAATATCAATTTGTCTATTTAGCATATTAGCATAGATATAATGATTTACGATTTACGTACAAGTTCTATGAGCCTATAAATATTAATTTTGAATTATAGCTAAATAATAAATATCATTATTCATAGTTTAAATATACAATTTCGTCTAAATCAGAACTTATAATAATAAAATATCTATAAAAATTATGTGTATATATATTTTTGAAATTTTTTAGTTTCAATAATGGAGGTTACGATAAACATATAATAATATATGATTTGTTAATTTGAATTAAATATTTAAATTATTATAAAATATTATAATTGCATTTGCATATATGAAAAATGATTATTCTCTTACAATTAAATTCAATTTGTAATACCAGAAACCACCCTCTAAAGTTTAATGTTGAAGCATGTTAACTGCTCTCAAAGCTGTTATTCAAAAAAGTGCTTAAATATACAATTAATCTAATTATAATCTAAAAAGTGATAATATTAATTTAAATAGGGACTAGAATCAATTCATAAATGGAACTTTGATGAGCCTAATTTTCCAAAAAGAAAAATTTGTAATTTTAATTTTATAATTATAGGTATATTACATATACATTATGTAGACATAAAGTAATAAAATGGTTTATTTTTTATTATTTTAGTAGGTGCTTATTGCTTAAAAAAATTTAATGTATCTACATTTTTACATTATATAATTATTATGTTAATAACCAACTATATTGTGTTTAAAATTCATTTTTACATCAGTTTAGAAGAATAAAAAATTTTTACTGTATATTCCCTAATTTTTAACTTTATAAATAGACAAAAAATCAAAAATGCTATTCTTTTAATTTCTTTAATTATAATAAATTTCATTTATATAGGTTCTGAATCAAATATTTATCTTTAAAATATAGATAAAAAAAATCAAATTGAACAAATAGGAATTATATTTTATTATATTACTTATATCTATAGGTACAAAATTATTAAATAAAATAATTAAGCTTAATTTATTTTGTATTTATATAAACACTTACTTCCTTGATAATTTAAAAAAATATCTACATGTGTTTTTCAGGATACAGAAACAATATTAAAAAATACTACTCAAACGTATACAAAATCTATCAATGTTACAATAAACGATTGGGAAAATGCTACAGAATTGACAAACCGTGAAGATCTAATAAAGGTAATAAAACATGAAATCGCACTATTTAATATTACTTGTGTCTGGAAGTCAGAAATTTTAGAACAGGGGAAAAATAAAATGATGACTATTAGTTATGAAAATTGTAGACTTCAAGACTGTAAAAGCCGTGGAATAATTGAAGTATGTAGACATGATGACATGGTAATAATTGATATTACAGTAACAATTCCTGACTATTTATTTTTTATGAAAGATCATCAGGATATATTAGATGAAATTTCTAACAGTAAAGATATAAATCCTCAACTAGACAATTTAATGTTATGCACCACTCCATGGTCTATAGCATTTTATCCGTTAAATAAAATACAACTACCTATTATTGTGAACAATGAATATCCAATTAGTAGAATTTTATGTTTGTTTAAAGATATATTATCAAATAACAAAAAATATGAATTTATATGTACACCACCAATTAAACCCAACGGTGGGGAACTATTCATTTACAAATGTTCCAATGTAAATGATAAAGATTTCCGAAGTGATCAATATAGATGGTTATGCAAGGGTGACAACAAATCAAAAAACAGTTTAATATTAAAAAGTTATTATGAAATTCAAATAACGACAGGTAAAATACGATCTTCATCAAAAAAATTTAGAAGACATATATACACAATGAAAAACTCCAATGAACAATTGCAGCCTTTAGTAATAATCCACTATTTAGGATCTAGTGATGCAGCTATTGACTTACCACATGGAAATTCTAAGTTACTTCGACCATTTGTTGGAACAATGCCATCTACAAAAGAAGCTATAAGAAGTCAAGTACGTTTTAAAGATGGACCACATGAAACATACAAAAATATACAAGATACTAAAAAATCTGAAATGTTAACCAAATCTGTTGCATTAAAAGATATTGAAAAAACTGCTTGTCCAAGAGATACTAAACAAATTAAAAATTTTAAGTATAATGAGTCAAAAAAATATGTTGTATCGAGAGACGAAATCTTCAGTTTATTAGAAATGGCCAGACAAGATTTTGAAAAAATTATTCTTGTGATAGAAATCTACCCAGACACTAATGTTATATTCGGTGATCCATCCTGTATTGATTTAGCCAATGATTTGTTGAAACGAAGTTTCACGAATAAGCACATTCCACAGTTGGTATCTTATGATACTACATTTAATTTGGGTGATTTTTATGTATCTGTATTGGTCATGCGTAATACAGACATAGTAGGAGACCCTATTTTTCCAGTGTTGTTTATGATTCACGAAAGAAAGTTATTGCGTACACATGAGCTTTTTTGGGGTAGTTTTATAAAGAAATTAATACATTTTGAAAAATATGGGCATAATGTACCAATTATTACTGACAGAGAAAAAAGTATTGTATCTGCGATTTTGAACTCAATCAGTATAGCTAATACAAATTTAACTTTTTGTCATAATCATTTGATACGTGATGTTAAACATTGGTTACATACCAATAATGCAAATCAAGATGATTTAAAAGTATATATTAATGAAATAAAATATTTAATTCAAATAAAAAATGAAAATGAATTTGAGAAAAAATTGAATGAGTACAAAATTAAATGGAGTCGATCATTTTTAAATTATTTTGAAAAAAATATAGAATATGATTTGAAAAACAGATGTTCATTTTTTAAAACAAATAGATTTTCAGCATATGCTAACAAAACTCCTACTAATAACATCAGTGAAAGCTTAAATAAAATGATCAAGCAATGGAATGACTGGAAAGAATTGCCACTAGATGCTTTAGTACTTTCATTGTATAAAATGCAAATATTTTATGTTAATGAATTTAACCGATGTTACAGAAACATGGGAGATTTCCATATTAAAGAAGAGTACATTAATAAAATCAATGAACTTAATGTCCCAGTTTCATCTATTAACGATGATATTACACAAATTGTGAAAAACATTAAAAATAATAAAATTGAACCTAAAACAATAATTGAAAAAAAATCTACCTACAGAATGACACAAATATCTTTGGCAAATCATGTACTGGAAAATAAATTAATTGATTATTCACCACACTTGCAAGTACACATAGTTCGATGTGCCTATTCTAATAAAACACATACAGTAAGCAAAATTCGTAATAATCTACAATGTACATGTACCGGTATAACTACACGAGAATGTTACCATATTATGGCAGTCAAATTTTTAACATCTGAAATTCAACCAAACAAAAATAAAGTATTTAAATTATCAGAGTTGAAAAGAAAAAGAACTAAAGGAGGAAGAAAAGCACCTCGACCTGGTGATATTGAAGGAAGTAAAATTATTAGAGCAAATGACTCATTAGAAGCTGATGGATTAACATCAAATTTCTCTGGAAAAAAGCAGTGCCTAATAAAACCACTTGAGATTGAAAACAAAATAGTACTTCCTAAATTAAAATTAAACAACACAGTTAATTTAAAGGGTTTTGAAACATTAATGCCTTGTTGTTGGATTAGTTCATTTGTTATTGATGATGTCATTAGTTATTTCATTATTGATAATGAAAAAGATGGCTCAATTTTGTATATCCCATCAAATATGTATGAATATTTTTATATTAAAGATTATACAAATATTATTCAAACATTTTTTGATTCTGATGCTTTAAACAAAGATTTTATTTTGGTTACCATGAACACTAAACCATTACAAGGGGAACATTGGATTCTTGGTGTTATTCATTTAAAACTTAAAATAATTATTATCTTAGATTCATTGCTTGATCAAAATGAAAGAGAAGAACATTTTATAAACTTGCTCCAAATTACATTTTTATGTTATAATGTTGCTAATTATTATTATGAAACAAATTTAAAATTTAAATTAAACGAATGGCAATGTGTATATGCTAAAGATGCAATACAACAGACAAATTCATTTGATTGTGGTTTGTATGTTTGTATACATGCATTTTGTTATATAAAAGACATATCATTTTTTAATGAACCTTCTAATAGTGGTAGAGAATGGCTATTTTACAACTACAATGAATATTCAAAATTTAAAAATCTGGAAGAATTCAAGTTCTCGGAAAATCAATATAGACACATTTTAAACAATATAGATATAAATAAAATAATGAGCATGGAAAATGAAAATTTAGAAGATGTAACATTTTCTATAGACAATATTCCAATTCAGCAGCTAACAATAAATTTAAAAAAAAATACCAAAAACTTGTAGTCAAGTACATTGTGTAAGACAAGATTTAGATACAATACAACGAATAAAATAAGATTAGCAAATGAACAATTAGGAAACTTGTTTTTTTACAGTTATTATTTATTCCATTCCAATAAAAAATCTGGCTTGTTAACTTATAGAAAAAAAAATAGAGTTTTTAAAAATTAAGTTTTACTTATTTATTATTTTATTTAATGTTATTTAAAATATCTGTACAAAATCTAACAACTAACATTAAACAAATAATAATATACCATATTACAGCAGTTAAGTTATTCTTGTAAAAACTTTTAAATATTTCAGCATTTAATATACCTACATGTTGTTATGTAAACATGTATACTAGTTGTTTTCATAGATTGTCATAGTTGAAGTGAGGCAGTAAATTGACTTAATTGTATTCATATGGCAGTTGAATGGTTGTATAAGTACTCCATAAGTAATTTGTAACCAGTAACATAAAACAAACCTATTAATAAGTCAGAAATAAAAATATATTAATGTATAAAAAAAATATATACATTTGGGTAGGTACCCCTTATTTTCATACATTCATTAATATCTTAATAATTAAATTGAACTATTGAATCTTTATATATTTATTTCAATTTTCAATTCTATATGATCTTAATATTATTGGCTTATAAACATTGCAATTGGATCTCAAAGATGAATCATCGGCGTAACTATGGGGGCTTAGCCCACCTATGGTTTACCTTTTAGCCTCAATTAGCCTTCAAATTATTTTTAACTTTGGTTTTCTAGGACTTTAGCCCCTGTAACTATTAAATCCTAGTTATACCCATATTGTTCATAAAATCATAACTTAAATTAAATAGGTATTTAGATAATTAATTAGTTATATTGCTAAAAATGTCAAATTGTGGTCAGCATTCATTAAAATAAATTAGAGAACTCAATTTTATTTTTTTAAATTTTAACATTAACAGAATGTCATACCTGCATGTATTATCTTCATCTTACTAACATAAACGATACAAAATTGGATGTTTAACATTCAACAGTTCCAATTTTTTGTTGATAGCTTGAATATTAGAGTGAATTGGCCATTATCAAACTTTAATATCATGTAAGAGCTTTTGTAAGATCATGTGTATTATCTTGTTTGTTTTTACAATATTTTAATTTTTTAATATTAATATTAATAATATTCCACACAGTCACTGTTACGCATAAATTGATTAATAATTAAAATATTATGCAAGATAAATGAGAGAATATAGACAATATTTGTATCTTTCAGTTTGTCAATACATAATATTTAAGCTAATTAGATCTGTTAAACACACATTTTGATATGTTTATGCAATAGTAAGATAAGTTTTTGTTAGTACCTAACAACAAATGCGTGGACGATATATTCTTATAAATGATTGCAAAAAGCCGGCACCCTAATATACATCATATTTAATGTAAGGAACATATAAACAATAATATAGAAAATATGTGAATTGCTCAATTGTGGTAAAATAATACTACTGAATCATGTTCAATCCAAGTTTAATACCTATTATTTTTGAATAGAAATTCTGTGAAATTAACACAACAAATTCTATTATATTGTGATGCAGGGTCATTTATTTTTTATTATTTCATCAAGTGTAACTTTAATATATAAGGTGTAACAAGACTATTTGACAAACTTCCATTAAAAATGTTACTATATTTGTTAAATGGTCTTGTTAGTTGTTACACTCTATATAAGAAACTGATACCTTACAGTGATCATTATTCATTACTATGTAAAATGGTGAGTCAGACAGTCAGTCACAATTCGTAAAAAACAAATAACACTTTTATTTTCTACAGATAAATAAAGAATAATAAAATTATTATTTAATAATTAATGTAATTTATTAATTATTAAATATAATAATAATAATATAATATATTAATATATATTATATAATAATATTAATTAATGTATTTTTATCAAACACGGTTAAGGTTAAGATAAGAGATATTTAAAAATGCTGATAATTACTTTTTTATTTTCACCGATATTATTTTCTTGTCGGCACCACTGTGGAACTTGTCCATTCAGTCATTCAGTTATTCAGTTCAGTCAATTAGACTTACCCGTATATTGATACACCGTAGTGTTTATCATATACGCTATTACCTGTGAGTACCCATAGCCATACATACATATATATATGTTTGTGAATGATAATTTCTTTTAATAACATTACGTATTATATAATTACTAATGTGTATTCTTTTATATTATATTCAAACTTTGTATTGATGATATTTTATATTAGGTACTATTTATTTATAATAAAAATAATAATAATAAAATAATCAATCTTAATCTATGCATAATATAATAAATAAAAATAAATTCATCATTGTTCTATATTGAACAATGTAAGTAAAATGCATTAAAAAATGGTGTGTACCTACCTATTCTCATCACAGAGTAAGTACTCATGTAACATATATATTATTTAAACAAATTTAACCTACTCAGTGTAGCTATAATAACTACTATTACAAAAAGAATTTTAACACTGATGCCAAATTGTATATTTTACATTGAAAATATATTATGCGTTTGATCCAAAAAGAAAATTAATACATAAATATTAAAATATTGTAGCAAAATAACTATACACAAATATTTATATTTTTTTAGTTGAGTAACGGGTAAATATTATACAATAGGACTAATAGGAGCATAGGTAATTAATCTGTATAATGTATACAGATCCTACCACAATCTTACCACAGAAGAATGTTTTTATTTAAGGTGTTTGTCTGTAATAATTAAATAGAATGAAATATATTATGAGTGCAACATAAAATACTTGAATTTATCTGCTCACAAAAAAAAAAATTTATTCTATCAGCAAAATCTTATGTTTAATACAAATTGCATTATTTGGTGTTTATTAAAACATTTAAAATATAATGTTATTACCATAGGTACACACTTTAAATAAAAATATAATACTTTATGCGACATTTACTAATGCGACCGAAGCGCATTCTTTTTAAGGTGAACGTAACTACGGTTAGTACACCTAGCACTGGCGGTAAACGGGCGAACCATTTTTCACGTTTTATAATATAAGATATTAGTGATAAGCTTAAGAAGAATCTATATATTTTGAAAATATTAATGCGTACAGTAAAATTTATAATAATCATAAGTTTTATGTCCCCTTGAAAAATATTTTTTAGTTCAGACAAAATAATTACATGCAAATTCAAACTAAAAATATAAATAAAAAAATAATTGTGTTTGTATATTTTTTAGTTACTTATAAACAAGTTCTTACCTATTTGTTATGATAAAAATTGTATAAAATTCTCAAATCTTGCTTATAAAAATTCAAGATTTCATACCCTTTAACTTAAAATAAAAATTAGCATGCAACACGTAATTTCGTAATTTTTCCTCTATAAAAAAATCTATAAATCATAAATATGATTTTTGGAGATAAAAAGGAATACTATATAATTGGTTAACATTGTAATTTATAATATCAAATACACAATAAGCATCTACTTTAATGCAGATAATAAATAATAATAATAATAATAATAAGTATTAAATTGTAAAAGTGAACACAATATATTATGTGGAAACATGAAATATTTTTGTTTTTCACAAATTTTCTATTCCTGTTTCATAAGAATAGTACTAAAAATTTTCACTGTTGCTTCTCCAAAAAGAACCAATACGATTCACATTTCTACTTATCAAGATATCAAAGTTAAGAATTAAATTAATTGAAATATTTCGATTATTATTAAACGTGTAGGTACTCAACAAAAAACAATCATTATAATCTCAATATATACAACCATTATTAAATATGACTAATGTCAAATTGTTTTATTCAGTTATAATATAAAAAGAGTAAGAAAATAACCTTTTATAAACGACGAGTGCACAACGTTCAAGTCACAATGAGTCTCATTAAATGATTAATACTATTAGCTAATACATATCAGCATTTTCAAAATCAGATATAAATAAAACTGTTTTAATGTTTACATATTTTGTATAAAAAAAAACCACCAATAACCATGCAGTAAGTAATAAGTAATATTAGTAATATAATAACTAATAATAGTATCAATCTGCCATTCAAATGTATGATAAAAATAAACAAAAGAAATCTGAGTTGAACATTTAGATAATAATATCACATATAGCTCATTATTTCTAAAAATACAATCTGGTGATAGTATAAACTGTAATAGTTAATAGGTACCTATATTAACATATTCAACTTTATTTAAATATTAGTATTGTATGGTCACTAAGTAATTTTGGCGTTAGTAAAATAAATGCGAAATTGATCATACTGGGTAATGGATGATTAAAAGTCAAACTTCTGTTTATAGTTTTTATATATCATAACAAAAACCCTCCGTCGTCTAACTCCGTGTAAAAATTAGCTAAGTAAAAAAAAGAAGAAAAAAAATCATTGTATAACCAAAACATTTTTCGATTCATATATAATTTATAAAACCAGTAATTTCAAAGCACTATAAAGATGTGATATCATAAATAAATGCTAAGTAAACTGAATTTAAGTATATTTAGTCTGTTTCGATAATTTATTTACTTGGCGAGGAAATTTTTTACTTCATACGATACAATAAAAGAACCGTGGCGCTGGATGAATAATTAGACAATAATACATTATAAATTAAAAATATTACAGTGAACATTTCTATACTAATCAAAATAATACTCTACAACCAATAATAACACTGTATACTCTATATTAATACTAAAATTTCCTCGCCAAGTAAATAAATTATCGAAACAGACTAAATATACTTAAATTCAGTTTACTTAGCATTTATTTATGATATCACATCTTTATAGTGCTTTGAAATTACTGGTTTTATAAATTATATATGAATCGAAAAATGTTTTGGTTATACAATGATTTTTTTTCTTCTTTTTTTTACTTAGCTAATTTTTACACGGAGTTAGACGACGGAGGGTTTTTGTTATGATATCACCAATATTTATCATTTATACCTCAATACATTTTTATTAATTTTGCTTCTCGAGGATAAGTCCAGTGTGTCGCACGCGAGGTACGAAAATAATTTAATACGGACTATTTTACAAGCAATGATTGCCAATTATAATGCGTAGTACGTAGTAATAGGTACTAAACGGTTTATAAATTATTGGTTGAGGTGCGAACACAGTTTAAAACGGAAATACGGAATATACCGGACAAGTCCAGCGTGATCCGTACGCGCAGTGCGAATACTGCGAACACTAATTACGTAACTTTATAGCTTGTATCTTTACGAACACTATTTACTTTAATGCGTAATTAATTAATTAACAATAACGACACGAAAATAAAAAGCATGTACAGACTAGACAATACGCTATGAGCAGCAATGCAAAGAACTTTATGTGCAAGTCTACTGCAGGCTGACGACGATAACGAAATGAAACGTAAAATATTAACATGAAGTAGTAATAATGAAATGCGACGTAGCCATAGATAATACACGTAATAGTGTGAGACCGTAGTGAGAGACCGGGAGGTGTGACCGGGAGGCATATAAGCATTCTGGGGTCTGTTTCGGCACCCGTGTTCAATTACGAAATCCTATTGGTCAATTTTAAATTCCCGCCAAATTTATTATCGCGCAGATATTAATGATATTATGTAAATATATTATAATATGATATTGTTATTATAAAGTATATGAGTAAAAGTATTCCAAATACTTTTTTTATTCTTTTTATTATTGATTTGTTACTATTGTCTATTTGTAATCCTTGTTAAATAAAAATACCATGTCATCGTCATCATACTTCAAAATATCAAAGTTATAAAATAATTATATTATTTATATTATAATTTACCTATAATATAATATATATATATTACATTAATCATTAGTCATTACCTATTCATTTATGAACAAATTTATTGAATTATATATCAGTTTAGGTTTTAGTCTATTAAAAAATAACAAACATGACATTTTGAACAAATAATGTTATTAAAATGCAATACCTACTTAAATATATGATTAATAGGTATAGTAGGTATACCTACCTATGACCTAACCTATATAATATATACCTAGAATTAAATTGAATCTTTTTTTTTTTGTGTTTGAAGATTATTTCAAATACTTTACTATAGATAGTATTTAGGTGGTATTTAAAATACCTACTTTATTTTATAAGTATTTTTTTACAAAACTGCCAAAAATATAAAATCTATATTCTTACTCTACGAATTATACGATATACACAGTATACAATAATAGTTGGGAATTCTTTATTGTTTATTACATAACGAAAACGAATTATTTAATTTATTTTTTGTTTTCATTTTACGTCTTATAAACTTAAATAATAAAGAAATTAATAATAAAATACTGCAATAATCATGTATGGTTGTGTACTGTGTAGTATATATTACTTTTTTTTTATATAAAGTACCTAACGAAGTAGGTAGTTTTAATTTTCCAGCAATTATTAATTTACACACGTAATAATAAATTATTGTTTCTATCTTTCGAACGATAAAAAACAATGTTAGCTTTATCAAATTTGAATTATATTTAGGCGCGTACTTATAGTTGTAGAATTAATTTATGGCCTATGCATGCGTATTTTTATCAAATGTATTTCTATTTTAGATTTAGGTACACCAAGTATAATAATAATAATAATATTATATATTTATTAATATAATGATTGATTATAAAATAAAAATAATAATTACAATAGAGGATAGACTAGACAGTGCAATTATTATAATCATTAATCATCATTCATCATAATATACCACATTACCACCAACTATTGATAAATTATTTTTAATTAATTATATAGTGTATTAATAATTCATTATTAAAATGTTTAAATTAGTTGAATGTGAAAATAATATTTATCGCTCAAATTTGTTCTCTGAGCAAGACATTTTTAGATGGATTAGTGATTATAGTAATAAAACCAATACTAGTTGGTGTATGCATAATAAATCAGCATTTAATGAATGTTCAAAATTTGTATCTAGGTAAGTTATCTTTGAACCTATTTGTCTATTCACTAAATATTACTTATTAGATTAATAATTTTACCAACAACCTACACAATAAATATTTTGTTTAAACATTTATTTACCTATAGCAGTAGGTATAGCTGAAACTTGAAAGTGTTTTCAATTTAATGATTTTAATGTCCAAAACAAAAATAAATATTCATAACAGTTATTGAATAGTTTTTGTAGAATATTTTTAATATTTAAGTCAAATGGTTCAATGTACCTGTATTTAATAAAAATATATATATATTAAAAAATGTCTAACACTTTACTTCCAATATATTTATGTTTAAATATATTATTATAATATGTAAATATAATATAATAATATGTAGGCAGATACTTTTCAGTTGTTATTACTATATTATATTTTAATTAATTAATTAATGCTATTGAAAAATTATAGGAACTATAGTCTTAATCCATCATTATTGTTTTTATCATTTTAAATTCTGAGCGGAGCAATGATTAATGAATGTATTAATTTTACAATGATGTTTTTATTTTGTAGTAGGTAATAAAATAATATATATATTTGTGGAAATTATATCTTTTAGGTACATATTATACTATACAATACTATACATTTTATTATACCTATGCAATGAAATACCTATGACATTCTCAAAATATTTAAATAGTTTTAAGCTGTTATCTATTTATACCATGAACCTATTAAAGTGTATTACCTCAAAAGTAACAATAATAATATAATTTAACATTATAATAACTATAACTTACTATTATTAGTATAAATATATAATAAATGTTATGTTTTTGCAAAAATCAACTAACGTAACACTATTATTAAAATATATTACTTAAATGCCAATATCAAAAAAAAAAGATCATGAAATATACTTTATATAGAGGCTGATATAGTTGATCTCTACTTAGAATTGATTTTTTATTGGTACAATGATAAATCATTGAATTCAAATTTAACACATCCATGACAGGAACCCACTCATTTTCTGTGCAGAAGAATAGTACCTACTTATTACTCACATTTTTTTTTTATTTTAAAAATAACTTCGTATTAACAGTTGTTTCTAATGTTCACTAGAAAAATCTATGTATGCCATCATAGTGGTTTCAATAAAATATCCAAAATTGACAATAAACGAGGAAGATCAAAAAATACACAGTGTAATGATAAGATTGACATAAAAATAAAATTAACAACAAAGGATACAAAAAAAAAAGATAAGTTTGTAAAAGTAAGTGAAATTATGATTTATAATTAATGAGTATGTACCATAAAAGGTACTACATTTAAAATTAAATTAGTATAAAGTTTATTTAATTTAGTAGGTACCTATCTAATATTTATGTATTACTATAATTTATAATTACAAAATTCCTATTTTAGGATGGATTGCCAGCTATAATAAAGATCAATAATGATCACAATCATAATATTAGTACTGCAGAAGCTCTATCATTTTTAAAGCCTTCAAAAGAATGTAGATTACAGTTTGAAAACTATTTCAATGATGGTTTAGGTAAAATAATTATTGAATTATTAATTTTTATATTTTTAATTACAGTTTATTTACTCACATTAATTTTATCTAGGTATATCAGAATCTATTAAGATGCATGAATCAAAACTTGAGTTAGAATATGGTATTAACTCTGATGAATTGGCTAACGCCACGATAAATCCAAAATATAGAACAATTCGCCATTCGTATGATGTTTGGAAAGAAAATAATTTGGGTTCTTCTAATCATATAAGTGTTTTACAAGTATGTAATTATAAAACATTGAAAAGTATTTTTATCATGATTTATGAATACTATTTTTTCTTTTTATAAAAAAATATAATTATAAAAGAAATGAACATCATTTCATAATCTATTACTTAATTAGATATGTAACTATCAAATTAGTACCTACCTAAGTGTCTGTAATATTTGTTAGTTCTAAATATTATAAAAAATAAATTAGATTAATAAGTATTATATCACACCTAAGTACTTAGAAAAATGAATAAAACCTATTTTAATAAAATTGTATACGTTTAAATAAAATAGACAAGTAAATATATATAGGTATTCATAAATTATGATTTAGTTATAGGTTTAGTTTTTGTTTTCACCTATTAAAAATAAACATTTATTCAAAATTTTACTGAAAAGCTTATTTTTACAATAAATCTATGTAATGAATAAAAAGTTAGCTATCTTCTTATACAGTAACTGTATATACTATAAAAACTGTATAAATTATTTAATATGATAATTTTATTTTAATAATTTAAAAGTTTAAATACCTATCTATGTTTGAAGTTTTCAGATTTTAAAATAATTAATTTTTGTTTTAGAAACTTGAAGAGAAGAAAAATTTTTATGAAGATAATGGAATTATTGTTAGATACACTGAAAATCCATTTGCTATTCTAGTCATCACCCCTATAATGAAAAGAGCTCACCAATTGCCGTTCTCTAAAGATATCGCTTTTGTAGATAGCACTTCATCTTGTGACGTTCAAAGTCATTCAATAACGTTCATGTTAGCACCATGTGGTGTTGGAGCAGTTCCTTTAGGTATATTTATAACAAAAGGACAGTCAACTGTTGATTATAAAACAGCTTTTTTGCTTTTAAAGCAGACAGTACCTAATGGTTTTAATGATCAAGGATTTCCCAAACAATTTGTTATTGATGATAGCGAAGCAGAGAAACAAGCACTCCAATCAATTTGGCCTGAATCTAAAATATATTTATGCAGATTTCACATACTACAATCTGTATGGAAATGGTTGTGGGATATAAATCATAATATACTTAAAGATGATAGGAAGATTTTGTTTAGACTATTTCATAATATTTTAGTAGCTACAAACATACATAATGCTGAAGAAGCTTATATGACTGCAATTGGCCAAATTTCTACTGAATATAGCTGTATCAATAATATTATAATACCTCTAAAATATGAAAAATGGATTAAGTATGTTGGTAATTATTGGAAAAGAAAAGAATTATGGTGTTTAATGTTTCGGGATGCTTCTATTCGTGGTCACCAAACTAATAATTTTTCAGAAGTGAATGTTCGAATCTTTAAGGACATTGTTCTTTCCAGAAACAAAGCATACAATGCAGTTGCATTAGTAGATTTTATTTGTACTTCATTAGAAGAATATTATCTAAGGCGTTTACGGACTTTTGTCAATGGGAGAAACGATAAAGCTCGACATATGTTTGAAGATCAGCTTAAACGAGCAAATAATATTAAAAAAGACTCAATAAAACAATTATCTGAAAATATGTATAACGTGCAGTCTGAAACAGAAAATAATTTTTATGAAGTTGATGTTACAAATGGATTTTGTACTTGCCCTAATGGAAAACTAGGAGCTTTTTACAAACACCAAGCTGCAATTTACCATTATTATGAAATAAATTTGCCAAATTTACCAGCTATTAATACAGAATCGCGTTATTTGTTGGCAAAATTAGCATTTGGTGAAAATGTGCGTGAAAAATCATTTTATATGCCACTTATATCAGAATCAAATATGATAAATAATAATTCAGCATTGAAAGAAGGAATAGATTTACATAATCAAAATAATGACAAACCTCATTACTCAATAAGTCAAACTTTAATAGATAGCTGTAACAATGATCATGAAAATAACTCTGCTTATGATTATACTCAACAAATTCAAAACTTATTAACAACAAATTTAAACAAATATAACAGTACAGTTTCAACTTCAGTACTCAGTAAATGTTTGGATAGATTAAAAAAAGTTAAGTCTGTTGCCATGTGGGAATCATTTTTAAGTACTGCTGGAAGTAAAATATCTCTGCGACATAGATCTCGTGCTACAATTCATGTACAGCCAACAACTTTGGCTCGAAGAAGAGCTGGAGTTACAAGAGGCAGTAAACGACTACCTGTAGGACGTCCTAAAAATAACGATCCTCTTAAGAAAAAAAGAAGAAGAAATTTAGCAGAAAACGTAGAAAAAAATATTCCAAATGCTAAATCACATGGGATAGGTCATTAAGTTTTATATTTTATTATTATTAAAATATTATTATGATATTATGTTATTAATTATTATTAAAAATTGATAGAAGCACTTATAAGTTATTTAATTCATTATCATTTATGTATCTTTATTATGTTTGTATTATAATGAGAAGTATGATATTATAATAAAAGTCATTTTCAAGAAAAAAATTAATGATCTACTGATCTAGTAAAGGTTTACTAATTTAAAATGTTAGGTTAGGTAATTATAATTTATGTTTTATTTTATTTTTACAATAATTAACTTATAGTTTATCTATTGATCAAAAAGCACAACATTTATTTGAATTATATAAATTATTTAAATATTTACAGCATACCTACCTATAGCTATAGGTATATTTTCTTATACATATTTAAATAATTTTAATGTATTATATTATTTTACATACACCTAAATACTATCTATAGTAAAGTATTTTAATTTAATTCTAGGTATATATTATAAAGGTTAGGTCTTAGGTATACCTATTAATCATACATTTAAGTATTGCATTTTAATAACATTATTTGTTCAAAATGTCATGTTCGTTATTTTTTAATAGACTAAAACCTAAACTGATATATAATTCAATAAATTTGTTCATAAATGAATAACCGAAACAGACCTCAGAATGCTTATATGCGACCGGGAGTGGGGGAGCGTGAGTGGGGGCCGGTCGGCACGACAACGCGAGAAGCGGCCGCCGTGATTCCAGATTTCAATATAATTTTTCATTAAAAATGTTTCACGTTTCCTTTAATAACTTAATTTCTAACTGTACGATTTTTATGATTTTTACAAAAGGATCATCTGCATGATTTTCCTCATGTTTTGCAATTTACTAGGTATAAATTGATTCAGTAGATAATTAATTATCTCATCTGACAAAAAACACCGAAATTTACACGGTTTTAATGGGAAACTCCTGCTTCGAGATAATCCAGCGCCACGGTCGTGGCGCGAGCTAAGTAATATACACTGTCGTGCCGCCGCTTTTATTTTTTTTTACTTAGCTCGCGCCACGACCGTGGCGCTGGATAAATATTTAATTTTATTTCAAGTATACAAGATGTTATAGAAGTTAGTACACTCATATACTTCTATCTCTTGTTCACATCATTTCACTAACAGTGCTCGACTTGGAAAAATTAAAGTAGAGGGACTCTGTTTGCTATAAAAAAAAGAGCGTCCCCATCATTTTTTAAACGTTACTAAGCCGTAGGGGCTATGTCCCCAAGCCCGGATTAAGGGGGTGGGCCAGGAGGGGCCATGGCCCCCGGGCCTCGATAATTGGAATTTATTTAGGGGCCTCAGATTTGTCTAATACTTTTTTCGTTATAGGCTATAACATTGCCCCTCTTTGAAAAGGAAATCGAATCTAGTTGGTACTTTGGGGGGTCAAAAGTAAAAAATATTTAAAATTTTTTAAGTGAGTCGGGAAAAACCTTAAAAAAATGACGCAAAAACGGGATTTTTTACGCAAAACCAGTTTTCGTCAAAATCAAATTTTTATTTTGCTAAAACTCAAAAACTAATCGATGTAAATACTTGAAATTATCACCAAATGTTTATATTAGCGTTCTCCATAAACAGTTAAATTTTCAAAGAATTTTGATTTTTTTTTGAACTATTTATAAACAATTGAAATTTTTAATTTTTGTAAGTATTTTTTTTTTAAATAACGATAAACATTTTTTGGCCGACCAGAAAATCTTGAAAATTTAATACAAGGTTTCTTATAAGTTGTTCTTAAAGTTATAAAAAAAAATCCGAAATCGTTATAGTCACAATTTTTTTTTATAAGCATTTGAAGTTCAAATATTGACATAAATTCGTCAAATTCATGAATACTTTTCACTATTTGGTAGTTAAAAATTTATAAATATTATTCTATCAAAAGCTAAGAATTGAAAATTTAATACTATGCTGTCCATAAGTTAAGCTTAGAATAATTATAAAAAAGTTTGATAAGTATTCAATTTAAAAAATTTCACGTGTGTTTAAAGTTTTAATTTTAATTTGAAATCAAAAATACACGTATAAAATAACTTTTTACTAATAAATAATTTTCGATTTTTGTTATTTTTAAAAAATTACTAAACGTAAGATCTTGAAACTTTTACTTAAATGTTTGAATTAGTTTCAAAGTAGAATATATTACAATATTTAAGTATAATATATCCTAGACTGACAAATCATCTCCGTTCAGAATCGATTTTCGTATACAATGATACCTATCATTGCATTCAAATTTAACCTTCCCTAGTCCGAGGTCCATCCCACCCCCTAATGTATAGCAGAGCGATACTCACTTACCCGCTTTTTTTTATTTCGTACAGGGGCCTCATTTAAAACATTGGCCCCTGGGCCTCAGAATGTCTTAATCCGGGCTTGTATGTCCCCACACCCCCTATTAGTAAGTACTGGGGGCCGATTCTTGAGTTTTGCGACAAATTTATCGAATTCGATAAAATAAAATGACTTTATCGGGTGTGACAAAATTTTATCGAATATGACATAAAATTGGTATTCTTGAACCTAATGTGATATGTTTTATCATTTGTCGAATTCGAGTAATTATATCGTTTTTATCATATGAACCATTATGGTAATATAATTTTAACCTAAAAAATTGATTAAAGATTTTGTGTTATCAGTTATCACTATTATATTATTTACAATTTACATTTAAATGTAAAACTCAAGGTGGATCCACTTTAACTGTTAAAAGTTTAAAAGTATTTCAAATTTCTATGACTTTATTTTTTTAAGTATGACTAAAGTTAGGCCCACTAAAGGCCAAATGAAAATGCTAGTGGAATTAGTTTCAAATGATCCACAACTTGCTGCTTCAAAATTTACAGCAAACTTCACACAGAAAATGTCCAAAGAACGTTGGAATAAAATAGCAACTGAATTAAATGCAATGTTAGGTGCTGAAAAATCTGGGGAAAAATGGAAAAAGGTAATTTTGATTACATGTATTTATTGTATTAATATACTAGATTCTTAATCTAGTTGTAGTATAATATATTAGTGGTAGGTAGTTATGTCTACAATATTCTTAAGTTTTCATAAAAGATTTTATTATAGGCATGGCAAGACGCAAGAGCTGCTACTAAAACAAAAGCTGCTGCTCTGCGCAGACATATAAATGGCACTGGTGGTGGACCAGCATCTCATATCATAATGTCTGATGTTCAGAATGATGTATTACCACTATTAAGTCAAGCTTCTGTGACTGGTCATTGTCTTAGTTCAGAATCAGAAGTAACATTTTTATTTGATGATGTTGTTGCCAAAGAAAATAATTTGATAATATGTAACGAAACTAGAGGTTAGTTATTGTAATATTAATATAGTATTAGTTAATTATCAGATATTCTCTTTTAAAAAAATACTGTATTATAATAATATATTTTATACTCATAAAATAACAGTATTAAACCATTATGGTTTGCAGATGACAATGAACAATTAAATTTTGATTATGTTGTAAATGATGTGAGGCGTAAGTAAATATTGGATAAAATATTCTTCACAAATAAATAACCAAAATGAATTGAAATAATATTTGTTATAATAGCAGATGATATTGTTGAACAACAATTTGATGTAGAACCTTATCAGCATATGATTACTGCAGAAGTTGAACAAGAAAAAGATAAACATCAAAAGTTAGATGTAACAGCTTCAAAAATTGGTACTTTATAATAAATATAAATTATTATAGTTTACTGTTTATTTGATATTTCAACAATTCCACCAGTGCCTATATAATTCCATAATTATGTGACCATGTAAATTAATAATATTAAATTTTTTAAGGAAATAAATGTACACCATCAAAAAAAAAAAAAATGGATAATAATACAGCAGCTCAATGCCTAGCTGATGGAGCCAATAGAAAAATAGAAATTAAAACTGATTATTATAATAAAAAAATAAAAATAATGGATCAAAAAAATCTTATATTAATTGATAAAAAAAATGTGGCTGTATCAAAAATGAATCTCAAGTCTGACTTTTATAATAAAAAATTAAAAATAATGGAACAAAAAAATGTGATATTAAATGAATTAAGTATGACATTAAAATCATTTATTGATAAATAAATGATTATGCCATTAGGTTAGGATTACATTATATATTGGTTATTTTTTTTTTCATTATGTTATAGCTATTGTTACTTATTTAAAACTATATACTGTTATATTATTACACTTGTTATTAAAAAAAATGTGATATTAAATGAATTATGTATGACATTAGGTTAGGATTAGATTATATATTGAGAGATTTCTTTTTTTTTCGTTATGTTATAGCTATTGTTACTTATTTAAAACTATATACTGTTATATTATTACACTTGTTATTAAAAATGTGATATTAAATGAATTAAGTATGACATTAAAATCATTTATTGATAAATAAAACACTTGTTATTAAAAATTTGATGTTTAGTGAAATAAGTCTTTTATTTATATTATATATTACTAATAAATAAATTGTTAGGTAGGTACATAAATTACATTAACTTTCTTAACCTAACTAATAAGACAGTGTTAAATGTTTAATATTATTTATAATGTTTTTGAGTTTTTTTTTGTTTAATAATTACATACTATTACTAAATATTTACTTTAATCTTTTTAAATTGATTAAACAATTTATATTATATTAATTTAATTACGATTTTGAAAGAGTCTAACAATTTTGTCTCTTTGTTGTCTTCCTAATATTAGATCTCTATTTCGATGGTTTAAATCTGCTGCTACATGCTGGTACATGCCCATATCAAAATCACCGATTTCTTCATTAATTTCAGGAACTTTAAATGATACACATATATTGTGAAGTACTACACATGCATTTATTATTGCACTACTTTTTTCCGGCTTGTAGTGCAACGTTCTATCTTTTATTAAACACCTAATGACAATAGGTATATATATTTTTTATAGTAAATAAACTAAACATTAAATGAGCTAACAAACCTAAAACGTTGTTTTAAAACCCCATTACAGCGTTCTATTATACTTCTACATGCCATTTGTGCAGTGTTAAAATATTCTTCAGCTTCATTATTAGGATTAGTTATTGGAGTTAGCAACCACTGGCGCAGAGGGTATCCAGAATCTCCTAAATTGATTAGAATTAAAAAATCTTTTGTTTATATTATTATTTATTAATAAAATTAGTGATAATATTATTGGGTACCTAATAAATAAAAATCATTGTAATTGCGTGCATGTAGTTCTTCAAGAAATGGTAATACATTGCTATTATTCCATATATGTGTGTCATGCGTACTCCCAGGGAATAGTGCATTAACATTTAAAACTTTTAAATTAGCATCACAAATCTAAATTTGATACATAAAATTAAATAATATTATACATTTTTAATAATCTAAATGCATTCAATTATTTACTAGTTGAACGTTAATGGAGTGGTAGCCTTTGCGATTGACATATATGTGTTCTGGATATGGATTTTCATTCAGGTTTAAATTTGCAGGAGGGGGTACGATGGCTACATGTGTACAATCGATACAACCTATGACTCCGGGGAACTTAGTTTTTCTATAAAAACTGAAAATAGTTGTTTATTTATAAACATTTTGTAATTTAAAAATAGGTAATAAAACAAATACAAACTTTTATACACTACATTATTTTCTAACTAGGTTTTTAATAGGTATTTATTATATTACCAATTGCGAACTTCAGTTAATTCTTGCATGTTAGATGGGAATTTAATCCACTTATTAAAAATTTCAGAATGATTAAGTGCAGACACAATCTCATTCACACATCGAGATACAGTGGGCTGAGATACTGAAGTAAAACGACTATTACCAACTGGAGATTGATATGATCCCGTACCAAAAAAATGAAGAGCTATTAAAACCTAAATGTTATAACAAAGGAAGAAAAGAGATTTCTAAATGTATAGGCAAAGTTATGAGTGACATAATAACACAGAAATGCCTGTATCACATTATAATACCTTGTTATCCAAACTAACTGCAGATGAACGACTTTGAATTTTTACATACGGTGCTAACATATCAATTAAAAACCTAGCAACATTTTTAGGTAATCGGAAATTTTTTATAAATAAACGATCCGAAATCATGAATGGATCTAGAACAGTATCTCTTTTTGTTTGTAGTCTATTATATGGTACATCATTTTCATTGCTTTGATCATTATCTTGTAGTAGAATGAACCATGCTATTTCATTAAACGTCGCCATAATAAAACTTTCAATTAAAATTCAAAACAATAACGCTTGTAAGTTGTAATTGAAATTAATAGAATGACATTTATAAATATATAATATATCAGTGAATCATATTGATAATTAGTGATAGCTGATAATGAAGCTGTAAAAATATTCGACAAATTTTTATCACTGACTTTCGCTTAGTAGACAAATAGTCGAATGGTTTTTAATCGATAAAATGTTATCACTTTTCAAGAATACAAAAATATTGTATCTTGCGACTAATATGTTTATCACAAACGATAAAAATTTATCACATTTCAAGAATCGGTCCCCTGGTAACTGATAAATGATAATATAATACATTGGTTATGAAATATGATAATTAATTAATTAATTAGATTATAAGAATAATAATAATACATCTATGGTAAAAAAAAATAAAAAATGATTCGTGCATTTTGATAAAAATGCATAGTAATGAAGCGTCCCGTGCGTTCCCCTTAAAAGTAAAAGTAGTATTTCAAATTTTATTGCGTAATTTCAATCTGCCATTCAAATGTATGATAAAAATAAACAAAAGAAATCTGAGTTGAACATTTAGATAATAATATCACATATAGCTCATTATTTCTAAAAATACAATCTGGTGATAGTATAAACTGTAATAGTTAATAGGTACCTATATTAACATATTCAACTTTATTTAAATATTAGTAATATAACGCAATAAAATTTAGCAAGATTTACTCTTTTTAATATTATATCAAGTACTTCTTTACCACAACACTGAATTAGTTCATTAGCAGAAGTTTTACTTATATAAGTAGCATTTTTACCGGACATTTTTAAATGATTTTCTAAAATTGTATCTCCACTTTCTATACGAAATCGTAATAATGCTCGAAAATTCCCCTCATTTGCTACAAGACTATCAGATTCATTAATTTTATATAAATCCCCGTCGTCTCTATGCCCCCTTAATGCAAACTTATATCTACCATGAAAAATTATAGTTTTAATAATTGGAACGAGTCTTTCCCTATTATCTAATATTTGTTGTTTACGATTATTTTGCATTATATTTATAATGTCAAAAGAAGGATTCTTATACATATTAAGGAAATCTTTACCTTTTTGAAATGCCAATTTATGATAGTCAGTACGGGCATGAGATTCGAGAATTCCATCTTTACCTGACAACTTGGAAAACTTAGTTAAGGGCTCTTTTACTAATTTTTTAACATGGACTGTATTATTGAAACCTACTAAACGGTTTGATATGAAAATAACACAATATTTACAAAATAGGCCCTTTTTTACATCAGAAACAATTAACCACGGATATTCAGAAAGATGATTGAAATTTGGGCGTCGTTTCTCCTCTCTTTTACACTTTACATGAACAGAAAAAGGAAATATGTAATTTATACCGGGTTTCCAATGATTTTCAAGAATTGAATGTTTTATAAAGTCGTCGATTTCTTCAATCTGGTCAATGTAATTACCAATATCATAACCTCCAGCAAGAACAGTCTCATCAGTATTAATGCTACTTATTGCGATTGCATTCGATTGAGATGAAGTCGGTATAGTAGCAGTTGAGCTACTAGAACTTGAACCACTTTGGACATTACTGGAATTTTCATTTTTTAGCAGGTTTGAATTGTGTTTGATAACAAACTTATCCATAACAGCTAATTTAAATAACAAATTACAATATATCATTATATATTATACAGTAAAATAAAAATTAATTATAATGAAACTAATTATTACAAATAATTACCTACCAAAATCGTATCCTCCAATAAAAATAGTTATATTATATAACAGACACAGAGTACGTCTAAACCGTCCAGTATAATATTATACGATTACAAGATATTACGCACGACGTACACACGATATATCCACACTAATACAAAATGCAATGCCGAATGCACAAAAATAACACTGTTTACAAATCAAATGACGTGCGACGGCCGACGATTGACGATCGACGGTCGGTTTTCAATAATTATTATTTATATTTTTATAAGTTTTTTCCCCAGTAACGACAGTGATGGTCGACGACGGCAAGTCATACCGATAATTATATTAATTTATAATGGTACAATGATAATATTTGGTTTCGGCCCTTTCGGGTATTGTTCTCGACGACGACAATCTACACAGTAACTGATAAAGCTATCTAGACATATATTAAAAGTTTACGTATAATTGTTTATCATCGATGGCAATCGATCGAACGCAATTTAGCTATAACATAGTAACACACAGTAGTCACTACACAATAAAATATATAAAATTATATTATTTTATTTTTCGTAATTTTATAATACTGTAATAAGTTAGTAGTTATAATGAACCACGAAAATAATTAAAAACCCAATATATTATATACATAACACAAACCTATTTTAGGGATTTGGGGGGGTCGTGCGCCCCCTTCGCCCCCCCTTGAATCCACTATCAAAATAAAATGTTGGCTGTCGCCTGTATTTTGTCACTAGCCGTGAATCGAGCACGTGATAAACTGCGTTAAAATAAATTTGTTCGTATTTGTAAAATGTCAAACGCCAATAATTATGTTTGTTTATGTGGAAAAAAACGAATGAAATTAAACGATACTAATTGGAAAAGACATATACTTGCATGTGATGTAGTTAAGTTAAAAAACACAAAAACAATAAGTGACGTTTCAAATTTTTTTATAAAAAAACGTACTATAAATCAACTTAACGATTTACCAAAAGAAGGTAAGTAAAATAATTTTAGATTAATTCATTTTATGAGGATTTTAACCAATAATTTATAATAAATAAACCAATTAATTATGATAATGTCTGATTATAATTATAAAGTACTACGTATTTTACTATAAATAAAAAAAATAACTTAAAGAATATTTAAAAATTTTATTAGGTATTACAACTGATATGCTTGGTAACAGTACCTCTGTAACGCCTCTAACATTAAAACATAATTGTATGGACACCAAGGATCAAAGTATTTTAAGCGAAGATAATATACTATCTAGTTCAACTTCATGTAAGTAAGATATTATTTGAACAGGTATATTTTATTCAATATTGTATCAAAAAAAAATTAAGTGAACTGTTTTATTTTAAATAAAAAAAAAAAGATTTAAAGTATTTAAATTTTGTTATTAGGTATTACAACTGATATGCTTGGTAACAGTACCACTGTAATATTAAAACAAAATTGTTTAACATGATTAACTTACAGAAATTTACAGAATTTTGGTTCAATTCATGCCAGCGGTTTCATGTAGTACAATCAAATAATAAATCATAATATAATTATTTACTATTTTGCTATATTTATTATATTTATGTTTAACATGATTGACTTATAGTAACTTACAGAATTTTGGTTCATGCCAGCGGTTTCATGTAGTACAATCGAATAATAAATCATAATATAGTTATTTACTATATTTATGTTTAATATGATTGACTAGTTTAACTTACAGAATTTTGGTTCATGCCAGCGGTTTCGTGTAGTTCAATCGAATAATAAATCATAATATAATTATTTACTATTTTGCTATATTTATTATATTTATGTTTAACATGATTGACTTATAGTAACTTACAGAATTTTGGTTCATGCCAGCGGTTTCATGTAGTACAATCGAATAATAAATCATAATATAGTTATTTACTATATTTATGTTTAATATGATTGACTAGTTTAACTTACAGAATTTTGGTTCATGCCAGCGGTTTCGTGTAGTTCAATCGAATAATAAATCATAATATAGGTAATTACTATTTTGCTATATTTATTGCGACAATGCTTAAAAAAATTAATAGAAAATAATGATAAGCTCAAAATGGTAGGTTTTGTTTGAATAACCTTATAAAATATAACTGCAAGACTTTAAAACGTTATAAATTCTATAATTTTATTAACACAAACCAACAATAAGCCATACAATATAAAAATATTTATTAAGTAAATTTATGAATTCTATGTACCTAATTATTACTCATGAGCAAGAAATAAAAATTAAATTAAATTAAATACATTAACAAATCTAAAAGCAAATTCGGGTCGTGTGTTTTGGATCGCAGAGTGCAGACGCTGACCGACGTACGAGGTATGTAATCGCTTATATTTGCTTTGTACTATATATAAATATATATAATATATTATTATATTATTTTTACGTGTTTTAGGCCTATTCGTTACTTTTGTCGTCTATCTCATCGTTCTCTACCGTCTACGTCGACGAAATATGGTACGTAAGTCATTACTTCGTTACAACTAATATACTCATAGTAGTTTAATATAGTTTTTAAACGTGTTGCAGGTTTTCGGAGAGCGGTGATGTCTGTTTCGACGCACAGTATTCATTTACCGATGTACATTACTTTTTTTTTATTCAATAAACTGCATTTTATCATCGTACTTATATTGTTCTTTTGTTCTCGGTAGCTCGACCTTTAGACACATCTTAGACCATTGGTCGTGCTCTCTAGCATAAAAGTGTTCACCGACGACGTTTGTGTCGCACAGTAGGTATTGTATTTACGTTCTCGAGTGTGTATTATAATATTACGTGTAATAGGCTTATAGATGAATTGTTGAGTTAATAACATTTAATATTTATTATTGACGTTCAATTGTACATTACTTTGAGAAACATACAAAGTGTATTATGTAGTTGGATTTTTATAATTTATATTAAATCAAACAAAACCTGTGCAATATTATAACTTTATTGATAGTGTGTATGGTAACAACATTATGTTTTTAATGTTTTAATAAGCACCATATTATGTAATTTGTATTAAACATGAGATTTTGCTGGCAAAGTTAGTATATTTTTGTAGTAAAAACTGACTAGAAAGCAACGTTTGACATCATGTGAGCAGATAAATTCAAGTATTGTACGTTGCACTCATAATATATTTCAATCTATATAATTATTGCAGAGAGACACGTTAAATAAAAACATTTTTCCGTGGTAAGATTTATACATTATACAGATTAATTACCTATAATGCTCTTATTGTATAATTTTTACCCGTTACTCAAATAAAATAAAAAACCAATATATTTGTGTATAGTTATTTTGCTACAATATTTTAATATTTATGTATTAATTTTCTTTTTGGATCAAAGCATAATATATTTTAAATGTAAAATATACAATTTTGTACCTATCTGATCAGTGTTAAAATGCTTTTTGTAATAGTAGTTATTATACCTACACTGAGTAGGTGAAATTTGATTAAATAATAATGTTTTAATTTATGGCCTCAATTGTTTTTATTATATTTTATTATTTGTTTGTGTCAACAGATTTAAAATTTTTGAGAATAATTAATTATATATCTATATATATTATTTTGTAAAACAATACGTTAAAATGAAAACTTACAACATTAAATGTTTTAGCACACCAATAATGAAAATGTTATTTAACATAGATTTTGCTGTCATGGTTGGTATATTTTTTCTTGCAACATTTGAGCTACGTTTTGAACAAATCTGTTAAATTCATATATTGTATACACCACTTAAGAATATTTCAAAATTTATATCTATTATTTTTTAAAATAATAATTTTTTATTTCGGTAAGGTTTATATTACACAAATTAATTATGCTTTAATTATGTAATAGTTACCTATTGCTCAACTAATAAAATATAGTATATTAATGTATAGTTACTTACTACAATATTTCAATATATATATTTTGATTTTAGTTTTTGAACCAAACACTTAATTTGTTGCAAATTTAATGTTAAATATACATTTCCTTTGATAGTTATATTAATTTGCTCAAAAGTAATAAATAAATTATTAAATGAACAATAATGATAATTAAATTATTAATCATCAGTAAGCTCGAGTTAGATATGACTTATGACCTCAATGATTGAGAAATGATGTAGATCATCATGTATGAGCATTAGTATTTAATTTTTTTGATAAATTATGAATATTATATAAAATAGTGTATAGATTATTAAACACATTATGCTCATAATACATAATAAAAATACACAGTGTAAACAGATATTGTAAATTAATACATCAAAAAGACTATAAATAAAGGTATTCAAGTATACACTCGAATTATTGGGAATCGACAGCGCCGTGCGGTAGATTAAAAATGGCGCACAGAACAGGGCATGTAGTCCGTCCAGTGCGGTGGCAACAAGCTGGAGTTCAGCAGACATGGGGTCATATAAAGCACAACTCAGAGTATTGAATGTCTCAAATCTCAATATATCTTACTATTATAAATAATTAAATATAATAATACCATCATTGGTTATAAATTCTAGCATTTATAATCAATGATACTATTATTAATAGGTATTATTAGATAGGTACCATTAAAATTTCGTAAAATCCATCAAGTTTGCATTATTTTAATATTTTGACGTTATATATTAAACGCATATTATACCAATTGAAAATTAAAATCTCATCAATGAGGTCTAATACAAATTTAACATATAATAGTTAAAAATAAATTGTTATCGTCATACACTTTGGATATTATTCTATTATATAAAAATAGATATCATTATACAATTTTAATATATAATTTTACAAGTCGGTGGTTATCGTCGATTAGTTGGTTGTTTTTCATCAAAAACTTTTGTCAATTCTACATTTTTAAGTACCTATATCATAACATAAATTACTGTATCTATGCTCAAAAGCAAAATGGACACAATTTCTCTAACAGAATTTTATAGGTTTTGCAACGCTACTCCGTCCACTAGAAATATGGTGGAAGGAGAAAATGTATTAAACAGTGGGCACATTATTAATTGTGGGTACGTTAATAAAAACGAAATGAGTATTCGAATTTTTGCGACATGTCTACTAACTTCATCAATTAAAGATAAACCACACGAATTAAATGGTAATCTAGATTTAAAGTTATTGGGAAATAATCGAATCGAATTATACATTTGTACGTTTGAAATGTAAAGAACAAACTACCATGTGTTTGGAAACTTTTTTCCCAATTCAAAGTGCATTTATCCGTTGTGTTCGACGATTTTTTTCATTTTCACTAGGAAAATGGCGGATTGCCCAGCACAAGTATCGATTTTCACTGGTTGATGACTAATTGCTAGACACTCAATTACCATTATTTTATTTATTATTTTATTCTCATACAAAAAAGCACCGGGCAAACGGAACGATATATATCTAAATATAAATTGCTTAGCCAGATATCAATTTGCACCGGTTAAGGACTGATAGCTAGACGCTCAATTACAATTTCTGATATGTTATATCTTACCACGGAAAAATGTTTTTATTTAACGTGTCTCTCTGCAATAATTATATAGATTGAAATATATTATGAGTGCAACGTACAATACTTGAATTTATCTGCTCACATGATGTCAAACGTTGCTTTCTAGTCAGTTTTTACTACAAAAATATACTAACTTTGCCAGCAAAATCTCATGTTTAATACAAATTACATAATATGGTGCTTATTAAAACATTAAAAACATAATGTTGTTACCATACACACTATCAATAAAGTTATAATATTGCACAGGTTTTGTTTGATTTAATATAAATTATAAAAATCCAACTACATAATACACTTTGTATGTTTCTCAAAGTAATGTACAATTGAACGTCAATAATAAATATTAAATGTTATTAACTCAACAATTCATCTATAAGCCTATTACACGTAATATTATAATACACACTCGAGAACGTAAATACAATACCTACTGTGCGACACAAACGTCGTCGGTGAACACTTTTATGCTAGAGAGCACGACCAATGGTCTAAGATGTGTCTAAAGGTCGAGCTACCGAGAACAAAAGAACAATATAAGTACGATGATAAAATGCAGTTTATTGAATAAAAAAAAAGTAATGTACATCGGTAAATGAATACTGTGCGTCGAAACAGACATCACCGCTCTCCGAAAACCTGCAACACGTTTAAAAACTATATTAAACTACTATGAGTATATTAGTTGTAACGAAGTAATGACTTACGTACCATATTTCGTCGACGTAGACGGTAGAGAACGATGAGATAGACGACAAAAGTAACGAATAGGCCTAAAACACGTAAAAATAATATAATAATATATTATATATATTTATATATAGTACAAAGCAAATATAAGCGATTACATACCTCGTACGTCGGTCAGCGTCTGCACTCTGCGATCCAAAACACACGACCCGAATTTGCTTTTAGATTTGTTAATGTATTTAATTTAATTTAATTTTTATTTCTTGCTCATGAGTAATAATTAGGTACATAGAATTCATAAATTTACTTAATAAATATTTTTATATTGTATGGCTTATTGTTGGTTTGTGTTAATAAAATTATAGAATTTATAACGTTTTAAAGTCTTGCAGTTATATTTTATAAGGTTATTCAAACAAAACCTACCATTTTGAGCTTATCATTATTTTCTATTAATTTTTTTAAGCATTGTCGCAATAAATATAGCAAAATAGTAATTACCTATATTATGATTTATTATTCGATTGAACTACACGAAACCGCTGGCATGAACCAAAATTCTGTAAGTTAAACTAGTCAATCATATTAAACATAAATATAGTAAATAACTATATTATGATTTATTATTCGATTGTACTACATGAAACCGCTGGCATGAACCAAAATTCTGTAAGTTACTATAAGTCAATCATGTTAAACATAAATATAATAAATATAGCAAAATAGTAAATAATTATATTATGATTTATTATTCGATTGAACTACACGAAACCGCTGGCATGAACCAAAATTCTGTAAGTTAAACTAGTCAATCATATTAAACATAAATATAGTAAATAACTATATTATGATTTATTATTCGATTGTACTACATGAAACCGCTGGCATGAACCAAAATTCTGTAAGTTACTATAAGTCAATCATGTTAAACATAAATATAATAAATATAGCAAAATAGTAAATAATTATATTATGATTTATTATTTGATTGTACTACATGAAACCGCTGGCATGAATTGAACCAAAATTCTGTAAATTTCTGTAAGTTAATCATGTTAAACAATTTTGTTTTAATATTACAGTGGTACTGTTACCAAGCATATCAGTTGTAATACCTAATAACAAAATTTAAATACTTTAAATCTTTTTTTTTTTATTTAAAATAAAACAGTTCACTTAATTTTTTTTTGATACAATATTGAATAAAATATACCTGTTCAAATAATATCTTACTTACATGAAGTTGAACTAGATAGTATATTATCTTCGCTTAAAATACTTTGATCCTTGGTGTCCATACAATTATGTTTTAATGTTAGAGGCGTTACAGAGGTACTGTTACCAAGCATATCAGTTGTAATACCTAATAAAATTTTTAAATATTCTTTAAGTTATTTTTTTTATTTATAGTAAAATACGTAGTACTTTATAATTATAATCAGACATTATCATAATTAATTGGTTTATTTATTATAAATTATTGGTTAAAATCCTCATAAAATGAATTAATCTAAAATTATTTTACTTACCTTCTTTTGGTAAATCGTTAAGTTGATTTATAGTACGTTTTTTTATAAAAAAATTTGAAACGTCACTTATTGTTTTTGTGTTTTTTAACTTAACTACATCACATGCAAGTATATGTCTTTTCCAATTAGTATCGTTTAATTTCATTCGTTTTTTTCCACATAAACAAACATAATTATTGGCGTTTGACATTTTACAAATACGAACAAATTTATTTTAACGCAGTTTATCACGTGCTCGATTCACGGCTAGTGACAAAATACAGGCGACAGCCAACATTTTATTTTGATAGTGGATTCAAGGGGGGGCGAAGGGGGCGCACGACCCCCCCAAATCCCTAAAATAGGTTTGTGTTATGTATATAATATATTGGGTTTTTAATTATTTTCGTGGTTCATTATAACTACTAACTTATTACAGTATTATAAAATTACGAAAAATAAAATAATATAATTTTATATATTTTATTGTGTAGTGACTACTGTGTGTTACTATGTTATAGCTAAATTGCGTTCGATCGATTGCCATCGATGATAAACAATTATACGTAAACTTTTAATATATGTCTAGATAGCTTTATCAGTTACTGTGTAGATTGTCGTCGTCGAGAACAATACCCGAAAGGGCCGAAACCAAATATTATCATTGTACCATTATAAATTAATATAATTATCGGTATGACTTGCCGTCGTCGACCATCACTGTCGTTACTGGGGAAAAAACTTATAAAAATATAAATAATAATTATTGAAAACCGACCGTCGATCGTCAATCGTCGGCCGTCGCACGTCATTTGATTTGTAAACAGTGTTATTTTTGTGCATTCGGCATTGCATTTTGTATTAGTGTGGATATATCGTGTGTACGTCGTGCGTAATATCTTGTAATCGTATAATATTATACTGGACGGTTTAGACGTACTCTGTGTCTGTTATATAATATAACTATTTTTATTGGAGGATACGATTTTGGTAGGTAATTATTTGTAATAATTAGTTTCATTATAATTAATTTTTATTTTACTGTATAATATATAATGATATATTGTAATTTGTTATTTAAATTAGCTGTTATGGATAAGTTTGTTATCAAACACAATTCAAACCTGCTAAAAAATGAAAATTCCAGTAATGTCCAAAGTGGTTCAAGTTCTAGTAGCTCAACTGCTACTATACCGACTTCATCTCAATCGAATGCAATCGCAATAAGTAGCATTAATACTGATGAGACTGTTCTTGCTGGAGGTTATGATATTGGTAATTACATTGACCAGATTGAAGAAATCGACGACTTTATAAAACATTCAATTCTTGAAAATCATTGGAAACCCGGTATAAATTACATATTTCCTTTTTCTGTTCATGTAAAGTGTAAAAGAGAGGAGAAACGACGCCCAAATTTCAATCATCTTTCTGAATATCCGTGGTTAATTGTTTCTGATGTAAAAAAGGGCCTATTTTGTAAATATTGTGTTATTTTCATATCAAACCGTTTAGTAGGTTTCAATAATACAGTCCATGTTAAAAAATTAGTAAAAGAGCCCTTAACTAAGTTTTCCAAGTTGTCAGGTAAAGATGGAATTCTCGAATCTCATGCCCGTACTGACTATCATAAATTGGCATTTCAAAAAGGTAAAGATTTCCTTAATATGTATAAGAATCCTTCTTTTGACATTATAAATATAATGCAAAATAATCGTAAACAACAAATATTAGATAATAGGGAAAGACTCGTTCCAATTATTAAAACTATAATTTTTCATGGTAGATATAAGTTTGCATTAAGGGGGCATAGAGACGACGGGGATTTATATAAAATTAATGAATCTGATAGTCTTGTAGCAAATGAGGGGAATTTTCGAGCATTATTACGATTTCGTATAGAAAGTGGAGATACAATTTTAGAAAATCATTTAAAAATGTCCGGTAAAAATGCTACTTATATAAGTAAAACTTCTGCTAATGAACTAATTCAGTGTTGTGGTAAAGAAGTACTTGATATAATATTAAAAAGAGTAAATCTTGCTAAATTTTATTGCGTTATATTACTAATATTTAAATAAAGTTGAATATGTTAATATAGGTACCTATTAACTATTACAGTTTATACTATCACCAGATTGTATTTTTAGAAATAATGAGCTATATGTGATATTATTATCTAAATGTTCAACTCAGATTTCTTTTGTTTATTTTTATCATACATTTGAATGGCAGATTGAAATTACGCATAAACTATGGAATGTACTAGTTTTTTTGGGTTATTAAACAGTTGTGCTGTTTTTATAAAAGACTCATACAAAAGAATGAATTTATGGAAGGAAATAGGAACTGAGACAAACAGAAGATTAGTCAATGCTAACGATACTAGGTGGTGGTCAAAGGATGCAGCAGTAAGATCAATTTTTGGACGGTTTGGTTCACCAGGTGGAAATCAAAACGATGAAGGACTTTATGGTATTCTTGTTACCACTCTAAAACATATTTCATCCTCTCATTCAATTAAAAATGATATTAAGTGTAATGCTCGAAGTTTAATGAAACATTTACTTTCTTATAAAACAGTTATAACAGCTCAGTTATACTTAAAGCTGCGTTTACACATGAGCACGAGCATGGTCGAGCCGAAGTGAGCGCGAGCAAAACATGAGCATTGTGTAAACACTTTAGGCGAGCCAGCCGGAGCTGCTCTAGCAGGCTCAGATTTGTTCACGATAATTAAATTCAGTAAACAGTTATTCATTACCGACTTAAACGTTGTGTGAACTCCAGTATTTTTGCACTCATTTAACGATCAGTTTTACTTTAAAATGTCTAATAACGAACTAATAAAAAGGCGTACAATCATCGCAAGTGCAACATTTATAATCAGGGGCGGACTGGGGCAACATTTCGGCCCGGTAAATCTATATTTGACCGGCCCTTGAAATTTCTCGTCATCACAAAATATAAAAATTCAAATATACCAACGTTTTATTTAATGAGAAATGCATCACATTTTCAATTTTCTCAAAAAACAACTTAAAATTCTCAATATTTTTAGTACATTATATATATTATTATTATTATCTGAAGACCTGAATAGTATAGGCTAAAAAGTATAATATATTACTTATTTGTAATTACCTATATTACTAAATTAGTATAAACATTAGGTATAATAACACATATTGTAATACTAATGTGAAAGATATTTCAATAATTAAATATTCTTTACTTTTTTACATCTATATTTTAACATTTAATTAAACATTTTAATAGGTTAGATAAAAAAGGTTTTTTTTGCATATTAGTGCATATTTTGACTTCAGAGAATATTTCAGAATATTTTAGTTTATGGTACATAATACATATTATAGAATATTTTAGCATATTTCCGTTATATTTGATATATTGGATTATATTAAAGGATATTCAGCATAGGTATATTAGACAATCACGGACCGCCGTACTAACTTTACTCCAGAAAATTTGGAAAAATATATTATTGTACATTCCTTTAAAAACATTGTATAATATATTTTTTTTATATTAATATATTGCATAATGTAACATAACATAAATTTTAATAAATTATAAATTCATAATTATAATCAATAATCATATTGGATTTTTTTTTTTACTCATTTGTTACTTCATTGGTATTATCAATATTTTCAGAATATTTTGAATATTTTTCAATTTTTGGGAATATTTCATCAATTTTAGCTGCATATAAACATTACATTTCAAACGTTTTAACAGAATATAAATCCGAACTCTACTAATAACTAATAGGTAATTATATAATAATAACAAATTATTTTTGAGCAGCGGCCCACCGGGAAACTTCCCGGTATCCCGCCGGCCCAGTCCGCCCCTGTTTATAATTTTGAATTCTCTTATAAAAAAAAAACAAAAAATTAAACAAAAAAGACGTTGGTGGATTACTCAATTGTTTAAGAACAGGGATGAACATGGTGGACTAAATTTAATGAATGATTTGCGGTTTCAAGAGAGTGGACAGTTTGAAAACTTTGTTCGCATGGCTTATTCTGACTTCCAGTATTTAGTGGCATTGATTCGTCCGAAAGTTGAAAAACAAACCACAAATTGGAGGAAACCTGTAAGTGTAGAGGAAAGATTAGCCGTGACATTACGTTTTCTGGCCACCGGGGACTCGTATACTAGTCTACAATATACATTTAAGATTTCAAAGTCTACAATATCCAGTATCATACCAGAAGTATGCATTGCATTAGCTAGCGTACTGTCAGACATGATCAAGGTAAGAATAAAAATAATTACTTAATCATAAATTCATATAACTATAGGAAAAAGGACATAAAACTCTAAAAAATCACTAATTATGCGCTAAATGATTACCTAATTACCATGTTTATTTTTTAAACTAATTACAGACAATAAAAAGATTAACAAAATAAGAAATATTCACTTTTGTATTGTATAAAATGTAATATAAACATTAAACATATTAGGTACCTACCTATATAATGTAATATTTAATATATTATATAATCTCGATTTCTGCCACTTTATATTACTTATATGTGCATAATAATCAACGGTACACAATTTAAAATCAATTTTAATTTATAAAATATATGTAGGTATGTGTACAAAATAAATAAAAATAATATATTAACCTTTAGTTTAAAAAAATGAATATTTTGTTACATTAATAACATAATTATATATTGTAATTTAATAAAAAAAAAAATATATAGAAACCTTTAGTTTAAAAAAAAAAACTAATAATATACAAAAGTTTGCTTATTTAAATGACATAAGTATACAAATGTAAATATAAATATTAATATAGATACTATATGTCAGAAGTGCTTTGATAGTGCAATTCAGGTGTAGTCAATAAAGATGTAGATGCAGACGTAGATTCTGGTATGGATGTTTGTGGAAAAGTGTATAGAGGGCTAAAAGTGTCAGTAAAATGTTGAGCTTGAGGAGCGGATAAAGCTGAAAAAGATGATGTACATGTCAATTCGGGTGATAAAGTCTGAGGAAAAGTATACCGAGTGTGTAAGTTGTTATCTTTATAAGAATTACCAGATACGGCTGATAAAGGAACTGGAGCCAATGAAGGATAATACGAGTTGTAGTGTGTATGTTGAGTAGTATCTATTTCATATTTTCCAAGATCAGCATCAAGTAATAATTTATTAATATCATGCTCGAGAAGCATTCTTGTCCTTTGTGAGTATTTTTTAAATTTACTAGAAAGGTAATTACAATATAAATCGCTCTCGTCCATTTCTTTTATCGGTTCTTCGACTGTTTTTTTTAATATCTGCAAAGCCTCTTCAATCCGCGCATCATCTTTTGATATTTTTTTTTATTTTATTTTATTAGAAACGTAATATTCATTCGACACATTTGGTATATCCTCAACTATAACTTCCTCTTGGTCTTGTTCTGAGATGGCTTCAGATATATTCATTATATCCGTTTCATTATTAGCATCATTTTCAGTTTCGAGGATACTCTATTAAGTTAAAACAAATGTTTAATAAAGGTACTATAATATTATAATAGATGTTATAATTTAATTTAATTTTTATTTTATAAACATAAAGGTATACTATAAATAATATAATATTATATTATATTATATACGTGGTCAAATTTACCGCTGCATAAATGCACATTAAAACATTAAATGGTTATAAAAAAAAATCATGACTGTGTGTCTATGTATCTATATTTTTAACTGCTAAAATAGCAAGTTACGAGGAATCTTGTATTAAATTTTCAAGCTTTTTGGACCAATAAAAACCTTTTTATAAACATATATTATATATATATGTATATAAAAAAAATGTAAAAGAGAAAAAGACAAGAACGGTTATTATAACAAAAATCGGTTTTTGATAAAATTATCCATGACATTTTCACTGAATGTTTATATAAGCTATTTTTTTATAGATACACGAAAATATTTTGACTTATGTTGAGCTATTCATAGGCATATCCAATTTTCGATCATAATTCGTTTTTAGATTATAATCATATATGAGCGTTCCGATGAATTTATTGGTTTTACAATGAAGTAATATAATATAATAATATAATATTATAATATATTATAATATTATATATATATATATATATATATATATATATATATATATATATATTATAATAATATAATATTTACAATAAACGAAGAATACCAAGTTTTTCATTATGAAAATTATTATTTCCTGCTCTTTCTTCTGCAGACATAAGTTGTAATCTATCTGTTAACTGTTTCATATTATTAATATAATGATATTCAATATGATCATCTATGTATTTTACTAAACCATCTCCTGTTGGTTTTGTTTTTGGTTTTTTATTTTCGATAATTTCTTTCCAAATATCGCTAATCATTGATATATATTTTGCTCCTCCACTTGATTTAGCTCTTCCTGTCGATTTATCATTGTTTTGATATATAGAATCAGTTTCAATTAACATTTGTTTATATATTTCAAAATCATCATTTGTATAACATTCAGGTCTGGTAACATCTGTATGTGTCAATAAACTCCACAAACCTGTCGTTCCTTCATATTTTTTTCCATTTAAAAATATATCATCATTTTCAAATGTTATTATACATTTCCCAAACATGTATTCTTCAATTTTCTCATCATAATATATTCCAAAACAGTTCTTATCTTTTACTGTTTGTACGGGCCAGGAACGAACAATTGTAGGCCGTGACGCCCGGTCACCAAAATACTTCGTGCGATATACTCACACACCGACCGACCTGTGTAAGATGTGTATTTATGTATAGCGACTCAAAGGAAGTGGACGGGGTCGCCGAGCAAGACCAAAGAGTGCTAGTGTGCGGTGGTGTGTGTAGGTGTGTATTATTGTGTGAGTGTGTGCTTAAAACTAATGAATATATAGGTAACTCTAATAAAAATGGTAACTCAAATTGAAACGGTAATAAAATAATATAATGAGTATAAATATGCGGCCTCCTTGGCCCAACACTAAAATATTATATAAAAGATAATAATATAAATAATATCTACGGCCCTTTTGGCCCAACAGGTAAAAATAGTTTGGCAAGGCCGATAATAATAATATAATTTCGCGACGATTAGCGCCGACGAAATACAATAATAAATAAATAAAAATAAAAAGAATAAAACTCACAGTTTGTGGAGCACTGCTGGCCAGCCGCTACCTATACACCTATATAATAATTACACACACACGACGATAAAATAAATAATATAATAAGTCAGACAATTCGTGTCTGCGCGTAAGTGATAAAAAATGCGGCGATTAGCGCCTATAAGACAAAATATAATATTAATACGGCGATTTGCGCACGTATAACGTATAATATATAATAAGTAACAACACAAATGTGGCGATTAGCGCTCACAAATATTGCACAATAATAAGGCGATTCGCGCCTTGCACTAATAATATAAAAAGGTGGCTAAAAAGGTGCTATTGGCGCCTGCACAATAAATATATGAAGGTGGCGATTCGCGCCCGCACAATAATATTAAAAATATATAAAACAAGGTGGCGATTCGCGCCCACGCAATGCTAATAACAATATAAAAAAGCGGGTAAGTGAGTATCGCTCTGCTGTACATTAGGGGGTGGGATGGACCTCGGACTAGGGAAGGTTAAATTTGAATGCAATGATAGGTATCATTGTATACGAAAAACGATTCTGAACGGAGATGATTTGTCAGTCTAGGATATATTATATTTAAATTATATCATATATTCTATTTTGAAACAAATTCAAACATTTAAGTATAAATTTTTCAAGATAAAGTAAAAGGAAGTAGTCAAGTAATTTTTTAAAAATAACAAAAATCGAAAATTATTTATTAGTAAAAAGTTATTTTACACGTGTATTTTTTATTTCAAATTAAAATTAAAACTTTAAACACACGTGAAATTTTTTCAATTGAACAATCCTCAAACTTTTTTATAATTATTCTAAGCTTAACTTATGGACAGTATAGTATTAAATTTTCAATTCTTAGCTTTTGATAGAAAAATATTTATAAATTTTTAACTACCAAATAGTGAAAATATTCATGATTTTGACGAATTTTTGTCAATATTTGAACTTCAAATGCTAATAAAAAAAAAATTGTGCCTATGTATTTTTATAATTTTTGAATGAGAGTTAGAATAAGTTATGTGGACCCTTCAATTAAATTTTCAAGTAATTTGTTCCAGCTAAATTTTTTTTATCAACATTTATAAAAAAAAAATAAAAAAAAATTGAAAATTTCAATTGTCTATAAATAGCTCAAAAAAAGTCAAAATGTTTTGAAAATCAAATCACGTAAAGAAAATGGCAATCTAAATAACTGGTAAAATTTTCAAGTATTTACGATTTATACTGTTTGAATAACAACAAATAACAAAAATCGTTTGAGGCTAAACCGTTATTTAACGCGGTTTTGTAAAAATTTAAATTTCAAACACTCATAAAAATTTTTTGTCTGAATCAGGTAGAGTTTTTTTTACAGATATTTGAAGAAAAATGTATGGAGAACCTTTTACCAAATTTTCAAAACTTAGTTGTAAAAGAAAAAAATTTTACGATTTTTCAACCACAAAATTACTTGCAAATTTTCGCAATTTTGACATATTTCGTATAAATTCGAACTTTAAGCACTTATAAAAAAAAATTGTGACTAACGATTTCGGATTTTTTTTTATCACTTTAAGAACAACTCATAAGAAACCTCGCATTAAATTTTTAAGATTTTCTGGCCGGCCAAAAAATTTTTATCGTTATTTTAAAAAAAAATACTAAAAAAAATTAAAAATTTCAATTGTCTATAAATAGCTCAAAAAAAGTCTAAATTCTTTGAAAATTTAACTGTGTATGGAGAACGCTAATATAAACATTTGGTGAAAATTTCAAGTGTTTACATCGATTAGTTTTTGAGTTATAGCAAAATAAAAAATTCGATTTTGCCGAAAACTGGTTTTGCGTAAAAATTCCCGTTTTTCTGTCATTTTTTTTTTGTTTTTCTCGATTTTTTTGAAAACTGTTGGAAAATGTTTACTTTTCACCTCTATAATGCACCAAGGATATCCACTTTGCCATCAGAAACCACCCCCAAAGTTTGAAATTGAAGCATTATTTCGACTAGTTATGCTGTACACAGACACAAAAAAAAACAAAAAAAAAAAAAAAAAAAAAAAAAAAAAAAAAAAAAAAAAAAAACACACATCATTGTAAAATCAATACATTCATCACTCCGTTCAGAATCTAAAACAAGTGGCGATTCGCGCCCACGACCAAATATTATATAAATTAAGTGGCGATTCGCACCTACATAATAAATAATATGGTCAGCGTAAACAATAACTCCAATACGGTAGTACGAACGAGACTGACGAAAATTACGGCGGCCGTGTTAAATTGCATACAACGGTGAATCGGTACGGTCGCAGATAACACACCGTCGTAATTTACGTAATACAATATTATATAACTCACACGACAATAATAATTACAATGAATAATAAACAAAAATAAAACAATACAAAAATAATGAAGATTGTGTTCTGTGTGTGTGTGTGTGTGTCGGTCGGCGGCGAGATATTCATATTATACACTCTATACTGCACTCTTGGCGTCGACACTGTTGGTACATATTTTGTAGTAATAGGACCTAATTTTATAGTATTTTTAGGCATTGGGGAATTAGTTATTGATTTTTTACCAGAATTTTTTGGTGTTCCAAAAGTCTCTTCTGTACTCATTAATCTTTGTAATTCTGGATTTCTTGGTTTATAAGGAGTAGGTATTATCATTTTTTGAATATCATTATCAGTTTTAATAGCAACCTCTTTAACATCATTAACAGATGATTCAACATTTGATAATGCTTTTAATATTGGTTCATAATGTTTTACTTTTTCTTCTGAATTATATTTATCGTTTAAAATTGATTTTCTATAGTTATTTTGTAATTGTTTTTTAATATTAATTATGTTTTTTAACTTTGTTGGTGAAGATTGGTGAATATTTAATTTTTCAATATTATTTTCACCTTCATCTTCATCTTTTTTTATAACATTTAATTTTAGATTCTGAACGGAGTGATGAATGTATTGATTTTACAATGATGTGTGTTTTTTTTTTTTTGTTTTTTTGTTTTTGTGTCTGTGTACAGCATAACTAGTCGAAATAATGCTTCAATTTCAAACTTTGGGGGTGGTTTCCGATGGCAAAGTGGATATCCTTGGTGCATTATAGAGGTGAAAAGTAAACATTTTCCAACAGTTTTCAAAAAAATCGAGAAAAACAAAAAAAAAATGACAGAAAAACGGGAATTTTTACGCAAAACCAGTTTTCGACAAAATCGAATTATTTATTTTGCTATAACTCAAAAACTAATCGATGTAAACACTTGAAATTTTCACAAAAAGTTTATATTAGCGTTCTCCATACACAGTTAAATTTTCAAAGAATTTTGAATTTTGAATTTTTTTGAGCTATTTATAGACAGTTGAAATTTTCAATTTTTTTAAGTATTTTTTTTTAAAATAACGATAAAAATTTTTTGGCCGGCCAGAAAATCTTGAAAATTTAATACAAGGTTTCTTATAAGTTGTTCTTAAAGTTATAAAAAAAAATCCGAAATCGTTAGTCACAATTTTTTTTTATAAGTGCTTAAAGTTCGAATTTATACGAAATATGTCAAAATTGCGAAAATTGGCAAGTAATTTTGTGGTTAAAAAATCGTAAAAATTTTTTCTTTTATAACTAAGATTTGAAAATTTGGTACAAAGTTCTCCATAAAATTTTCTTCAACTATCTGCAAAAAAAACTCTACCGGACTAAAACAAAAAATTTTTATGAGTGATTGAAATTTAAATTTTTACAAAACCGCGTTAAATAACGGTTTAGCCTCAAACGATTTTTGATATTTGTTGTTATTCAAACAGTATAAGTCGTAAATACTTGAAAATTTCACCAGTTATTTAGATTGCCATTTTCTTTACGTGATTTGATTTTCAAAACATTTTGACTTTTTTTGAGCTATTTATAGACAATTGAAATTTTCAATTTTTTTTTATTTTTTTTTATAAATGTTGATAAAAAAAATTTAGCTGGGACAAATTACTTGAAAATTTTATTGAAGGGTCTACATAACTTGTTCTAACTCTCATTCAAAAATTATAAAAATACATAGGCACAATTTTTTTTTATTAGCATTTGAAGTTCAAATATTGACAAAAATTCGTCAAAATCATGAATATTTTTCACTATTTGGTAGTTAAAAATTTATAAATATTTTTCTATCAAAAGTTAAGAATTGAAAATGTAATACTATGCTGTCCATAAGTTAAGCTTAGAATAATTATAAAAAAGTTTGAGGATTGTTCAATTTAAAAAAAATTACGAGTGTTTAAAGTTTTAATTTTAATTTGAAATCAAAAATACACGACGTGTAAAATTACGTTTTACTAATAAATAATTTTCGATTTTTTTATAATATATCCTAGACTGACAAATCATCTCCGTTCAGAATCGTTTTTCGTATACAATGATACCTATCATTGCATTCAAATTTAACCTGCCCTAGTCCGAGATCCACCCCACCCCCTAGTACAGCAGAGCGATACTCACTTACCCGCTTTTTTTTCTTTTTGTTCTAAATCTGATTTTTTATAAGTTTTTTGTAAATTTTGTTTAATATGAATTATTTTTTTCATTATTTCTGTTTCGTTTTCTAAATTAGTTCCTTTCTTAAAATTGTTTTGTGTTTCTGATGGCTCCTTCATAAATGTAACTTTTAAATTTTTCTTTTTAATTTATTTTGAATTTGTGTAATATCCATTTATTACACAAAAAAAATAAAAAAACATTATCATCGTTCATCGATATTTAAAATATCATTACCTTTATTGTCATAGATTAAATTTTTTATTAAGTCTATTGTTATAAAACCATATGTTTTAATTTTATTTTTTTTATCATATGTTTTACAATAAGTTCTACAAATTTCTTTAAATTTTTCTAATGGTATTATTTTGCTAATCAAATCGGACCATATTTTTTCAATATAATAATTTGACTGATTAAAAACAATTAAAACATTCAAATTATTTCTTATTGTTTTTATGTCTACTGAAGTATAATTTTGTGTTAAATAAATAACACTAATATTTTTTGATCTCGATCTTATAAAATATTCTTTTATCAACTTTTGATTTTCTAAAAGAAAATCATCAAAAACCACTAAACTATTGGGTTCACAATCATCTACAGATATAATATTATCATTAGAAAAATGAGTGATTATAGAAGGTATATCATCAAATATTTTTTTTAATTTTTTATAGACTGGTTGATCAATATTTTTTGTAAACAAATATAGATTTAAATATGGTATCCAATAATTTATAATCAGATTATACAACAGAGTTGTTTTACCACAACCCGATGGTCCTACTAATAAACCACGTGAAGGTATTTCAAATAAAGATTGTTCTTTATTTTCATCTTCAATAAATTTTTTTACTACAACTTTATTCATTTATTAAAAAAAAAATATATATTTGCTATTATAAACAATAATGTATAATATTTTTAAAAAATATGATCAACATATTGAAAGAGCTCAATATAAAACTTTTTTACCTGTGAATAATTCACAACTTAATACACCTAATAAAACTATAACTTTTAGAATAGATTGTATGGATGATTTTCTGAATATTGCAAATACAAAATTTTTCATTTATGGTAGATATTTGCAAAAAGATGGAAAAGATTATCCTAAAGGAACAAAAATACAACTAATCGATAATTTTGTTGCATATTTATTTTCTAATATTATAGTTAAAAAAAATGGTAAAGTATTGGATGAATGTGAATATGTAGGAATTACTAGTACAATTAAAGGTGTGGTAAGTTATTTAGTAGATCAAAATGGACCAACTATAAACACAGGATTTGCAAGCAAATTTGAAGGCGGAGGTTATTTTAATGCTATGGGTAAACTATCACAATTTGGGTTAGGATTTTTTAAAGACGTAAAATGTCCGGTTTTCAAAGGTGATATGGAAATAATTTTTACAAGAAATACAGATGATGATGCTTTGTTAAAAAAAGTTATAACAGGAACAGAAGATGGAAAGATTATTATTGAAGAATTTACACTTCAAATTCCAATTATTGAATATGGAGTTCATAAAGTTTTATTGATAAATGAGTTAACAAAATTGTCTCAAGAAAAATTATATACTTTTATTTTTAGATCATGGCAAAATATTGAAGAAAGAAATATATCAGGAAAAACTATAAAACTCGATTTATCAAATCAAAATCGAAGTTCTAATTCTCCTAAGTTTGCAGGTGTAGTATTTCAAACAAACAAATTAAATACACAAGATCATGATCCTTGCGAATTTGATCATTGTAATGTAAAAAATTATTGGTTTGAAATAAATGGAAAACGTTATCCTGAAGAAACTCAAGATCTAGATTTTAAGAATGATAAATTTTGTGTAGCTTATGAAAGTTTGATGGAGTATAAAAGAAATTATCTTAAAAATCATCAAGAACATCCGTTAATGTATAATAATCCAAACGATTTTAAAAAATTTAGAGCAATATATCTTGTTAACTTGAGTAGACAACCAACAAATATTTCTGCAACTAAGAAAAATATTATTTTACATGTTGATTTAAATGAAGATTTACCTAAAAACACAATTTGTTATGTTTTTTTCGTCAGAGAAGATGAATTTTTATTTGATATTGAAAAAGGTACAATTGAAGAATCTTTTAGTGATTAAATAATGTTTTTTTTTTTTTCAATAGAAATATTTCTATTGAAAAATATTTTTATATTTATATTTATTTTGTTTTTTCTTAAATTAGATCAAGATTAACAATAAAATCATCAAAATTAACAACGTTATTATTTTGATCAATAATATTTATTTCTATCTTTTGAATAGTGCGTACATTTACTTGTCTGTAAATTATTGGATTAGATCTTATAAAAAGATTATTAGAATCATAATAAAAAACAAACAAAAGTTCATCTTCGATAATCTTTTCATTAATAGATGAAACAGATTTTTCAATTATGTTGCAATGTACTTCTAATAATTGTTTATTTATATTATTATTATTTAATATATCTTTTTCTCCTACATGTGTATATAAATAATCATTACCAATCCCTAAACTTAATTGTAAATTTTTGTCTAATAAAAAATAATTTTTTGAACTTAATGAAATAAAATTATTATCATTTTGTAATTTGATAGTCGAAGGTAATAAACTTGTTAATTGTTCAATTGAATAGTTTCCATTTATTTCTGTTTTATTAATTATTTCTTCAGGTCCAATTATTTCATTACTTTGAGTAAATATAGCACCACTTATATTTTTTAAAAAACCTTGTGTATACAATTTTGGTTCATTAACACCTACATACATACGATCTACATTATTTAAAATATATGAAGACAAATTAGGTGCAGTATCAATATAAAACATTCCTAAACATTTTAATAAATCATTATCAAAATTATATTTATAATTAGTACTAATATTTAATACATTTTTTTTAAATATAAGTTTTGTGTTATCATAATTTTTATCACAATTCAATATTGTTTCTAATTCTTTTATTGAATAAATACCAATAGGTATTTTATAAATTGATTTATCTTTATCTACTGTAAATGTATATTCTTTATCAATATTTATATATTTTTCATCGGGAGTAGGTATATACATTGTTTTATTACCAACTAATGAAAAATCAAATGTTGTGTTTGGAAAACCTAAATATTCTTTCAATTTTTCATCTAAATTATAATAACATGGGGATTTAATTTGAATTTTTTTATTTTCAAATGATAAAAATACCGGTTCAATTTGTTTATTTAAATTTGAAATAGGATATTTATCTTTTTTTATATGTACTACTCTACTATCAATTTTTATTTTACAGTCTGTTTCAATATTTATCAAATTTAACTCTTTTAAAAACATTGATTCGAGACCTATTTTAAAATTATTATTAGCATTGAATTTTGGATGTGATAACCTAATGCAGCCGTTTTTAACTTTTATAAATACCATTTATAAAAGTAAATTTATTTTTTATTCAAATTTAATAACATGCATTTTTTTACCATTTTTTAATTTTTTTTCATTATAAATAAGATTAAATTTAATTTTTGAATTTTTGTCATTATACATTGTTATTTGTTCTTCTGTAAATTCGTTTGTATATCTATCAGGTAAAGTTAATAAATCATCATCGTTTAATACAAAAGATAATCTTTTACCAAACATTGTATCAATTTTTTTAAAACATTTTACTACGTACGGTTTTCCTTGTTCCAAATCACTACATTTTATAAAATTATGTTCATTGTTGATTTTATTTAAAGTTGCTTTAAAGTTTTCCATTTCCATTTCTTATTTATATAAGTAAATATATATTTTTTTTTAATAAAAATTTTTTTTTCAAAACAACGTAACAACGTAACAACGTAGATGTTCAACGTAACAACGTAGATGTTCAACGTAAGACGTTGGACGTTGGACGTTGGACGTTTTACGAAACAATTAAATATTATTATTTTTTCGTTCTATTTTATTTGTAATAATATTATAATGTATAGCAAACATATTATTATCATTATAGCGATAAATTTTATTCGTTTTTTTTTTTTTTCGTTATCTAATATATAGAATGACAATAATACTTATTGTATACATTTACAGGGTGTCATCATAGTACTTTGATATTTTTTTTATTTAAATAGTGTTTGTTATACAATTAAACTTGTCCGAGTATTGTGGCGCAGTGGGAAAGGCGTGTGTTTTGAGAGTGAACATAGCTGGATCGAATCATGTAGTGGGAGTTTAGCGCTGAACTCTCATCACTGATTTGGTTCAACTATGTTCATAATCGTAGTAGGTTCCAAACCGGATGGGAAGCATTCTCCTGATGATTATAGCACTGTGGACAATGTGTAGTTTGTTCATTAGTATGCATTACCGATGGACTGCTGCTGTGGTACAGTCTATGTTGTCATTACAATGTTCCCCCCCCCCATCTGGTCCCTGGAGTCTATAAATAAATACCGCCCCCCCATTGTGTTGATACGATGAAGACTTGATATCTTAGTAGTTCTGTTGTACAGATGTCTGTAAAAAAGTGAGAGGAAAAAATAAAAAAAAGCTGGCCAGCTCAGATATCTGTACAACAGGACTACTTTTGCATTTTTTTATCATTTTTTTTTTTATTATTATTATTATTATTTTGAATTCTAGTATTTCATTTAATATTTGATATTTTCAAGTCGGAACAGCACAGATATGATTTATATGCTTATCTGCATTACATATTAAAAGTTTACCCCCTACTTCATATTTTTCAGTTAAGTATAAATCCGATGCTATTTATGTTAGAATGTTCATTTTTACATAAAACGTTTTTGATTTTAATTCTTTAAAAGTCCCCCTCATAGTCTCATAGTGTAAAATCATTTTCAAAAATTTTTAAATTTTTTAAATTTTTTTTTTTTAATAGAACAATTCTATTAAAAATCTGATGATTCAATATAATTATATTCTAATCATTTTGGAATCGGAATCTGTACCTCCCATACCAAGGCTACATATTTTTATATTTCCTAAATCTTGAACAACACAAATATCATGGAGATATTTAAAATAAAAAGTACCGGTTGTAATTATTAAATCATTAGCTATCTTACAAATTTCGAGCCATGTTGGTGATTCTAGTAATGTAGAAGCATACGATTTTCCATTTCCAGAAATATTGTTACCATGATCGACAATTAAAATATTTCCTTTAATAGGAATTGTATTTAGATTATATTTCATTATTTTAATATTTTTATTATTATTTTCATAGTATTCATATTTACAAAAATGTACATAACATTTATTATTTAATATAGAGTTTCTTATCTCGTTTTGCATTTCATTTTGTTGTAATTTATTAAAATCTTTGATAGTTGTATCCATTGTTTATTATACATTTCAATTCCTTTAACTAAGGTATTCAATTATGATAGATTGATTGGAAATAGTTTTTCTGATCATTTTATTTAGATATTTTGAATATTTATTTTCTGATCTTTTTATGTTCTATTATGTTCATATTTATTTTTTGATATTTTTATGTTCTATTTCATTTTGTGTTCTATTTGTGTTTAAAGTTATTTTGTGATCTATTTGTGTTTAAAGTTATTTTGTGATCCTTTTGTGTTTAATAGCATTTTGTGTTCTATTTCTGATAATTATGCTAAAGGTTGTGGTTTGTGATCTTTTTGTGATTAAAAACATTTTTCTGATCTTTTTGTGTTTAATAGCATTTTGTGTTCTATTTCTGATAATTATGATAAAGTGTGAAGTTTGTGATGATTTTCTGATTAAAAACATTTTTCTGATCTTTTTGTGTTTAATAGCATTTTGTGTTCTATTTCTGATAATTATGATAAAGTGTGAAGTTTGTGATGATTTTCTGATTAAAAACATTTTTCTGATCTTTTGTGTTTAATAGCATTTTGTGTTCTATTTCTGATAATTATGATAAAGTGTGAAGTTTGTGATGATTTTCTGATTAAAAACTATCTTGTGATCTTTTTGTGTTTAAAATCAATCTTGTGATCTATTTCTGATAATTATGATAAAGTGTACCAGAGTGCCCCACCTACTACTCATGTACGCGATCGCGCGGGGGAGTGGCAAACGATGCGCGCGTTAATCGACTCGGCGTCGCAAATTAGTGCCGTAACGACGGCATGTGTTGACCGTTTAAAACTTAAATGTACACGGTGGACATCGCCGGTTACCGGTTTAGGCGGCGTTCCTGTTATAAACGTACAAGGGCGCGTCGAGTTTTCCGTTCAGCCTCGGAATTCTCGGTCGAACCAGTATTAGCCGTACATGCGTGGGTATTACCGTCGATCACGGCCGACCTGCCGCGCAATAGTTTGCCATCTACTATGAAAGATAGGTTTTCGGATTTGGCGTTAGCCGATCCTACATTTAATATCGCCGCCCCTATTGATATATTGCTGGGGGGTGATGTGTACCCGTCTATAATGAACGGTAAAAAATAATCGTCAATACCAGTCTACCCGCCGCGTTTAGCTCAATTTTCGGTTGGGTGCTGATCGGCCCGGTGTCCGATGTTGAAATAGGCCCCGTCCACTCACTGCCCGTTTCTCTTACCACGTCCATCGAAGGGTTGATGAAAAAATTCTGGCATGTGGAAGAACCGGTCGCGGTGCCCAAAAATTTTACTGACGAGGGGAAATGCGAAACTATTTTTCGCGATCAATTCATACGTCTACCGTCAGGTCGTTTTTAGGTACCGCTACCATTTCGTGTAGCTGTACGCGACAGCGTTTTCGCCGGCTCGCGGGACACCGCCGTACGACGTTTCGAATCCTTAGAGCGCAAGTTATCGGGAGACCGCAAACTCCGAGAACTGTACATTAATTTTATGCGCGAGTATATATCGTTAGGACACATGTCAATCGCCACGTCGCCAGGCACGTATTATATCCCGCACCACGCTGTATATCGGCCTGAAATCGATAGTAAGAAATTACGTGTGGTGTTCGATGCATCAGCGGGTACTTATCGCGGGCCGTCGTTAAATAGTTGCTTATCACCTGGTCCGAAACTGCAACAAGATATTGTCGACATTATTACGCGTTTCCGGTTGTACCGTCATGCCTTTACGGCTGACATTGAAAAAATGTATAGACAAATATCTGTTTTACCAACCTACCGAAAATATCAACACATAGTATGGCGCGAGTCGCCCCATGAGAAACTGTGTGATTACGAGCTACATACTGTAACATACGGCGTAAATTGCGCGCCGTTTCTCGCGTTGCGCGTGTTAAAAGCAATAGCGGCCGAAGATTGCAATAACTTTGTGTCGGTGCGGTCTGCATTAGAGCGTCAAACGTACGTCGATGATATTTGTGTCGGGGCGGACACAGAACAGGAGGCTGTCGAACTCCAATCAAATTTAATCTCCGTTTTAAAAATGTCCGGTATGGAATTAAAAAAGTGGTCATCCAATACGTCGTCAACTCTAAATTCAATTCCAACCGGTAGTCGTGCGTCGGGACCGCTTCCGTTCGACACAGGCGATAGTTATAGCACAAAAATGCTAGGGATCGAGTGGCATCCCGATCGCGATGAATTTTGTTGTGCTCTCCGTCTTGATCACACGCCGGTGTTCACAAAAAGAGGCCTGTTATCACTAGTCGCTCGAATATTTGATCCGTTAGGTTTTTTCGGCCCATCAATTTTTCTAGCAAAGTCTATAATGCAACGGACCTGGTGTAGTGGGTTAAAGTGGGACGCGCCCTTACCTGATGATATCCACGTAGACTGGGCCGCTTTTGTCGCCGACCTGGAATCGTTACTTAATATTCGGATACCGCGGTACGTAAATGCGCGACACTGATCACGGCGCCTGTTGTTAGGGTTTTGCGACGCGTCGCAGCGCGGGTACGCGGCAGTAGCGTATGTGCGCATCCTTGATGCCCCGACAGATAGTTGTATTTTTTTACTTGGGTCAAAGACCAAATTAGCGCCCGTGAAAACGTCAACTGTGCCGCGCTTAGAGCTTAATGCAGCCGTGCTGCTGGCCCGTTGGTTAGGTCGTTTACGTCATATTTTAGCGCCGCGGTTAAATATAATCGATACTCACGCGTGGTCCGATTCGACCGTAGTATTATCGTGGTTAACGGTCCCCCACGATTCATTCAAAACCTATGTCTCCAACCGCGTACACCAAATTCACAATATATTACCCGATTGTAAGTGGCATCATATTGAGTCCGTTAATAACCCCGCCGATTGTGCGTCGCGGGGCGTTATGCCGTCGGAACTAGTACATTTTTCACTTTATTGGCATGGACCGACCGTTATTTATACCGACACGTCATCTTGGGAACCATGTTCTCCGCCGAAAAATATATGCGAGTTACCTGAAGCTCGACCAACTATATGCACCGCTCGTGCCGACGGTGTTCTCGTCGAATGGTTCGCATCTTTTTCGTCTTTTGATCGGTTGATCCGTGTGACGGCACGCGTACTCAGTTTTATTAGTCGCTTTCACGTATTACGTAAACGCGCGTCATATTTATTTCCGCGCGACAGGTTGTCGGAGTCGGACGTCGATTGTGTTCCAAATTTACCCGCGTATCTTTCCAAGTCAGAACTTGACTGCGCGACCCGTATTATTATTTTAGAATCGCAACACGTTCACTTCGCTGGGCTGCGACGTGAATTGTCATGTACCGCGCGCGTGTCGTCAAAGTCGTTATCCAAATTGTCTCCGTTCATTGATGACAATGCGGTGATACGTGTCGGCGGTCGCTTAAAGCATTCTAATCTGGCGTACGAGTGTAAGCACCCTATACTATTGGTCAAACAGTCGCACCTGGCTAAGTTAATAGGTGAAAGATGGCACCGATTAACATGCCATTCGGGGCCACGCGTCATGGCGGCTCTTATATTACGTTAATATTGGATCGTGTCAATCAAATCGGTACTGCATAAAGTATTATCTCGTTGTACTGAGCGTGTGCGATTAAACGCAAAACCAGTCCAGCCGTTCATGGCAGATTTGCCCGCCTCGCGCGTGCAACAGTGTAGGCCGTTCGCCCGTGTTGGCATTGATTTCGCGGGACTATTACAAATGCGTGAGCTTGGACTCCGAAAGTCCTGTACTATTAAAATTTATATATCGGTCTTCGTCTGTTTTTCTGTAAAAGCCGTACACTTAGAGGTGGTATCCGACCTGTCAACAAACGCGTTTTTGGCCGCGTTCGACCGTTTTGTTGCCCGACGGGGATTACCCACCGATGTGTATACTGACTGCGGCACGAATTTTATCGGGGCTAATAAGCAGTTACACGCGTTAGTTAATAGTGCGGAAGGTCAAGTAGCCATAGCTAATGCACGCACTGCTTGCGAGTGGCATTTTAATCCGCCAAGCGCCCCGCATTTTGGGGGCTTGTGGGAGGCAGCGGTTCGTTCAACAAAAAGGTTGTTGACCCGGGTCATCGGCGTTCATTTATTTACGTATGAAGAGTTTACCACAGTGCTGACACGTATAGAGGCTGTGTTGAACTCTCGGCCATTAACTCCCGCGTCTACCGACCCCCAGGACCTAGAGTGTTTAACACCGGGTCATTTTTTGATCGGCCAGCCATTATTAGCCGTGCCGCCGCGGTCGACTCCCGATGCGAAACGTAATCTCCGAGATAGGTGGAAGTTGCTCGACCAATGCCACCAGGCCTTTTGGCGACGATGGTCATCGGAATACTTGACCACGCTTCAGGAGCGCCCTAAGTGGACTCACAATGTCCCTAATATTAATGTTAACGATATGGTGGTTATAATAGAAAATAACAGTGCTCCACTAATGTGGCGACTCGGTCGTGTTATGGAGGTGTCTCCGGGAGATTACGGTACGGTACGTGTCGCAAAGGTGCTGACCAGTACTGGGTTAACCCAGCGACCGGTGGTAAAACTAGTCACTCTTCCCGTCGACGGGTAATCACGAGTGGATGGTGGTCGCCGCATTTGTCATTATTTATTGTTTTTTTTAATTGTTTTGTCTTTTCCTATTGTACTCACTGAACCACCTGGGGGAACCATACTACTTGGGGACCATCTTTTTATTATCTTATTTATATTTATTCTACTAGATTTCAGGCTTGTAGAAGCCGCCTACGGCGCCTTCGAGATCCTAAGGTTGAAGAAGCCGCCTTCGAGTACCCAGGGTTGTAGAAGCCACCTACGGTTTGGAAATGGTAGTCGGGTGTCTAGAAATCGGTCACTAAAATTGTTATAAAGTTTATTATCATGAGTGTGAGTTATAAGTAATCAGTTATCATTCGGTGTAAAAGTTTGTATTTACGCTTGCCCGGTGCTTGTTTGAATTGAATAAGAATAAATGTGTACCAACAATGGTAATTGAGTGTCTAGCAATCAGTCATCATTTGGTGTAATATCGCGTCCCGTCACATGCCCGGTTCTTTTTTGTATGTTAAAAAAATAAATAATATATTAAAAATTTTAATTGAGCATCTAGCTATCAGTCCTTAACCGTTGCAAATTGATACCTGGCTAAGCAATCCACCCACGGCGGATTGGATACATATCGTATCGTTTGCCCGGTGTTTTTTTTGTATGAGAATAAAATAAATAAATAATATAATGGTAATTGAGTGTCTAGCAATTAGTTATCAACCAGTGCAAATCGATAGTTGTACTGGGCAATCCGCCTACGGCGGATTGTTATACCTCCTAACGTCGAAAGTCTGATGTTGTATTGTAAGGGAAAAAGTTTAAGTAGAACAAAATGTTAACGTCCTATATTTTGGGAAAATCGATTTATACTCGACTAAATCGCTTAGGTAGGCAATCCGACTGCGTCGAATTGCAGACTATGTTGGCGCAATTAATGATATTCAAGTCTTATAAATGAAGAAAAACGTCATTCGGCGGCCGTAATTGTTATTGCGATGGCGAACAATCCGGATTGAAAAAGACGCAAACTGAACGGACCCGAAAAACGTAGGAAAAGTCTTGAAATCCGGGAAAAAACGGAAAATGTTCGAAATAATAATAGTAATAACTGAAATATATAATAACAATTGATAACAATCACGGTGATAAAAAAATATATATAAACATATATAAAAAAATAACGAAAAAATAATAATAATGAATATATTTCCTTATATTGAATTAAACGAAAACGAATAATATAATTCTTACATATTATACGCACGTAAAAATAATATATAATAATATTTTATACGTAACGAAACGGGAATAACGAAAACGAATAATACGAAATGTATATAATATATAAATAAATATAATAGTATTACATATTATAATAATAAAAGACAATGTCTTGATAACGAAACGGCGGTTCGGAATCGGAACACCGATCGGTGGGCGGGGCTTAAAAAATTTAATTTTCTGATTGGAGAACACTCAAAATACACCCAGCGCTTTGGCGGACAACGGGCGAACTCCTTACCGTTTTATAATATAAGATTATTCAAATTTATTTAGTGATTTATTGCTTGCAGTATATTTATGTACTTTTAAGTAAAGATGTATTATTTATTTAATAAGCACTATTGTTTCAGGTGTCTGAAATTATATATTATGGTATTTATTTATGTATATTATTTATAATGTCATTATTATATTGGGTATTGAGGCTCTTCTTAAAAAAAAAAAATAATGTAAGCCACTGACACGACCTGGGTCAAATTGTGAGTCCTGTTATGAGCGGCTCAATTCATACTTCACCAAGGACATCCGTTCCCGTTTTCAAGTCAGTTTTTGTGAGAGATTACTCTCACGGCGGGGAGGATGTTCGATCGCGGAACGGTTTTTTCTTTTGGCCAAATTATATATATCTCCTCGGGACACCACAGGTGTGGCAAAAGATAAGGTGTCCGGCTACAAGATAAAGCTGTGTCCAGCAAGCTCCCACCTCCGCTGTCTGGTGACAGTTCGTCAGCCCATGGCCGAATCGCTAGCCAGCTCGACGTCTGTGTCTCTGTCTTTTTACAACGGTTGACCTAAGAACAACGTGTTCGTCAACCGTTATTTCTGCGTGTCGCAACCAACAAAACCGCATGTGATCACGAGGTGTCATTTTTGCCACTTCGAAGTTTAAACCGAGTGTGCTATATCAGCTAGGTATATCAGTGAGTTGTTTTTTTTTTAACTCGTCAACGGAGAGCTTGTCTGCATCAGCTACAGTCGTCATCGGTATCAAGGAGCCAGTTGGTCCAGTGCTGTCGCCATCAGGTCATACATTATTATTCAACTCATATTTGTCCCCTCGTGTTCAGTGGCCAGTAAAATTATTATTTGTATACTATGACCTTAATGCCCAACTGTTATTAGTAGTATTCGATTACGTATTATTATATATTTTTTATACCTGTGGCATTGAAGGTCCTTGTACTTAAAGGCCTATAAAATTTTATAAGCGCACATTATTATATGTGCAATTATTATTATTAATTTATTATACTATATTATTTTATATGTAAATGTTCTGGGCGCCCGCATATTATTAATTATTAGTCATTACGAACCTTTTCATATATATAATTTATTTGTAATATATATGTATACTGTACGCTAGGCGTTGCAGCGATATTTTTATACTTAAATTTTGAGCATTTCGTATATATTTATAAGTTGGTCACCCTATCCTTTGTCTATCATCTGCGCAAGTTGCGGCAGAAAATTGCCCTCTATCGTAAGCTCTGTCGCAGCGAAAACACCACCTAACCTTACAATTTTTCTACGCGACCGTTATAAGATTGTACGTCTTCGTCATTTCGCATGCGTAAAGAGTTTAGACTTATTTGAAGTGTTTGCGGGGATAGTGGTTGTTCAAATGCGTTTTTTAAAATAAATTTTATATTATCCCAAGTCGAAGTTTCCCTATAACGACATACGTCTAATGCCTTCCCTGTTAATTTAGTTGCTATAAATTTAGTTAATAATGGTAATTGTTCTTTTTCTATCGCCTCACATGCGTAATCGCATGCCCTAATAAACACGTATACATCTTTTTCGTCAGCGCAATTTGGTATTAATGATGAAATATCTTTTAATAAAAGTTTAGCTTCTGCCATTTTTACCTTAAGGTACGGTTTTCTTTTTACCTAATTACGAGGTATATCATTTGGAAAAAATGAAGGAACTATTAGGAGGGGATACCACTAGAGTGCATGTTAAATACAAAAACGATGTTCCCCTACAAGGGCCCCCGATAATATTATTGACCAATCACTATTTATCGATAATCAATGACCCGTCGTTCAAGGACCGTTTATCAGTGTACACATGGATTAGCGCACCTTTTCTAAAAATGTATGATAAAAAACTGTCTCCGTTATTTTTTTATCATTTATTAAATAAATACAATATTATATATTATTGAATCGTGTTTTATTATTTATTATCTTATTCTATTGTTACAAATTGATTGTACATCGACGACAAATCGTCACGGAAAAAGTACTGCCCCTGTGTAGTAGATAAATTATGATGCATCACACCGTCTTCGAATGGAATATGAATTTTGTCAAAGTGCGTGAATTGGAACGGTGCTCCGAATTCAACAACCATTTCAGTGTTGACCTCAAACACCACTTCAATGTCAGTGAAACTGCTAGGTTTTATTGCTTGACTAGTAGTAGTCAATCTGTGTACGGGATAGACGCCCACGTGCAACGACGGTTGTTTTTCGACTGCGCTGTCATCACCGTGACGCCATATGTATTGACCGCATTCCAATGGTTTAAAATAACGTTTGCTATCAAACAATTTCGTGTACGAGTCATCTCGTAGTTCTTTGGTCTCCGTATCGTTTACTTTTTCCGTATTTTTACCAATTTTGATTTGTGTGAATCCAGATCTTTGGTTTTTTTTGTTCATCATAATAATAGTGTCATTTCCTGTAATCGATTTTCCGGAAATCCCGTTAAAAACTCCTTCTATCGGTTTTCCCAACAATCCCAATTTAGGGCTGTAAGAATACTCGGCAATAGTTTTCCAGGTTGTGAAACTAGCATCAATTTTCGTGATGAGTTCGTTTAATAACGGCCAACCCAGTTTTGTGCTGTGCCCTTTGTCCGCGACCATCGTGTAATAATGATTGTTGTGAAACGGTAAGTGAAAAAAAGAATTCGGTATACCGTCAAATTCACCGGTAAAAATAGGTTTTCCGTCATGCTTACACCCGTACATCGCTTGTATAGTTTCTTCTTGATATTTACTATTGTCATCGGTACACGATGTCGGATTCATCGCATCGGTAGTTCCAAAACCGTATCTGTAGTTCACACCACGGGTAATGTTAGTTAAATTATGCGCGACAACGGCGAATTTATTTTGATTCAGTGTTGCCAAACTAGATGTTGTTGCATTTGTCTCGAAGGCCGTTCGCGGATTACGCATTACGACATTTACTTTTACGTGTTTACACAACGAACCCGGAGTATTACTCACTAGCTTGTATTCGCTGGGCGATAAATACAAAAATGGATATTCAACAGGTATGTGATTCAACGACGTTGTTACTACGTGCAATCCTTTTACCGTAGAAGATAAGTCCAACATTTTCCAAGCCAATCCGTATGATATAAATGAATGACATTTTTTGAATACCATAGTATAGCCTGTTGTAATGTGTGTGGGTCTAGGTAGTACAGCGTTTTCAGCACTGGGATTTCCCGTATCACTGTCAGAAGCAGTGGCGCTAGCAGTACCAGGTAAAACCATATTGGATTTCTTGCTAAATGAAGACCCCGCTGGGAATCAGCAGGCCTCTTGGACGACGATGTAGGTGTCTCCATATTATTACCGCTAGTTGAAAAATTATTATCGAAGTTATCGACGTGCTGGTGATCAGTACCCAGTTGTCGGCTCGATTCAGTGTTATTTGTTGATTTTGTTGTGGTATCAGCTGGTTCTGCATTACCCTTGGTTGCTGCTCCTTGTCCGCCGGTGTCCTTTTGTTCTACGAATAAACGTCACAGAGTCAGATTATATATTATACACGTATACTGAAATATAATGCATGCTTACCCGATTCTACACGACCGCACTGTGGATATATTGCACTATTACTACCGGTAATCGCTTCGTGTGTACGTTCTGCAATGTTTTTCAGTCCAAGGCCAACAATCGTGGCAATGTTACCATAGTATTTATCAGTAGTATTCATTGCTGCCAACATTGATTTTTTATCCGCCTCCCATACTTGATCTTTTGTCGGGTTGGTCATATCGTTATAATCGACATCGTGTTGAAACGTGACCTTGTCCATTTCAGTTTTTGGTAAAGAACATCCGATAAATTTATTGTTCGCATCATATAACTTATTACCCGGCCCTGTATACGAACTGCCAAACCACGTGATACCACCGTTATCACACGCCGTCTCTTGATTACGAATTTTTTCATAGGTTTCTGCATTTTTGCTTCCAACCACGGGTGCCTGACCCAAAAGACCGGTACACATTGTTAAACCGGCAGATGCCATTTCGGACAACACACTGATCGTTTATATTACCGGTTGCATTCATTTACAATTTATTTTACATGGCCGCCCGTTTGTGACGTCATCGCGCGAGGAAAAGAACTGGGTGCTTGCTCAAATTATTCTATAATTTCGACCACGACGACATACGCGGGTCCCCTCCTCTCTGTGCCATTACTTTTGCCGCATTACGTACAAAGCATCGGCCATATGGCCCCTATAGGGGCGGCCGCTGTACATACGCGGCAAAAGTAATGGCACAGAGAGGAGGGGACCCGCGTATGTCGTCGTCGCTGTCGTCGTGGTCGAAATTATAGAATAATTTGAGCAAGCACCCAGTTCTTTTCCTCGCGCGATGACGTCATAAACGGGCGGCCATGTAAAATAAATTGCTCCACGTGGAGCCGTTATTGTGTGTTCGATTGATTGGTAAACATTAAGACGTATGAGTAAATATGCGTAAATTATATCATAAAAATAAAATAAAAATAACACTATTGACCATGCGTTAAATTGCAATGTTATGCGTGTATAAAAAAACATGACATCGTTCTTAGAAATTGCATACGATATGGTGATAAAATTGCATATAATATTATGCATTTTATTTATTTTTTTTAAATTATTATATTTAATATATAATTAATCGCATCCGGCATGAACTACTGTTACAAACGCATATAAAAAAGCGTAATGTTCAATGCATTGTCAGTACAACGTTGACATACTATACAGACCTACCCAGGCTGACTGTAAGTATGTTGGACGGAGAAAACACCGAATGTTCGGTAGTATCAATGGATTCTACATGCAAGAAGAGGAACGCGGAGAAACCTGTTACACCGATGAAGAAGGCAAAGACGACGTCAACAGCGTTCATCAACATTCCACTGTTGCAAATTCGGGCAGCTTTGGAGATAGAGAATTTGAGTGTGGACAATTTGGTTCACGTGACTCAACTTCTGACGGATTTCAAACTGAAGGTGGGCACGCAATATCACATTTCAGTTTGGATAGTTTTGATATCGCTGTGGCACCCAGAACATTTTGCAACAATGATGAACCCGAAGAAATGGACGACTACGAACCTTGCACGCGACGAGAGACTGGAGGAATGCAATATGGAGGATATTCCTATGAGGGAGAGAATCAAGGCCATGTTGCTCGTGGCTCGCCGATTTATGAGCACTTGCTCCGAAGAGTTGTCGATCGAATTCGTGACATCGATTTTCGAGGAAATGATCGATACATCAGCGACGTTATTGTCCCCCGTGGACCTAACGGAGTTGATGAAGTTGCTAAAGAGCTACAAAATATGTTGCGACAGTTCCCCCCAAAGCTCCCAGTCATCGTCACAGCCCATGGCGACCATGTCCATTGCGTCCACGTCTGCCGACAATCAAACTCGGCTTGTCGGTGTATATGGTTGCAACGATCCGTCCTCTATCGCCAACATGGACGACGACGCCTTCGAAGACGCGTTTGGGCGATACGCCTCACGTCGTCGGACTGGGAAAGCATCATGCGATATTTTTCTACAGACGGCCGGGAACCCAAACAAATTGACGGCGTCGGTTCCTATGGAGGATTACGTGATGGACGCAATTTTATACAAGTATGTGGTAAATAGTTATTTGCAATATGTTCGTCATTCGTATCTAAAAGAAGTGTTCATGTCGACCATGGTTAAAAAATATGGGTCGTCGTATTGCTTTAATGCCAATCAGTTAAAATAATATAAATTTCGGACCAAAGAAGTTGACATTTTGTATAACAGACATATGCCCAGTGTACGAAATTACGAAAATAAATTTCAAATGTTTCAAAATAATAAAAACTATTACGAACCGTTTGAAGCAACTCCGTTTTTTTTTTATCGATGTTGTTATATGTTGGAATATTAAAATCCAATATAGTATTTTTAACAGTTGTATAGTATTATTTTTGTTTTCACATTGTTCTCAATTTTTCTAAGTACAATTGTAGTATAATATGTATATTTTTCAAGTCATATGTCCAAGAATATTCTTATTAGTACATGCTTGTAATTATCTTAGAATTTTTGAATGCAACAAACATTCTGGATTACTTGAAGCCAATAGCTGTACAGTTACAATGCAACTTGATTTTAAAACAAGCTATGTATTATCAACTTATAAATAATACATAATAGATCTATAATATTGTATTATTGTTTTATGTCTATCGATATACATTTGAACAAAAATTGTATAGAACTGATAAAACTGAAATTAAAATTTTTTAAATACATTATTATTATTATTTACTATAATTTTTAAAGCTTTTTACAAAATTATTAAAACTTACCAATAAATTATTCCAAGTTCCTGATAGGTCGTCAAGTAGTATAATATTCACACGTGTAATAGCAATTTAAATGAAACTTAGATTTAAATAAATAGTTAAACAAAATACGTCATAAAAAAACTACTTATGATTACCCATCATATTTAATATAAATTTTACTTATTTAACAACATTATATTAGAGAATAAATGTTTCAATATTTAATTATATTATGAATGTTGGCGTATGACGTGTTTACTCTTTACGTTAGCAATGAAAGTAATAAAATAATAAAATTGAATTTTCAATCACAGAAATGACGATTTAAATTAAACTTATTAAACTAAATGTTACATGAATTTTATATTTTTTTGTTTAAAAGTTAAAAAACATTATTTGGCATATTATTAACATAGGCCATAGCAGTATAGCACTGAAAACTGAAAAGTAAACAATTGTATTATCTATTTTTATTGGGAATACCCAACGGTTTGGTTCGATGAGAGTTTATCTGTGATTAAATAAAGTATTATCATTTGTCATTTGTAGTGGTCACGATTAAAGATATCTTTAATCGTGGTAGTGGTTTAGGAAGTATTTTCATCATAACTCTATGATTTTCATATTATGATATTATCATAATAAAAATTTAAAATGATAAGATCTGTTTCATCTGATTTATTATTAATCATAATTTTTTGATATTACGGATACAGTGCCATTGATAGTCCACGATAGTCCATAGTTCGTATAGTTCGTGTAGGTAGTAGGAGGTACAAATTAAACTACAACGATATTAGTACCTTTGGTCGAACGATAACGATTTATAATTTGAACTACTGGTCTTAATAATTATAATCTAATAATTGTGTTCTAATCAATGTCTCACAGCCGTAATAACCTTTGGGACTAACACCTAAAAACCTCAAACCGCCCAACTTTGAGCAGCTATAACTCGCGAACGGTTAAATGAAAAATAGTAATTTAAACGTTAGAATTCATAAAAAAAATATCCCTACTATTTTATAACATTTTAAGTATAGGTTGCCATTTGAAAATCAAAAGTTGATAGTGATTTCACTATTAAATATTAAAGTGAAAAAAATAAAAATTTTACATAGTTTTAGAAAAGCATAAAACTAAAAATTTTGAAAAAAAAAAATTGAAAAAAGTTAATACTTTAAGAAATAATGAGTGTTCTTCGATAAAAAAATCACCCTGTATATATATTTATAATAATAATAAATATAAATAAAATACACATAAAACAAATATAACAAATATATTAAATATACATTCAAAAGAAAATTAACAAGAATGTGTGTGTGTGTAATGAAATACGAATTAAACAGGTAAAACGATGTATAACACAAATTCAGTGACGGTTCGGAAACGGTTTAAATGCTCGAGATTTGAAATTTGTTTTCAACTCAAACTGTAGTCTGTAGGATTAGGCGTTAGGATAGGATAGGATTTAGGCAGGTATAACGAGATCGAATCCCGCTCCGGCGGCGCTTTGATTAATACCGCGAATCATTTTTTGCATTTTTCTTCACTTTTTTTTATCACGTTATTCTAATTATTATTTCATATTATAATTATATTATATTATTATTATTATATATGGTAGGTATCTTATATATATATATATATTATATTAAATAGGAGGTTGACTTGGCAAAATTAATTACACTAATAGGTACATTGCCATTATTGATTTGATTTTAAATATTGGTCAATTTGGCACTGTTTTACAATATACTTTAATTTCAATTTGCAAATATTATGTAGTAGGTACATTTTATTTTATTATGTTAAATAAATATTTTAAAATATACCAAAACAGAACTTGACCTGAATGTAATGGGAAGCAAATTTTATACAAATTATATATTATATGTATTATGTATAAGTGTTTATAGTGAATATTCCTTGGCTCCTTGCTCACTTATAGTTGTTATTACATATACCTTGCTCTCTTTACTCTTATTTATGGGTAGGTAGTTAAAATTACATAGACAGTCATATGAGTACATTACACACACTTTTGTTTATTTATTAAAATGTATTATTATATTATATTATACCTACTGTGTATGCATATATATTGTTTTAATGGTGAATATTTACACTTAACATTGTCATTACTATTAAAGTGTGCGATAGCACAAATGTACTTTCAACATATACCTACATCAGCAGTAGTATTAAAATAAAATAAAAAATTAAGCTGTTTGAATGCATAATACAGATTGGACAGACACAGTGACTTAAGCATTTTACTTACAATGATAAATTTATATTTTTATAAATATTACGTTATGTTATTATTATTATTTACATAAATAGTGTACTTATGCTTCTATGCTTAAATATATTGTATTGATTGATTTTCCTATTGTCACTGTCATAAGCTTGCAGAAAAAATTTGACACTAGTTACCTATATTATAAACTATGTATGTGATAGGCTTATTGTTATATTGTTGAGTCAGTTAAATAACATTTAATATTTATTACTGACGTTCAATTGTACATAACTTTGAGAAACATACTAATTGTATGCAGTAGTTAGATTTATATAATTTATATTAAATCAATCAAAACTTGTGCTTTATTACTGATAAATAAAATATTATATCTTTATTTATTTGTGTGTATGGTAATAACATTATTTAATAAACACTATATAATACAAATTGTATTAAACATATGATTTTGCTGGCATCGTTGGTATATTTTTGTTGTAGAAAGCAACATTTGACATCATGTGAGGAGATAAATTTAAGTATTGTATGTTTTTAAATTAAATTAAAACATTTTTCTGTGGTAGGATTTTTATATTACTCAGATTAATTACCTATGCTCCTATTGTATAATAGTTACTGGTTACTCAACTAATTAAAAGCAATATTTCAATTATTATGTACTAATTTTCTATTTGAATCAAACACATAATATATTGCAAATGTTAAATATATGTTTTGGTATCAGCTTTGTTATTATGTTTTTTTGTAATAGTACTTATTAACTAACACTGAGTATGTTAAATTTGCTTATGATCAAATAAAGATTAATAATTAGGTAATAAATGTTTAAAAAAATTTAATTATATTTTTAAATAATATATTATATTGTAAAAAAGATTGGTACCTGCCTAATGACATACAATATGTGTATGTATGGAATACTTGGGTAATATTTTAAGAGACTATGCTATAATGTATTTATTAAAGTTATATAGATCAATGATGTACATTAATATTTAACTCATTTAATAAATTTTGTATATTAAAATAGTGTATATTCTATACTAAGGACAATATATATATATATATAATAAAAGCATGACATATTGTAGATAAATACATTAAAAAGACAATTAATACGAAAATCCAAGCTTCATCAGGGTTTTATGCAAAATTACTAATAACTTTCAAATTTAAATTTTAAAGATAAAAAAAATAACACATTAACAACATGATGTAATAAATGTATTGTGGACTATTTCATTTATTAAACTCACAATACTGACATTGTCCGCGATCCAACGCAGTCGGATTGCCTACCTAAGTGATTTAGTTGTGTATAAATCGATTTTCCCAAAATATAAGGCGTTAAAATTTCGTTCGACTTAAACTTTTTCTCCTACAATACAACATTAGACTTACGACGTCAGGAGGTATAACAATCCGCCGTAGGCGGATTGCCAAGCACAACTATCGATTCGCACTGGTTGATGACTAATTGCTAGACCCTCAATTACCATTATTTTATTTATTATTTTATTCTCATACAAAAAAGCACCGGGCAAACGGAACAATATATATCTAAATATAAATTGCTTAGCCAGGTATCAATTTGCACCGGTTAAGGACTAATAGCTAGACGCTCAATTACAATTTCTGATATGTTATTTATTTTTTTAACGTACAAAAAAGAACCGGGCAGGTGATGGGACGCGATATTACACCAAATGATGATTGATAGCTAGACACTCAATTACCATTTTCGGTACACATTTATTCTTTTTGAATTCGAACAAGCACCGGGAATGCGTCAATTCAAACTTTTAGTGACCGATTTCTAGACATCCGACTATTGTTTCCAACCGAATTTCCCTTGAAACGATTTTCACTCGACCCCCTCGAAGGCGCCGAAGGCGGCTTCTACAAGCCTGGAATCGAGGTACACCAGCCGCTAGTCTTCTTCTTCTTCTTCTTATATTATAAAACGCGAAGAGGTTGACCCGGTTGCCACTTGAGTTCGCTTGCTGTACTCGCCGCGGTTCCTAAAACGGAAAAAAGAATGCGCTCCGGTCGCCGCGGCCCGCCGTTATCGCGCCCGACCGGTTATCAAACCTACGACGTTGGACAACTATACGATTATTACTAAAGACCGGATTTCCGTGCAATTGCATCTTTTTATCGCATGTTCTTAATTCTATATAAACAAGCTACAAATCCAAATCAAGAGATGTAGATTAATTTAAAGAAAGATTTATGTTGCACAAAATTGCACGTTTTGGGGTTTTTGCACACAATTGCACGTTTTGGTTTTTTTTTATAAAAATGTAGGTACTTTTATACAAATATTTTTTATATTATTTGTGATATGAAGTATTGGACTTTTATAATAAAATAATTATATACATATATATATATATCGATATTCGATATAATACGATGTAATTAAGATAATAACTACTACGGTAGTTATTAGATTATCGATTACATACACACATACAGTACTATAGTTTATCCGCAGCAGCCGTAGTCAACTCATATTTTATACTTTTATAGTTGATACTTATTACTTGAAATTATTTAATTTAGAATGCCAAAAATTGGTAGTAGTCATTGTTCTAAAATAAAGTGTTGGATCGAAAAATATCCAGAATTAAATTAATTTTTTTTTTTAATTTTATATTTTAATATGATAGTTAATGCCAATACTAATAAATAATAATATAATAAAAAAAAAATGAAAAATAAAATTTGAAGTACCTATAGTAAAATTTTGTTTTTGCACAATTTTGCACATTTCAACATTTTAATTGCACGTTTTTTAGTTGTTAGCTGCACAAAAATCCGGTCTTTAATTATTACTATTATTATTATTTTTTAATTTTTCACTTTTCTGTGGCTTTTATAGCTTTTTCCGTATTCGCTTAGTACACGTTATTATTATACGTACCAAAATTCTGTCGTGTTATCACGACGAGCGTTTGGGTGTAAGACAAAAGTCGTTTAATATATACAGGGTGTTCCAATTTTCATGTGACAGCAGATATCAGCATGATCTACTTAAATTAAGAAAAAATTACCTATGTGAATCATATAATCTAAATTAATTTGATATTAAATATTTTTTTTATTAATTAGGATGGGGAGGTTCGAGGGGTAACTTTAAAAATTCAAATGGGAACCTATATTTTTGAAACATAATTCATGCACAGATTAATTTTAAATGAATTTTGACGGGTCATTCACAAAAATGTCTTAATAATTGAAGGAGTTATTGACGTCTGAATATTGGTGTTAATTTATAAAATTCTACAGTGAATAATTAATACTAAAAGTGCTTCTGTTGTACGACCTTAATTATCTGGGTATGTAATTATCAATTTATTACAGTAAACAGTAGCAATACAAAACGTATATCAGTATTATCGCTTGATATTATTAGTTTATTACCAATTACATATTATTTTTATTTATGTTGTCCTAATTGCATTTCTTAATCTGACAATCGATGACTTTAATTAAATTTTATAAAATAAAATAATATATTAATATGTAGGTATAACCTATAAGAGTCTGAGACCGTGATAATAGCGTTTTGTATTATTTAATTATTTTATCAATGATAATAGTGATATAAGCATAAACATTAGAGAACTTCTTTAAAATTCATGGATATAAGATTAAAGATATAATGATTTATAACTTTAAGATTATTTAATTTTAATAAAATTTTCTACTTCAACCTTTTTGAATCATATAATCTAAAATAATTTGATATTAATAATTTTTTTTTATAAATTAAAAAGGGGAAATTTTAGGGGTAAATTTTAAAATTCAAATGGGAACAAAAATTTTTTGAAATATGATTCATATACGATTTATTTTTTAATGAGTTTTGACGTATCATTCATAATTATGCATAAATAAAGAAAATAAATATATATAAATAAATAAAGAAGTTAATAGTTATTAACATTTGAATTTTGTATTTTAATTTATAAAATGCCATCAATGAATAATAATAATAGACATTTGTGCTTCTGTTATACGCCGATGCATTCTTATGCAACCTTAATAATCTTTACGCTATCTAACTATCAATTTATTAGTCATAAAACGTATGTTTGATATCTTAATTTAAGCTTAATATATTACATAGGTAAAATCGCATCATTGTATTGAAAATAAAAAAAAACAACACATTATAACAATATGTATACCTACATAATATTACAATACGTAATATATTGTATATTGTTCTATTTATTATTTATAATATAAAGTTTGTAATGAATATTTGTTATATACTGAGAATTCAGTGTTTTATTCATTAGCAAAATATTGTATTTATTAGTATTAAATCATGATCGCATATAAATATATATAATAACAGATAACAAATTTTATAATCTTGAAAATTCAATATTTTAAGGATTTTATTTAGTGTTATTATACAAACAATAGTATACAGATGTGTTAATACAATTAATATATAAATCGATAAATGTAATGTAACATATTTTAGAATGAGAATTCAATTTGATTTGATTCGAAAACAATTATACAAACATAAATATATATATATAATATAATATACGTAATTATTTATTTAGTTGTTATATTGCGATCGGATATAAAATATAATCACATATATTCTCAGATACATAATGTGGGTATACATATATATATATAAAGGAATATTATAATTACTCACAGTTTTCCAGAAGAACGCCCTATTGATTTACAATAGTAACAGCGATCAGAACAATATTAATAATAACGTATACAACTTTATGATAATAATACGTAAAAATGTATATATATTATTTAACGGCGAGGACTATGGCACTATTAAAGTTATAATAATATTAGTAGCAGCGGTGCTTATATATATATATATCTCGGGACGGCGATATAAACGTATGTATTGTTAAACGCGGAGATATCACACCCGTCCGTATAATAGCAACTTCGCGGCGGCGGTACAAATGCGTATTATTAAATACTGCGGCGATATTATACCCGTATTTATAATCGTAAATTCGCGGCGGCGGATATAGCACGGGATCGTACGGACAGATTACTACGCGACGGTAAAAACTACTAAAAACACGCTTTAAATCATATCGAGTCGGCCGACTGTCAATAGCCGTCGGTATGAGGCCGATTGGAGACCGAACAGTAGCCAGGTACTGACACGATTTAAACGTGTGGTAAGACGATTTGTATGTTGAATCTAGGGGTCCTATATAAGTATTGGGCCCCGGGCGTCCGTAGTAGACGTACAAGGGCGCACTACTTGCTTTTTTGGTTTTCTATGAGTATGATTGCATGATTCGAACGGACGGTGATACCTACCATAACTATTAACACTTCAACACACCTAGTAACAGTTAGGGGCGATAAAAAACACATTTATAAAAAAACAAATTAGTGCGTGTACTGATAGCCTTTCAAAATCTGTTGCCCGTGCGCGCCCTCTATTGTTAGAATTAATAAGAAATTTACTGTAATGCCGTGAATGGTACACTATCAGCGGTAGTGCTGTGTTCGTTACATAGTCCCCTTTTTGAATAGATTTAATTACATATTATAATGTAAGGATCTATTCAAAACTGAATAATAAAATAAAATAAAAATAAGGTTGGCTTATGGCCGATACATATATACATATTAAATAACAAGATAAATAAAAAATTATGCTACTGTTTTCATCTTCTTCTTAAGAAACCATTTCCTTTTGGCTTCTCTACGCTTTTCCTTTCTGTTCTTTTGACTTCCTGATGGCGTGATGGGTGGGTCGATAGTGGACGCTCCTTGTACGAGTGGTTTGGTAGGTGGAATAATGGTGGATGCTACTGGAATTGGTGGCTTGACAGGTGGAATGAAGGTGGATGCTGCTGGAACTGGTGGCTTGACAGGTGGAATGAAGGTGGATGCTGTTGTAACTGATTGACGACGGACCTTATATAGAATTTCTTCCGTGACTTGCTGAAGTGTCCTTCCATAAATTATTTTTTCGGTAGCTCTAAATAGTTCTTCTTCGCTCATGATTGTCTCTTCTGGAGATGGTCTCCTCATATCTCCATCCTTCCTTTGTGCGATGAGGTGCGGTGGTAGCTGGATGGGTTTCTCTACGGGTTGTCTAGTCACACAAGCAGCCATTTGCCGTTGATATTGTGCAAGTGCTTTCCTATGTGCTAGACAGTCTTCCGGTTGAGGCTGTACCGTGATGCGGTTGACGGCTATATTTGTGGGTACTTCCTCCTCTTCTATGTCACTACAAGATAACTCTATAGTATCACTCGGGGATGGGTTATCTTCTTCACTGTCACTACCAAATGCTCTTTTCAATCTCTGTTTTAGTTGCCTTTCTGCCTCTAAAAACTCCTCGTCACTTTCCAAATGTTCCTCTCCAAATAACGCTACTATCTTACTTTTATAAGTATTCATGGTTGGGTTTTTTGTTTTATTTTGTGCCTGCCTGTAGATAATAAATAACATTTCACAAATAAACCTATTTATTAACACATACCAACCACCAGACACAAAACATATAGTTAGTTGTTTAATTACACAGCACGAGTTGATCCCCAAACCCTCCAGGATCTGGTGGAACATAAGGTTTGACGTTCTTCATATTGTGGGTCGTTAGTTTGCCATCGTCTTCCATGACAACTATCGTGTTGTTGGACCTCACTTCTTGTACTGTATATGGCCCTCGATATAACAGAAATAATTTTTTAATTTCGTGATCTTCTGCTGATGACAATCTGTGTTCTTTAATTAACACTTGCTGGTGTACGGCATACGTGTGAAATTTCTTTCCTTTATCTAGGTTTTTATTCCGTTGTTCTACCATCCTTTTCATTCGTTTTTTCGCTAGTTGAATTATGACTGTAGTTTCTTCGGTTTTTGTATATTTTGGAAACTTAATGAGGTGTTCTAAACTTAATGGATTCCTGGGTAGACTCATAAGTGCTTGTGGCGTGTATCCCGTAGTTGTATGTGTGGTGTTGTTCAACCAATATTCAATCTTGTTTAAGTATCCTACCCAACTGGTATGCTTGCTGTGGCAGTATGTGCGGAGTATCCGTCCAATTTCTCTGTTTGCTCTTTCTACTGGATTTCCTTCTGGGTGGTAGGCGGTGGTGACGGATATTTGAATGTCTAAAAGTTTTAATTGTTCACTCCATTTTTTACTGTGAAATTGAGTTCCATTGTCGGTTAATATTCTTTTAAATTTTCCACAAGTTGGAATGTATTTATTTTTTATTCTGTTGAGGATAATAGCGGTTGTGGCCTTCTTGATTGGATATATTTGCACGTATTTCGAAAATACGTCAAGTAGAACTAGAATGTAACGGGCTCCTAGTTGTCCCCTTGGCAGTGGTTCTATTAAGTCCAATGATACTAGTTCTCGTGGTCCTTTTGGTATGTTTGAAATTAATGGTCCCCTGGCCAATTGATTATTCATCTTACTTTTCTGACATATATCACATGATTGGGTCACCTTCTTGATGGTCCGGTACATGTGATTCAATTGGTATTGGAATCGAAGAAGATGATAAGTTTTGGTTGCTCCAAAATGTCCATATTGTTCGTGTGTTTCTTTTATTAGACCCTGAGCCATGATCGCTGGTATCATTACTCGATATTTTCCTGTTTTGTCAATATAAAACAGTAAACCATCATACATTTGATAACGATGATCTGATTTTTTAATGGTCCACCCAATGATCTGTTTTATGTGTTGATCTTGTTCTTGGAGCTTCTTGAGTTGTTGGAACTGTTGTATCAACGTTTTACTATAAGTGTCCAACATAATTTTATTGATATATATCCGGGTATAGTTCTCCAATTGATTATCGGTTGGTGATTGGGGATATCTGGTTAGAGTATCCGCCCCTATGTTCTCTTTTCCGGGTATGTGTGTCACTTGTAGGTTGAATTCTTGTATTTTTAATGACCATCTCATTAATCGGGCATTTAATAGTTTGCAGCTATTTAAAAATAATAAGGCTTTGTGGTCAGTTAACAAATGGGTTACATGACCTAGAATGTAATTTCTGTACTTGAAACATCCAAATACTATTGCCAGCAATTCCAATTCTGTCGTATAATATCGCTGTTCTTCGTCTTTCAACGTTCTACTAGCAAATCCGAGTGTTCGGTGATTTCCTTTCTCGTCTAATTGATACAGTTCTGCTCCGATGTGGGTTCGTGAAGCGTCGGTCGCTAAATAGAATTCTCGATCGAAGTCTGGATATTGTATAACGATGTCTTCTAAAAATTTATCTTTTATTGTATAGAAGGCGTTTTTGTGTTCCTCTCCCCATTCCCAGGTCACATCTTTTTTGGTTAGTTGGCTCAGGATCCGGGTTTGTTGTGATAGGTCTCGTATAAATTTGCGATAAAAATTAATGAACCCGATGAATGCTTGTACTTGTTTTTTATTTTTTGGTTCCTGGAAGTTTTTTATGGTCTGAATTTTATCCGGATCCATGCTTATCCCTTTAGCTGAAATTATATGTCCCAGAAATATGATTTTATCTCTTAAAAATTGTGATTTGTCCAAATTGATGGTAACGTTGAATTGTTCGAATCGTTTGAAGATTTTTTCAAGATGGTTCATATGTTCTTCAAAACTAGTGGAGGTGATGTGTATGTCGTCTACGTAGACTGCGTGAACTGTAATATTTCTGGACCCAATACCTTGTCCAAAATTTTCTGGAATTCGGCTACTGAGTTTATTAATCCAAAAGGTAAGACTTTGAACTGATAGTTTCGTCCCCTATATAAGAAAGCAGTTACTTCTCGACAATCCTTTTTCAAAGGACATTGCCAGTATCCGGCTGTTAAATCAATCGAGCTAAGATACTTGGCGCCTTGAAATTTTAGCAAGATGTCTTCGATATTCATAGGACATTCTTTGTCGGGTATTATCTTTTTATTAATTTGACGAGCGTCAATGCAAAGTCTTATGTCTCCGTTCTTCTTTTCCACGCCCACGATTGGAGAAGACCACGGCGATGAAGATTGTTCTATTATGCCGAGATTTAACATCCGTTGTATTTCTTGGTCCATCTTCTTTAATTTGGACATAGGAACCGGATATGGTCGTTGGCATACTGGTTCTCCAGGGGAAACTCTGATCTGACATTCATATTGAAGAATTTTTCCAGGATTGTTTGAAAATATATGTTCATATTTTTCTAATAGGTTTGTGAAACATTCTTTTTCTTCCTCTTTTAATGGTACGTGATTTAGTTGTTTTTCCATTACTTCGATACTTTTGATTTGTCCTTCGGTGGTCATCACTTTCGGATCTTTATCTGCAAATTTTGTAATATGCTTCTTTTGATCTATATCCCATTGGATAGTCTTGTCATTAAAATTTATTTGGGCATTATATTGGTTCAATACGTCCGCTCCGATGATGCCTTGTTCATTGAGGTTCTCGATCTGTATAAAGTTTACAAATACATTCGCAGTACCAATTTGACACGCACAGAAAATTTGTTTTGACACTTTACATATTTTCTTTCCCACTGCATTACTAATCTGTACACTATTTACTGGTAGTACTGGTGTTTTTGGGTTCCATTTTAATATTTTATCTACTATCTCCTTAGTTAAAACACTCACGGTCGCACCTGTGTCGATTAATATTGGAACTGATTCTCCTTCTATATTGCATTGGATGTATGGGCTCACCGACAGATTAGACGTGGGTATATTTTTTATTGCGTGTATTGTCGCTTCTCTCTCTCCCTCTTCGGATGTATTGTTTACATTCTCTTCTACGTTGACTTGATTAATTTGTTGTTGTTCTCTCCAGTTATGATCTTGGTTCCGGGGTTGTTCTCTTCCCGTCCGGTTGTTATAATCGTTATTTCTAGGTGGTTGTTGATTTTGATAATTGTCCCTCCTAGGTGGTGGTCGATTATTCCAACTATTATCCCTTTGTTGCGTCCTGGGCTGATTATAGTTGTTCTCTCTGTATTGGTTCGGTCTATTGTCACTATAATTAGTCTCTCTTCGGTGTTCTTCTGCACCTAGTATCTTCATGGCATTCAGTATAGTGCATTCCGGTAGCGAAATAAGTATTGCTCTTAGATATCCCGGGTAATGACTTGCGATGTTTCTCACTACTTCTTCTTCTGACAATTTTGGCACTTCCAAGTGTCTCAGCTTCGTTGCCCAATTTGAAAAATGTTCCCTATAATTGGTGTCCGCTTGTATTTGTCTGGTACTCAAACATTGATTCCAGGTCTGCATTTGGATGTCCCGTGACCAATATTCATCAATGAATGCATGTTTGAAATTATCATAACTATTTATTTGAAAACGAATAGTGGTAAACCAATTATATGCTGTTGCCTTAAGACAATCTCCGGCGACAATAACCATTTCTTCTTTCCGTATTTGTTTAATTGAAAAATATTCCTCTAATCTGAGTAGGAAATCCTTTGGGTGTTGGTCCTTCTTATTACCATAGAATAGTGGTTTTGTAATTTCAGTTATTTGACTCCGAGGTATTTCACTGTGCTGGATAGTGGTATTTTGTTGTCTTATATCTGACAGGTTTCTGAAAGTATTGATATATCAGTAGTATATATGTACCATTCCTGGCGCAGCTCTTATTTTATCAGAATAAGATCACAAAGAAAACAATGTTCAAAAAGATCAGAAAAATTGAAATGCAATAATAATTAAAATATTTTTTCATAATATTAATAATATTAATAATTAAAATTTAAATGTTATATTCCCCAAAAATATTTTTCATGATATTAATAATTGAAAATTGAAAAACAATATTTCTATAATTGATTATAGAAATATTATAATTATTAATATTATTTATACTAGACATAAACATATTATATAAAAATATTAACATTCAATCTTTTTTATTTTGATTTTTTATTAATGTATTGAGATGGTTTACAAAATTATTTCTATCTATATTTGTTTTATAATGTCCCCAAGCTAATGTATCAATACCATTGTCCAAAATAAACCTTTTATCATCATAAACACTTAAAGCTTTTTTGTTTTGTTCTACAGTAAAAATATCATGTTTTTTAGTTCTAAATAAATTTTGTTTAACATGTTTTGGTTCTTTTGTTAGTAAACAATTTTGAAAATCATTAAAACATATTTTATTTTCTACAACATTTTTTTTAACACCTTTAGCTTTTTTAATTTCTTTTTCAGTATCTAAGACTCGATGTGAATATAATTTAGATCTTAAACCTATAAATTCTGTCATAATTTTTCCATTCAACTCATCTTTAAACTTACCTAAGACTTTTTTGTTAACTAAAGGTAAACCATAAATATTATCTTTTGGATAATCAGATGTATCAAAGTTATCTAAATTAATTTTTATATCCTGGTAGAAATCATCAGTTTTTATTTCTAATATTAATGAGTCTGTATCAGTATACAATAATCTAACTCTATTTCCATATTTTTTCTTTATGAAATTATAATAAAAATCGTACATTAATAATTTAGATAAATCTAAAACACACATTCCTATATATATTGGTTGTTTGAAAAATATTTGTGTTCTTTTCATATGGACTGCAGCTAAATTTTCTGTAAAAATTGTTCTCTTATCGAAATTTGGTTTTGCAATTAATCCTTCTAGGCAGAGTGGATCAGTACATAATCTTATATCAACATGATTTCTAACATTCATCATTGTACGTCCATAAACACTGTTGTTCATTAATTTGAAATATTCCTTTTCAAAATCATTCTTAGCTTCTGATCTAAGATTAGTATTAAAATCAATATAAACTTTTAACCAAGGAGATTGACTAAATTCTAACACTCTATGAATTTTCTCTAATTTTAAACCTAGTTTAATATATAATTTTAGAGTTTCATAATGGATTATATATTTTTTCTTATCATACAAAGATGTTAATAATTTTGGGAGTTGTTTGTTATCAAAATATCTTTCTGGTGCTAAAGGGAAATCTGAATGTAGATCATGAAGTTCTTTAGGATATTCGAAATCTACTTCTAAAATATAACCTTTAGACGATTCATCAGAAATATTTATTACATCAAAATTATTCAGATTATCAACCCATTTGAAATCTCCAGTAGGTAAATATTTACTCATTGCCCACCCATAAAGATTATTTGCATCCAAATATTGTAAAAATATTGATTCCTCTTTTTTCTTAAATTTATCTCCCATATATTTATTATTTGCTTTTGAATATCTTTGACTACATTGAGATAAACCGCCTCTAATTCCAGATTCGAACATCAATATTTGATCTATATCTGTTAATAAATCTAATTTTACTTTTGTCATTCTTAACATGCAATCCCACGCAAATCCTGGTGTAGTGTAGTACCACAGAGGATCTAATTTATAAGTTGCTAAAGAAATATCTCTAAAATTTTCTATTATATCTGTTAACAATAAAACATCAATCATATTATATAATCTAGTGAATTCACGAAGATTTTTTATATTAAACACTTCCCAAATTTTTTGTGAATTTTTATATTCCTCTATCGTTATATTTTTATCAGTGAGAGAACTATAAAATTTTTCTATAGGAGGTAAACATGTTTCATTAAATTTTTCTTCACAATTCATATATTCATAGGGATAAGCTAACTTTCTTGTAACTAAATCTAAATGTTCTTTAGGAACATATTTACTAAGTTCTTTAAATTTATTTCTTAAATTTAATTTCGAATCATTTCTTAAATTATTTGTTAACTTGTCTAAAGAACTAGGTAAAAATTTAAATGAATCAATAAATCTTAATTCTGTAAATATTACTTTGTCTTTACCTTTACCTTTCTTAGTTATTACACGTGGTATCATTTTTGAAAAAGAAATATATTTTTCCTCATTATTTGGAATTAATTTTGTTGAATTATTATCGTTCCCAAATTCTTTTATAAATAGATGGGCATCATAACCTGAAAGATTATGAAAAACAATTGGAATAAAACGTGGATTTTGGTAATTAAGATTACATATAGAATGAGCCGCTCCTCTATATTTTCCAGTTAAGTGGTCATGATCGCGAACTTTTCTCATATTTATATTTATATTTTTTGTTTCATCTTCAAGTTTATCTTTATATTTTTTAATATTTTCAATATCATTATTATTTGTATAATGTTCAATAGCCTTGATAAATATTTTAAATTTTTTCTCTAACCTTGGAGGTAAATCTGATAAATATCTTTCACAGATATGACATTTATCAGATTTATTATAATAATTGTTTAATTGTTCTACATTCAATGTTTCCATAGGAACTATTTTATCATATATTTTTGAAATAGCTTTTTCTTCATTTTTTATACAATTCATAAATTCTTGAGCTACGTTTGGACCAGAATATACCACAGGGGGTTTATAATCACCGTTACTATATTTAATATAATAACAAAAATTATTAGGTATATGTTTTTGATAACATTTTGTAAAGGCTTCTGTATCATTTGGTTGACATGTGTATATTGGTTGGGGTGTAGCTTCAAAGTCAGCTATAACTTCAAAAGGGATTCTTAAGGAATTATTATAATTCTCAAATTCTAAAGTTTTTTTATAAGGTTCTGGTAGAACTATTTTAGCAGCTTTATTATTAGCACAATAATGTTTATGGTCATTTAACTTATTTTCTGTATCAAAACTATTTAAACACATTTTACATATTAATCTTTTATGACCATCTTTTGTCATTTGACTTCCACAAAGTTTCCATAAATCCTTAATCCAACAATAATGACCTTTATTTTCAATACCCTCTCTTAAATACATCAAATCTATATGATTAGTTTTTTCATTTTTAGTTATTTCTAATGGTACAATTATATGTTTATTTTTTGATTTTTTTTCTAGATAGTAAATATTAATAGAAATATCTTTTGTTCTTTTAACAAATTTTGGAACGTCTGTGGTTTTTAATGGAAAATGTATATCTTTTAATTCTTCATCAAATTCATTTTCCCATTTTTTATATTTCGTAACTCTTTGTGGATCTTTTTTACAAGGATGTAAAGCAGAGAGTATTGACCAAAGAAAACATTTATCATCTTCATTTTTGACATTTATAATACCATGTTTATTTTTAATATCTTCAGGTAATGGAATATATGAAGACCCTTTAAAAGGAACATATTTATTTATATTTATTCCCAAACTCAAAATTTGATCAAGTCTCCATTGAGAATTTTTCATCACAAAATCTTCTATTTCATTTACAATTTTAATTTTTGCATTTGTATAAAAATCATTTAAGTTAGAATTTTGTGTTTTAAAATTATATTCTTTATATTCCATATTTTCTTCACTACCTCTCTTATATATAGCAAGAAACATAATATTTACTTTTAAATTTAATTTTGTTAACGCCTGTTTAATACGTCCTATTACTGGGTTATCTAAACGATTTAAAAATAGTTGTACATCTTTAATACCCATATCATTTTTAATAATATAAGTTATTAATCTACTTTGAAATGCAGTTCCTTCAATTTTTAGAATAAGTCGAATAGGTCGATTATCTTTCTTTTCAAACATTTTTGCACTAAAATTGAAAACCTTATGTGGTTTAGGTATTCTCTCTTTTTTTGTTCTTATTTGTTTGTTGTTTGTTTTTGGTATTCTCTCTTTTTTTGTTTTTATTTGTTTTGTTGCTATACCTTTGTATGTTTTATTAAATTTTGGTTTAATTGTTTGATCTACATCATTTGTTTGATGACGAATAGATTTCAAATGTCTAGACCAATTTTTGTAACTAACTGTTAAGTTACATTTATCACAAGTTTTGTTAGGATATGTTTTTTTGTTATCCATTTTATTAATATTATTATTTCCTTTAACTAATGTTTCAATTTTATTTAAACCATTCATTTATTATATGGAATATTATTATTTTTTTACATTCATTATTTTAATAGAATAATTTCTATTAAAAAATAGTATTTAAATATGGTAAATAATCGCCCGGACAGGGACTCGAACCCTGGACCCTTAGGTTAAAGGCCTAATGCTCTACCAACTGAGCTATCCGAGCATGGTATTTATTATGTATATCACTTCCTTTAACTAAGGTCCTTTTTTAAAAAAAGAAAGAAGTGTCCACCTTTAATATTAAGATCCCATACTAAATTTACACATTTTAATATTTCCTAAATCTTCAACAATCTTAATATTATCTATATAATGATGAGTATAATCACCTGTTGTAATTATTAAATCATTAGCTATTTTACAAAGTTCTAACCAAGTTGGTGAATTTAATAATTTCGAAATATAAGGATTTCCATTTCCAAATTGATCGTTCCCTTGATCAATAATGAATATATTTCCATCAATTGGAATTTTATGTAGATTATATTTAACTTTTTCAGTATTTTCATAGTATTCAAAAGCACAAAAATTAACATATAAATTATCTTTTTTTGAATTTTTTTTCACATATTTTTTTATATCATTTTTCATTAATTTCAAATAATTATAATTTTTTTGTTTTTCATGATTAATTGGTATACCATTATATGTTTTATTAAATCTAAAAGGTACAATTGATTGATCTTTATCATTTTTTTGATGTCGATATGATTTCAAATGAGAAGCCCAACTTTTGCAACCAATTGTTAAATTACATTTATCACAATTTTTGGTAGGATATGTTTTTTTGTTATCCATTTTATTAATATTATCATTCTCTTTAACTAAAGTTTCAATTTCATTTAAATCATCCATTTATTATATTCCATATTATTTTTTTACATTCATTATTTTTAATAGAATGATTTTTATTAAAAATAACATTTAAAATTTAGTTTTTTGCAACTCTTCGTTATAAAAACTACCTTCAATCTCTTCATTGTTTAAATCTATAATTTTATATGTTATAGGATTTGTGTTTAAAATTTCTTTAATTATAAATATTTCTCTTGTCCAATTATTACTATATTTATTACCAAATGTTTTTTTATAAGCTTTTATTCTTACTCTATCCCCACACTAAATTTAATTTTTGGTTTAGGTTTATTTTTTGTAAGAAATAATTTGTATAGAACATCGTTTTCATTAGATTTATTTACTTCACAAGGTTTCATACCAATGGATCGATGGATGTCTTTGAAATTATATTCATCCAATAAATTTTGTAAAATATTTATCCATTTTTTAGATTTTTGAACATCAAAAGATAACCTCATTTTCCCGTTTAATGTTCTATTAAACCTTTCAATAATTGCAGATTTTACTTCGTTTTGTGTATGATACATATGAATACCATATTTTTTCAAAACATTTTTAAAATGTTTATTTTCAAACTCTAAGCCTTTATCTGCGTGAAGTAATTTTGGTGTTTGATGATTTTGTGTTTTGGCTTGTTCTATTATTTTTTCAAAAGCTTTCCTAACACTAATTCCATTTTTCTTTTTTAGTGGAAAAGCCCATGCAAATTTTGAAAAAGTATCTATAACAGTTATTATATTACAATAACCCTCATTTTGATCTGAATAATTTCTCATTATAACTAAATCAACAGCCCATAAATCATCAATATCTTTAGTAAAAGTTCTCCTTTTAGGAAATCTTATTCTAACTGGTTTATGAAGTTCTTTAGTTAATAACAATTTATCTGTATCATTTAATTTTTTATTAGAAATTATTGAGTTATTAGAGTGTTCAATCTCAGGAGTTTTTATAAATTTACTTTTATTTGTGTTACAAATGAAACATTTTGATGAAATTCTCCATCGACCGTTAACTGTTTGAATTTTAGTTGCATTAATATTTTTTGTTCTTTTTTTACATTTATGGCAATGTATTAGATCATCTTCCATTTTATATTAATTATTTTTTTATATTAATTTTTAATAGAATTGTTCTATTAAAAAAAAAAATCGTAGTAAATTATTTTTTAAATAAATTTTTTATAATTGTCAATAAATTCTAAACACAAATGTCCACATATAGGAGGATCATTATAATCTTGAAATTTTCTATCGGTATATACCATAGATTATCTTTACCCAAATATTTTACAACTTCTTTTGGAGGTTAAATTCCAAAAGAATCAAAATATATTTTTTTATTTTTCATTTTTTTCCAAGCAAGCCATTGAGAACCGTTTTAAGTAGAATTATTTAAATTAAGAACTCCACATTCATTTACCCATGATTTCATAGGTAATTCATTCCTCACGAAACACAAACAACAGTTTTTTAGTTTATTTCCAAATTGATTTATATCAAAATTACTTAGCGGTTCAATATTTATATTTTTTTCTTTGCTCCAAAAAACTGTATAAACTCCTTCAAATTTTTTAATATTTTTTCTAAAATTTTTTATATCAAAATTATTTATTTTTTCGATTTTTTTTTTTTTGATTTTTCTTCAATCCAGAACCTTTATTTTTTTCCATTTCTTTATTGTGTCGAATTGTTTCTTTTTCCATTTTTTCCTTATATTTACTATCTTTATAACTATCATACAATGCAACTATAGCTGGAGTGGCTACTGCTGCAGCTTCTATAAAAGGTAAAATTAAAGGTAAAAATCCCCCTTCTTTTTTTCTAATTTGCTTTGGAGTAATCTCTAACCTTACTCCAGATTTTTTTTCCTTACTGTTTTTTAATTTATCTATTTGATTTTGATCTAAATAAAAAATATTTTCTCCTTTATATATTTTATTACTAGCAATTTGAATTATTGCATTAGTATTATTTTTACAAGCTTCAGCCAGCTTTTTTTTCTGGTTTTCAGTTAATTTAAAATACATTTTATTATACAAAATATTAAAATTTTATTCAAATATTAAATTCATTCCTAAACGTCTTTTTCCTTTCATTGCATATGTAGTAAAAAGAGCTGGAATTTTTTCATATATAGAACTATCAGGAGCATCAAATCTTTCCATTGCTTTTTGTTCTAAAATTTTATCAGCTTCATGTCTTGTTTTAGTATCTTTATGATCTCTATAAAAATAATCATGATCTCTTGCAGCTTCGTCTAATTTGTTTATAGGTTTTTTATTTTTTTCTAATTTTGTTCCTGGCCCTAAGTAATTATAACCAGGCCAATGCAATTCAGGCAAATATGTACAATTCAAAAAATCATTAATAAATCCTGAACCTTTTATAATTTTCTTTGGTAAACATGAAACATATGAAAACAAATAATCTGCACCATTGGGAATATCAATTATGTTTTCCATTTCTCTAATACAAATATTAAGAATATTAAGTTTTTCATCATGATAAATATTATTTCCTTTTCTTTTTTCATTTGATATAAAATATATTTTTTTTACTATGGAATCTATTGGTATTTTTACAACTTCTTTTGGTAAGTTTGTTACATATAGTAATAAATATTCAATACCTTTAGGAGTATCAATAATTTTTTCCAGACTTGTTTTACATAAACGAAGAATACCAAGTTTTTCATTATGAAAATTATTATTTCCTGCTCTTTCTTCTGCAGACATAAGTTGTAATCTATCTGTTAACTGTTTCATATTATTAATATAATGATATTCAATATGATCATCTGTGTATTTTACTAAACCATCTCCTGTTGGTTTTGTTTTTGTTTTTTTATTTTAGATAATTTCTTTCCAAATATCGCTAATCATTGATATATATTTTGCTCCTCCACCTGATTTAGCTCTTCCTGTCGATTTATCATTGTTTTGATATATAGAATCAGTTTCAATTAACATTTTTTTATATATTTCAAAATCATCATTTGTATAACATTCAGGTCTGGTAACATCTGTATGTGTCAATAATCTCCACAAACCTGTCGTTCCTTCATATTTTTTTCCATTTAAAAATATATCATCATTTTCAAATGTTATTATACATTTCCCAAACATGTATTCTTCAATTTTCTCATCATAATATATTCCAAAACAGTTCTTATCTTTTACTGTTGGTACATATTTTGTAGCAATAGGACCTAATTTTATAGTATTTTTAAGCATTGGGGAATTAGTTATTGATTTTTTACCAGAATTTTTTGGTGTTCCAAAAGTCTCTTCTGTACTCATTAATCTTTGTAATTCTGGATTTCTTGGTTTATAAGGAGTAGGTATTATCATTTTTTGAATATCATTATCAGTTTTAATAGCAACCTCTTTAACATCATTAACAGATGATTCAACATTTGATAATGCTTTTAATATTGGTTCATAATGTTTTACTTTTTCTTCTGAATTATATTTATCGTTTAAAATTGATTTTCTATAGTTATTTTGTAATTGTTTTTTTATATTAATTATGTTTTTTAACTCTGTTGGTGAAGATTGGTGAATATTTAATTTTTCAATATTATTTTCACCTTCATCTTCATCTTTTTTTATAACATTTAATTTTTTTTCTTTTTGTTCTAAATCTGATTTTTTATAAGTTTTTTGTAAATTTTGTTTAATATGAATTATTTTTTTCATTATTTCTGTTTCGTTTTCTAAATTAGTTCCTTTCTTAAAATTGTTTTGTGTTTCTGATGGCTCCTTCATAAATGTAACTTTTAAATTTTTCTTTTTAATTTATTTTGAATTTGTGTAATATCCATTTATTACACAAAAAAAATAAAAAAACATTATCATCGTTCATCGATATTTAAAATATCATTACCTTTATTGTCATAGATTAAATTTTTTATTAAGTCTATTGTTATAAAACCATATGTTTTAATTTTATTTTTTTTATCATATGTTTTACAATAAGTTCTACAAATTTCTTTAAATTTTTCTAATGGTATTATTTTGCTAATCAAATCGGACCATATTTTTTCAATATAATAATTTGACTGATTAAAAACAATTAAAACATTCAAATTATTTCTTATTGTTTTTATGTCTACTGAAGTATAATTTTGTGTTAAATAAATAACACTAATATTTTTTGATCTCGATCTTATAAAATATTCTTTTATCAACTTTTGATTTTCTAAAAGAAAATCATCAAAAACCACTAAACTATTGGGTTCACAATCATCTACAGATATTATATCATCATTAGAAAAATGAGTGATTATAGAAGGTATGTCATCAAATATTTTTTTTAATTTTTTATAGACTGGTTGATCAATATTTTTTGTAAACAAATATAGATTTAAATATGGTATCCAATAATTTATAATCAGATTATACAACAGAGTTGTTTTACCACAACCCGATGGTCCTACTAATAAACCACGTGAAGGTATTTCAAATAAAGATTGTTCTTTATTTTCATCTTCAATAACTTTTTTTACTATAACTTTATTCATTTATTAAAAAAAATATATATATTTGCTATTATAAACAATAATGTATAATATTTTTAAAAAATATGATCAACATATTGAAAGAGCTCAATATAAAACTTTTTTACCTATGAATAATTCACAACTTAATACACCTAATAAAACTATAACTTTTAGAATAGATTGTATGGATGATTTTCTGAATATTGCAAATACAAAATTTTTCATTTATGGTAGATATTTGCAAAAAGATGGAAAAGATTATCCTAAAGTAACAAAAATACAACTAATCGATAATTTTGTTGCATATTTATTTTCTAATATTATAGTTAAAAAAAATGGTAAAGTACTGGATGAATGTGAATATGTAGGAATTACTAGTACAATTAAAGGTGTGGTAAGTTATTTAGTAGATCAAAATGGACCAACTATAAACTCAGGATTTGCAAGCAAATTTGAAGGCGGAGGTTATTTTAATGCTATGGGTAAACTATCACAATTTGGGTTAGGATTTTTTAAAGACGTAAAATGTCCGGTTTTCAAAGGTGATATGGAAATAATTTTTACAAGAAATACAGATGATGATGCTTTGTTAAAAAAAGTTATAACAGGAACAGAAGATGGAAAGATTATTATTGAAGAATTTACACTTCAAATTCCAATTATTGAATATGGAGTTCATAAAGTTTTATTGATAAATGAGTTAACAAAATTGTCTCAAGAAAAATTATATACTTTTATTTTTAGATCATGGCAAAATATTGAAGAAAGAAATATATCAGGAAAAACTATAAAACTCGATTTATCAAATCAAAATCGAAGTTCTAATTCTCCTAAGTTTGCAGGTGTAGTATTTCAAACAAACAAATTAAATACACAAGATCATGATCCTTGCGAATTTGATCATTGTAATGTAAAAAATTATTGGTTTGAAATAAATGGAAAACGTTATCCTGAAGAAACTCAAGATCTAGATTTTAAGAATGATAAATTTTGTGTAGCTTATGAAAGTTTGATGGAGTATAAAAGAAATTATCTTAAAAATCATCAAGAACATCCGTTAATGTATAATAATCCAAACGATTTTAAAAAATTTAGAGCAATATATCTTGTTAACTTGAGTAGACAACCAACAAATATTTCTGCAACTAAGAAAAATATTATTTTACATGTTGATTTAAATGAAGATTTACCTAAAAACACAATTTGTTATGTTTTTTTCGTCAGAGAAGATGAATTTTTATTTGATATTGAAAAAGGTACAATTGAAGAATCTTTTAGTGATTAAATAATGTTTTTTTTTTTTTCAATAGAAATATTTCTATTGAAAAATATTTTTATATTTATATTTATTTTGTTTTTTCTTAAATTAGATCAAGATTAACAATAAAATCATCAAAATTAACAACGTTATTATTTTGATCAATAATATTTATTTCTATCTTTTGAATAGTGCGTACATTTACTTGTCTGTAAATTATTGGATTAGATCTTATAAAAAGATTATTAGAATCATAATAAAAAACAAACAAAAGTTCATCTTCGATAATCTTTTCATTAATAGATGAAACAGATTTTTCAATTATGTTGCAATGTACTTCTAATAATTGTTTATTTATATTATTATTATTTAATATATCTTTTTCTCCTACATGTGTATATAAATAATCATTACCAATCCCTAAACTTAATTGTAAATTTTTGTCTAATAAAAAATAATTTTTTGAACTTAATGAAATAAAATTATTATCATTTTGTAATTTGATAGTCGAAGGTAATAAACTTGTTAATTGTTCAATTGAATAGTTTCCATTTATTTCTGTTTTATTAATTATTTCTTCAGGTCCAATTATTTCATTACTTTGAGTAAATATAGCACCACTTATATTTTTTAAAAAACCTTGTGTATACAATTTTGGTTCATTAACACCTACATACATACGATCTACATTATTTAAAATATATGAAGACAAATTAGGTGCAGTATCAATATAAAACATTCCTAAACATTTTAATAAATCATTATCAAAATTATATTTATAATTAGTACTAATATTTAATACATTTTTTTTAAATATAAGTTTTGTGTTATCATAATTTTTATCACAATTCAATATTGTTTCTAATTCTTTTATTGAATAAATACCAATAGGTATTTTATAAATTGATTTATCTTTATCTACTGTAAATGTATATTCTTTATCAATATTTATATATTTTTCATCGGGAGTAGGTATATACATTGTTTTATTACCAACTAATGAAAAATCAAATGTTGTGTTTGGAAAACCTAAATATTCTTTCAATTTTTCATCTAAATTATAATAACATGGGGATTTAATTTGAATTTTTTTATTTTCAAATGATAAAAATACCGGTTCAATTTGTTTATTTAAATTTGAAATAGTATATTTATCTTTTTTTATATGTACTACTCTACTATCAATTTTTATTTTACAGTCTGTTTCAATATTTATCAAATTTAACTCTTTTAAAAACATTGATTCGAGACCTATTTTAAAATTATTATTAGCATTGAATTTTGGATGTGATAACCTAATGCAGCCGTTTTTAACTTTTATAAATACCATTTATAAAAGTAAATTTATTTTTTATTCAAATTTAATAACATGCATTTTTTTACCATTTTTTAATTTTTTTTCATTATAAATAAGATTAAATTTAATTTTTGAATTTTTGTCATTATACATTGTTATTTGTTCTTCTGTAAATTCGTTTGTATATCTATCAGGTAAAGTTAATAAATCATCATCGTTTAATACAACAGATAATCTTTTACCAAACATTGTATCAATTTTTTTAAAACATTTTACTACGTACGGTTTTCCTTGTTCCAAATCACTACATTTTATAAAATTATGTTCATTGTTGATTTTATTTAAAGTTGCTTTAAAGTTTTCCATTTCCATTTCTTATTTATATAAGTAAATATATATTTTTTTTTAATAAAAATTTTTTTTTCAAAACAACGTAACAACGTAACAACGTAGATGTTCAACGTAACAACGTAGATGTTCAACGTAAGACGTTGGACGTTGGACGTTGGACGTTTTACGAAACAATTAAATATTATTATTTTTTCGTTCTATTTTATTTGTAATAATATTATAATGTATAGCAAACATATTATTATCATTATAGCGATAAATTTTATTCGTTTTTTTTTTTTTTCGTTATCTAATATATAGAATGACAATAATACTTATTGTATACATTTACAGGGTGTCATCATAGTACTTTGATATTTTTTTTATTTAAATAGTGTTTGTTATACAATTAAACTTGTCCGAGTATTGTGGCGCAGTGGGAAAGGCGTGTGTTTTGAGAGTGAACATAGCTGGATCGAATCATGTAGTGGGAGTTTAGCGCTGAACTCTCATCACTGATTTGGTTCAACTATGTTCATAATCGTAGTAGGTTCCAAACCGGATGGGAAGCATTCTCCTGATGATTATAGCACTGTGGACAATGTGTAGTTTGTTCATTAGTATGCATTACCGATGGACTGCTGCTGTGGTACAGTCTATGTTGTCATTACAATGTTCCCCCCCCCATCTGGTCCCTGGAGTCTATAAATAAATACCGCCCCCCCATTGTGTTGATACGATGAAGACTTGATATCTTAGTAGTTCTGTTGTACAGATGTCTGTAAAAAAGTGAGAGGAAAAAATAAAAAAAAGCTGGCCAGCTCAGATATCTGTACAACAGGACTACTTTTGCATTTTTTTATCATTTTTTTTTTTATTATTATTATTATTATTTTGAATTCTAGTATTTCATTTAATATTTGATATTTTCAAGTCGGAACAGCACAGATATGATTTATATGCTTATCTGCATTACATATTAAAAGTTTACCCCCTACTTCATATTTTTCAGTTAAGTATAAATCCGATGCTATTTATGTTAGAATGTTCATTTTTACATAAAACGTTTTTGATTTTAATTCTTTAAAAGTCCCCCTCATAGTCTCATAGTGTAAAATCATTTTCAAAAATTTTTAAATTTTTTAAATTTTTTTTTAATAGAACAATTCTATTAAAAATCTGATGATTCAATATAATTATATTCTAATCATTTTGGAATCGGAATCTGTACCTCCCATACCAAGGCTACATATTTTTATATTTCCTAAATCTTGAACAACACAAATATCATGGAGATATTTAAAATAAAAAGTATCGGTTGTAATTATTAAATCATTAGCTATCTTACAAATTTCGAGCCATGTTGGTGATTCTAGTAATGTAGAAGCATACAATTTTCCATTTCCAGAAATATTGTTACCATTATCGACAATTAAAATATTTCCTTTAATAGGAATTGTATTTAGATTATATTTCATTATTTTAATATTTTTTTTATTATTATTTTCATAGTATTCATATTTACAAAAATGTACATAACATTTATTATTTAATATAGAGTTTCTTATCTCGTTTTGCATTTCATTTTGTTGTAATTTATTAAAATCTTTGATAGTTGTATCCATTGTTTATTATACATTTCAATTCCTTTAACTAAGGTATTCAATTATGATAGATTGATTGGAAATAGTTTTTTCTGATCTTTTTATTTTGATATTTTGAATATTTATTTTCTGATCTTTTTATAATCTATTATGTTAATATTTATTTTGTGTTCTTTTTGTGTTTAATAGCATTTTGTGTTCTATTTCTGATAATTATGATAAAGTGTGAAGTTTGTGATGATTTTCTGATTAAAAACATTTTTCTGATCTTTTGTGTTTAAAATCAATCTTGTGATCTTTTTGTGTTTAAAATCAATCTTGTGATCTTTTTGTGATTAAAAACATTTTTCTGATCTTTTTGTGTTTAAAATCAATCTTGTGATCTTTTTGTGTTTAAAATCAATCTTGTGATCTATTTCTGATAATTATGATAAAGTGTACCAGAGTGCCCCACCTACTACTAACAATTTTTTATACAAAAAATATTATTTTAACTGAGTTATATTGGTAGTAGTATTAATAATAAAAAAAATAAAAAAACATAATATAATAACAATATAAAAATTGAAAATGTATTGACACGTGTAGGTAATTAAAATAATATTATAATAAAACTTTTTAGCAGTCTTACATGTGCATTATAATAATATTATGTCTACATGTGTAGAATATAATTTGAAATATATTATAATAAACTAGTACATCGAACAAACTATCCTTTAAAGGATATAACATTAACAACATTTATAAATTTAACAAACAATTGTTTATAAAAAAAATATTGTTTTAACTGAGTTACATTGGTAATAGTATTAATAATAAAAAAAGCGGGTAAGTGAGTATTGCTCTGCTGTACATTAGGGGGTGGGGTGGACTTCGGACTAAGGTAGGTTAAATTTGAATGCAATGATAGGTATCATTGTATACGAAAAACTATTCTGAACGGAGATGATTTGTCAGTCTAGGATATATTATATTTAAATATTATCATATATTCTATTTTGAAACAAATTCAAACATTTAAGTATAAAAGTTTCAAGATCTTACGTGAAGTAATTTTTAAAAATAACAAAAATCGAAAATTATTTAGTAGTAAAACGTTATTTTACACGTGTATTTTTGATTTCAAATTAAAATTAAAACTTTAAACACTCGTAAAATTGTTTAAATTAAATAATCCTCAAACTTTTTTATAATTATTCTAAGCTTAACTTATGGACAGCATAGTATTAAATTTTCAATTCTTAGCTTTTGATAGTAAAATATTTATAAATTTTTAACTACCAAATAGTGAAAAATGTTCATGATTTTGACGAATTTTTGTCAATATTTGAACTTCAAATGCTAATAAAAAAAAATTGTGCCTATGTATTTTTATAATTTTTGAATGAGAGTTAGAACAAGTTATGAGGACCCTTTAATTAAATTTTCAAGTAATTTGTCCCAGCTAATAGAAAAATGTAACGTCTACTGGTTTCGCACGTGTGTATTTTTCTTTTGTGGCATACGCATACAGCATAATTATACCTTTTATAGATTTATCAATTATCTCGTTGTATTCTTTCTTATTGCATATCTAGATCATTAGAAGAAATACTATTCCAAATTTCAAGTTCATACGTTTAGTAGTTTTTGAGATGTAGCTATGAATGAGTGAGTGGTATTTGCTTAAATATAAATATATTATTATATAGATCATAGATGAATATTATTTTTTTTTTTAAGAAAAATTAAGTTTTCTACTTAATACCTAGAATTGTAAAATTACTGCATATATAAAAAAAAACGAATTTTAATTTTAATTTAAAAACATTATAATTATTTATTAATGATTATTTTATTTAAAATTTATCTGACATCTAAGATTTTACCAATTTTGAATGTTTTTTTAAATGTTTATTTTGTTTTTTTTCGTTATTGTTTTCTAATACTGCATGTTGACGCATCCTCATTGTTAAGTAATAAGTTATAATATTAGTTAATATTTCATTTTTATGTTGAAAACAGGGAAAAGATAAAAGATGAGAACTGTTTTGCATAATATCTTCAATGCAGCAATTAAAAACATCTTCATTATTCAAAAACTTTTCAAATGAGTTTTCTATTGAAGAAATTAAATTGAAAAGTCCTTGGTTTTGATGAGTTAATCTTCCTTTTGATTTAATATTTGTGAAAGTTGCTTCTTGTGTGGTTGAAGAATTGCCTATAAATCATTTAACATTTATATTTATATTAATTTATAACTGTATTATTTTACAATTTTATCTTTTAGTATATAGAATTTTAATGAATTAATGGAATAATATAAGTAAACTTGCCTGCTACAATCGCTAAAGCACATTCTTTACATTTTGTATATTTTATAATTTGTTTACTAACATAACCACAAATGTAATAGCACACACAATCTTTCACTGATGATTTTGTGTAATCATGATCAAAAATATCTTCTGCTTCCCATACACCTTAATCTATTAAGGTACCTATCTAGTTTTATTGATATTTTTTTTATTTTATCTTCCCTTACAGATGAATCAGTATCAACAATTTGTTTTATATCAGATAATGTAATTTTAGGTGCTGATGTTTCTAAAATAGTACAGTTTCCAGATTTTGGTGACTTCAAAATGGAATAGGATGCTAATATCTTATAGATATGTATAAATGTTGGAGTGGTAGGATGATCATTTGGACCTGATGCCTGACGAACCATTCCAAAAAATTGCTGAAAGTAAATAAATTTTTATTTTGAAATAGGTATTTGTATCAATCTTGAACTTAGACTTTGTTCATCGTATCAATATATTACTTCTAATCTATCTTGGTTCATTTTATTCGATAACACATATCAATATCCTGACTTCAGTAAATATTTAGATACCTAGTTCAATGGTTGACTTCATTGTAACGCGTAATCCATCAGCTGTTGGTTTTGTTAAAAATTCTGATTCCATAATTTTGTGATCCAATAAATTCTGTTCTCATGAATTAATAAATGTTATTGCATTTTCTAAAACCTTATATAAAACTTTTTTTGACAAAATATTCTATTGTGAAATATTTACAAACATAAATACTTTAAAATCATCAGAATTTTGTCTTATACCCTCAGCTGGAAATTTTCTATTTAATGCGTCAAAAATATTATTAAATAAATTTGAAAATTTTTCAGTTTCTTGACTATTTTTGAGTTCTGTTACTTTTTGATACTCTCTATAGTATTTTAAGCCTACTGCAATGGAATTACTAAAAATCTGTTAAAAAAACATAGGAATATAATAATAATGTAATATAAAATATAAAAAAAATTATAGGTAGGTAGGTACCTAATAGAATATATAATTATATAGGTAGTAAAAAAAATATATATATATTTCTTTAATAATTTAACCTGAGCCGCTAGTTTTACATTCATTTTTGAAAAACTATCCAAGTACAAATGCCGTTTAGTTAATTTTGGACAAATTCTATTTGAAATTTGTTTCATGTCGTAATTGTGTAATATTTCATAATGAGACCAACTAATTAACTCATTTTCAGGAGATACCTTAAAGTAAATTGTATAAAAAATTATTTGCTGAATACTATAGGGAGTTATTTTACATGTGTTACAAACGTACTCTTAATGTTTGTTTGTTATATAATCTATTTCGTACTGTTTTTAACAAATGCGGAGCATCTGAAAAAAAATAGATTCTCCGTTTCCTATTCGTTGAGTGTATGATACTATTTTTAAGATTATCTTTTGTTCCACTTATACCAAATTCTTTCCACAATTTTCTATTCGAAGAGCCACCATCAGAAACAATACCATCTATCATAACCCCAGCATTTTCAAGTAATGATATTGTCTTTATAACTAATTGTGTGAGTACAATACCTGATAAACATATTATACATATGAAATTAATATAATTATTATTTAGTTACCATTTTAGTTACCATTCACTGGTCAAAATTGAACAAAATACTGCAATAGGCTGAGTAATGTTTGATCCAAGACTTTGATACATCATAACGAGCCCATGATCTGCCTTTTCACCAGTATTCAAAGTAGGCTCATCATTACCAAAATTTTCTAACCCTGAATAAGTTAGGGTCTTTGAGTTTATACTTATACTTTGACGTAAGAAAATTTCATCAAATAAAAGCATTCCGTGTTTTTCATTTTTATTTAATAAAGATATCTTTTTTTTAAATATTTTAAAAAAATTGTCATCAAAACCACAGTTTGTTTTCATCATTGATAAATATCTACGAATACTTCTCGATGATGATAATGGCAATATACCCTGGTTTCTTAAAAAGTTATAAGTTGAAGATGATCTATATAAATATATTGATGAAAGCTATTAATATAATGATAAATAATATGAATAATAATATCATGATAAATTAATTATATAATTTATAATATTAATATAATAAATATCTTACCTAATATGAAACAGAATACATAAAAGTAACTAATTCTTGGAGTATCTTTTGTTTACTGGTTTAACTTTACTGGTGTTTAACATTTCTTGTATAAGTATTTGTTGTGGTTCGCTTAATTTATTATTTTCATATATCTTTTTAAATGAATCATCACATAAATGCTTCATTTTATTTTGTAAATTAGATAGTGTACAATTCAGTTTTTCAATTTTGTTTTTTAATCTATTAACAAATTTTTATAATATCAAAATATTGTAAAGATATATTTTTTTATTCCATCTATTTCTTACCTATAATTATATTTCTGTGTTACATGTCTATTTATTTGTAATTTGTGCAGAACTTTAAGTTTATTTGGAGTAAGTGTTGATTTTTGACTTCAGCCCCTCTTTGAATAGGGAATTGAATCTAGTTGGTACTTTAGAGGGGTCAAAATTAAAATTTTCTAATAGTTTTCAAAAAAATCGAGAAAAACAAAAAAAAAAATGACAGAAAAATGGAAATTTTACGGAAAAACCACTTTTCGACAAAATCGATTTTTTGATTTTGCTGTAACTCAAAAACAAATCATTGTAAATACTTGAAATTTTCACCAAATGTTTATATTATGGTTATCTCTTAACAGTTAAATTTTCAAAATATTTTGACCATTTTTAAGCTACTTATAGACAATTGAAATTTTCGACTTTTCTAAGTTTTTTTCTTCAAATGCCGATAAAAATTTTTTGGGTGGCCAGAAAATCTTGAAAATTTAATGCAAGGTTTCTTATAAGTTGTTCTTAAAGTGATAAAAAAAAAATCCGAAATCGTTAGTCACAATTTTTTTTATAAGTGCTTAAAGTTCGAATTTATACGAAATATGTCAAAATTACAATTAAAAACTTACATTCAAAAACAATATCACGCCACCGGAACAGGCCACTATTATAGGCATTTCATTGGCTAGCACCAAAGCTAGCACCACAATCACCTTCCTATTGACGTCATTCGTCCTCTCCTTATCATAGCATGTTCCACATAAATAGGAGCCCTGATCACCCAGAGCTCCAGAGACTGTACAGCCGTCGAGCTATAGTCATTCCCAGTTTTATGTACTTGTATGAGTCGCGGACTTTGTAACAGCCGCATCGCCGCTTATACGATTACTTCCCAGTTATAGACTATTTTAAATACTTTCTCTCCGGTAGATTTACATACAGTAGATTTGTCGAAAAACCTTTATACTAATTATAAGTTAACTTTCAATAAACAGTTATTATTTTACAAAGTGTTAACTTTATTTATACTTATTATAATCAACCTCCACCTTCTACGTTGAATCAGAACGACACGTGCCACCGTCGTAAAAGAAGTATTTGCAGTAACCGAGTGGTGACAGCACGAGTACGAGGTTACTACACATAGAAGAAGCCAAAATGGCATTCAAAATTGTGACAGGAATAATCGTTTATACCCAAAGCCTATTTTAAGTAAAAATTTTTAGTATTATTAGTGAGGACAGTACTTTTTCTTTTATATATTAGATATGTATACAGGGTGATTTTTTTATCGAAGAACACTCATTATTTCAAAAAGTATTAACTTTTTTCAATTTTTTTTTTTTCAAAATTTTTAGTTTTATGCTTTTCTAAAACTATGTAAAATTTTTATTTTTTTCACTTAAATATTTAATAGTGAAATCACTATCAACTTTTGATTTTCAAATGGCAACCTATACTTAAAATGTTATAAAATAGTAGGAATATTTTTTTTATGAATTTTAACGTTTAAATTATTATTTTTCATTTAACCGTTCGCGAGTTATAGCTTTTCAAAGTTGGGCGGTTTTCGGTTTTAATTTCTAAAGACCAGTAGTCACATGGGTAATAAATAATAATAATAGGTACATATTTTCACATGTAATAAACTCGTTATCGACTATCGTTCAACACAGTAATGATAATGAACTTTGTACCTGTAGGTTACAAATTAATTGTTATAACTAATTTAAATAATAATTAATAACCAGATTAAAGTTTTGATAAGAAAATAAATGAGTTGTGGAAATGGGGACAGTGAGTCGTCTGAAGGTCTACCACTGTTAACATTTTTCGGACAAGTGCTTATCACTCAAAAAAAATATAATTATAATTTTAAAATATTTTATGTTGGTAATAAATTTTACATGACTATTTTATATTCTGAACGGAGTGATGAATGTATTGGTTTTACAATGATGTGTGTCTGACGACAACATTTGGAGCAGTAATATTGCTTCAATTTTTGACTTCAGCCCATCTTTGAAAAGGAAATTGAATCTAGTTGGTACTTTGGGGAGGTCAAAAGTTTCAATATTTTTCAAATGCATCGGGAAAAACCCTAAAAAAGTAACGGAAAAACGGGATTTTTTACGCAAAACCAGTTTTCGACCAAATCGACTAAATATATGGTTGTAATTCAATATCTAATCATTATAAATACTTGAAATTTTGACCAAATGTTTATGTAAGTGTTCTCTATACACCGTTAAATTTTCAAAGTATTTTAAACTTTTTTGAGCAATTTGTAGACAATTGAAATTTTCAGTTTTTTTAAGTATTTTTTTTTTAAATAACTATAAAAAATTTTTGGCTGGCAAAAAAATCTTTAAAATTTAATACAAGGTTAATTATGAGTTGTTCTCATTGTAGCTGAAAAAAAATTAAAAATCGTTGATTACAATTTTTTTTATAAGCGTTTATAGTTCAAATTTTTACGAAATATGTCAAAATCGTGAAAATTTGCAAGTAATTTTGAAGTTTAAAAATTATAAAAATTTTTGTGTTTATATCTAAGAATAAAAAATTTAACACTAAGTTTTACATAAGTTTTCCTTCAAGTAGCTATAGAGAAAAATCGAAGCATCATTATAGGAAAAATTTTAAGTGCGTTAGAATTTTAAATTTTTACCAAATAGCGTATCGACAACAATTTATCCTCAAACGATTTTAAATATTTGTTGTTTTTCAAATAGTTTAAGTGGTAAATACTTGAAAATTTCAACAGTTATTTAGATTGGCATTTTCTTCACATGATTTGATTTTCTTAATATTTTGACTTTTTTTGAGCAATTTATAGATAACTGAAATTTTCAATTTTCCTAAGAGTTTTTTTTTGAAATGTCGATAACATCTTTTTGGCGGAGTCAAAATATTTGAAAAATAAATACAAAGTTCCTCATAAGTTATTCTTATGGCGATAAAAAAATTATAAGAATATATAGGTACTATTTTTTTTTATTTGCATTAATTGAAGTTCAAATTTTGACAAATATTCGTCAAAATCATGAATATTTTTAACTATTTGGTAGTTAAAAATTTATAAATATTTTACTATCAAAAGCTAAGAATTTAAAATTTAATACTATGCTGTCCATAAGTTAAGCTTAGAATAATTAAAAAAAAGTTTGAGGATTATTCAATTAAAAAAATTTTACGATTGTTTAAAATTTTAATTTTAATTTGAAATCAAAAATACACGTGTAAAATAACGTTTTACAAATAAATAATTTTCGATTTTTGTATTTTTTAGACTTTTACTTAAATGTTTGAATTTGTTACAAAATAGAATATATGACAATATTTAAATATAATATATTCTAGACTGACAAATCATCTCCGTTCAGAATCGGTTTTCGTATACAATGATAATTGCATTCAAATTTAACCTACCCTAGTTCAAAGTCCACCCCACCCCTAATGTACAGCAGAGCGACATCCACTACCCGCTTTTTTTTTTATTAGCATTTAAAGTTCAATTTTTTACAAAAGACGTAAAAACAATGAAAATGTGCAAATTATTTCGAATTAGAAATTCATGAATATTTTACGTTTTAAATCTAGTATTTGAAAATTTAATAAAAGATTCCTCATAAGTTTGTTTATTTTTATTAAAAACAAAATTCTCTACCGAAATGTCAAATTAAATTTTTATGAGCGTTTGAAGTTGAAAATTTTTCGAAATTAGATAATCACTTGATTTCTAAAACGAATGACCTTATAAACACTTGGAATGTATACCATATGTATATTTACCAATTATTATACTTGATAAAATTTCCAAAATATTTTGACTCGTTTTTAGTTGATTACGAACATTTAAAATTTTAAAATTTAAGAGTCTGAGCGGAGCAATGAATGTATTGGTTTTACAATTGCTTTTTTTTTTTTTATTGAAGGTCAACATTTTAATTTCCCAATAGTTGCCCAGGAAAACAAAATAAAAAAAATCGGATTCTATCATAATTTAATGGTAGAATAATACGTATTACAGCGAAACGCAGAGTATGTTTCTTCTGTCTCTTTTCCCAAAAGGACATAGACCATTGGAAATGCCTAAATTGTAAAAGAAAAAAAAGCGGGTAAGTAGGTATCGCTCTGCTGTATATTAGGGGGTGGGGTGGACCTCAGATTATGGTAGGTTAAATTTGAATGCAATGATAGGTATCATTGTATACGAAAAACGATTCTGAACGAAGATGATTTGTCAGTTTAGGATATATTATATTTAAATATTGTCAAATATTCTATTTTGAAACAAATAGTATAGTTTTTATATGTTACTATGGTTACTATGGCCAACATTCGCATTATGAGCGTATGAAATTTAATTTAAATTTTGACATATTTCGTATAAATTCGAACTTTAAACACTTATAAAAAAAAATTGTGACTAACGATTTCGGATTTTTTTTTATCACTTTAAGAACAACTTATAAGAAACCTTGTATTAAATTTTCAAGATTTTCTGGCCACCCAAAAAATTTTTATCGGCATTTGAAGAAAAAAAAACTTAGAAAAGTCGAAAATTTCAATTGTCTATTAGTAGCTTAAAAATGGTCAAAATATTTTGAAAATTTAACTGTAAAGAGATAACCATAATATAAACATTTGGTGAAAATTTCAAGTATTTACAATAATTCGTTTTTGAGTTACAGCAAAATCAAAAAATCGATTTTGTCGAAAAGTGGTTTTTCCGTAAAATTTCCATTTTTCTGTCATTTTTTTTTTGTTTTTCTCGATTTTTTTGAAAACTATTAGAAAATTTTAATTTTGACCCCTCTAAAGTACCAACTAGATTCAATTCCCTATTCAAAGAGGGGCTGAAGTCAAAAATCGGAGCATTATTACTGCTCCAAATGTTGGAGTCAGACACAAAAAAAAAAAAACACACATCATAGTAAATGCAATACATTCATCACTTCGTTCAGAATCTAATTGAGAAAAAATGGGAATTTTTACGCAAAATCGATTTTGGTTTTTGGTGCAACTCTAAAAAAATGATCGAAAACGACGAAAACACATGAAATTTTTTCAAAATATTTTGATTTGTTATAATATTAAAAATTCAGTCACTTTTTTTATAAGCATTTCAAGTTAAAATATTAACAAAATACGCAAAAAATGAAAAAAATTTGCAAATTATTTTGAGCTATAATTCATAAAAAATGTTCTTTTTAAATCTGAGATTTAAAAATGTAATACAAGATTTCTTATAAGTTTGTCGACCTTTATCAAGAAAAAAAATGTTTACACGAAATTCACATTAAGTTTTTATTTAGGGTATGAATTTCATATTATTACAACATTGGATATTTATTATTTACTAGCCATTTCATAATAGCAATTAAGCATATCCATTTTTTCTTGATTTGAATAAGACATAATGTATTTATGTCAGTTGAAGGCACTTGACTGTTTATTTATACAGAAAACAAATTTAAAACTAATAGTTAAATATTATTGTCTATTTGTCTGACAAAATGTTTAAGATGTATGATTTATATTAATACCATGAAATGATACTATTTGAAATTCTCTTTAAGGTAAGTATAGAAAAAAAAATTAATTTCACAATAATTTATTGAATAAATTAAAATTATACATACATGTACATTGTACACATAATTAAGTAATTATAATGTGCATATAAATATTAATATAATAAGTATAAGTATAATATAAATTAATTTTCATTAAAATTATAAAAAAAAACAATTGATTAAATGATAAAAATACAATTTACCTTATATTGTTTAGCAATCAGCATATTTTTCATTATACAGTTAATTTTAGAACAAGACATATTTATAAATTTAATGATTAGGCAATTCACGACGAGTCAAGTATACATATAATCGTTATTTTATAACCCTTTAGCGGGCAATGGGAAATATATTTCCCACCAAAAAAATTAAAATCTTGAAGGTTCTGTCTCAGTAACTCATCAGTAGAGCGCGCTACTAGAGCAAATGTAAATAAATCACTAAACTCAGAATATTATATACTTTATATTTCATATATTTTTTATTTTTTTCTTTATTTAGTTTTTTTTACACGATTTAAAATTTTATTATTTTTTTTTTTTGTATTTTTCCCCATTGCACTATAAAGGGCATCATAATTCAAGTCATTAGGGCCCGATTTTTAACAAAATGTATATTTTTTCACTTAAAATAATTCTGATTAAATATTGATCAACATTTCCTAATTTCTAAATTCTATTTCTATAATTAGTATTATCTTAATGCATATCTAAATAATATATAACATTATAATGATAATTATAATACCTATTGGGTGATGGATACAAGTTCAATATGTTAAAATATTATAAAATTAAGTAAAATAATTTTAACTTAGCTCAGTTATACATATATAAATTTATAATTCTCTTTATTCATGACATTTCAATTTTTTCATAGTAAATAAATCTTTAAATACTTTATATATATTTTTAAATATTTATACATATTAATATGTATAATATTCACAAACAATAACATATATTATATTGTTAATGCATAAATATGTTCATATCCTTAAATTAATTGTTTCTATTAAAAACCGGGCCCTAGTAACAATAATTCCAACAGTTTTCAAAAAAATCGAGAAAAACAAAAAAAAAAAATGACAGAAAAACGGGAATATTTACGCAAAACCGGTTTTTGACTAAATCGAATTTTTTATTTTGCTAAAACTCAAAAAATAATCGATGTAAATACTTGAAATTTTCACCAAATGTTTATATTATGGTTATCTCTTTACAGTTAAATTTTCAAAATATTTTGACCATTTTTAAGCTACTTATAGACAATTGAAATTTTTGACTTTTCTAAGTTTTTTTTCTTCAAATGCCGATAAAAATTTTTTGGGTGGCCAGAAAATCTTGAAAATTGAATACAACGTTTATTATAAGTTGTTCTTAAAGTAATAAAAGAAAATCCGAAATCGTTAGTCACAATTTTTTTTTATAAGTGCCTAAAGTTCGAATTTATACGAAATATGTCAAAATTGCGAAAATTTGCAAGTAATTTTGTGGTTGAAAAATTGTAAAATTTTTTTCTTTTACAACTAAGTTTTGAAAATTTGGTACAAGGTTCTCCATAGATTTTCTTCAAATATCTGTGAAAAAAACTCTACCGGATTCAGAAAAAAAATTTTTATGAGTGTTTGAAATTTAAATTTTTACAAAACCGCATTAAATAACGGTTTAGCCTCAAATGATTTTTGATATTTGTTGTTATTCAAACATTATAAGTCGTAAATACTTGAAAATTTTACAAGTTATTTAGATTTCCATTTTCTTTACGTGATTTGATTTTCAAAACATTTTGACTTTTTTTGAGCTATTTATTAGCATTTGAAATTTTCATTTTTTTTTATTTTTTTTTTATAAATGTTGATAAAAAAAATTTTGCTGGGACAAATTACTTGAAAATTTAATTTAAGGGTCCACATAACTTATTCTAACTCTCATTCAAAAATTATATAAATACATAGGCACAATTTTTTTTTATTAGCATTTGAAGTTCAAATATTGACAAAAATTCGTCAAAATCATGAATATTTTTCACTATTTGGTAGTTAAAAATTTATAAATATTTTTCTATCAAAAGCTAAGAATTGAAAATTATTATTATTTGATCACAATAAAACTGAAAACGTTAGAATATGTTTACAATGATGACATGTAGATCGTAAGTCGTAACAATACAAATTAAATATATTATAAGTACGAAGTAGCCAAGTAGGTAATAATGAATAAAAACATTATCAAACAAAATTACATTTAGATGTATTATTTAAAAATAAATAAGTAATATTTAAACTTCAGGAATATTACATCATAGTTATGCAAATATACGTGTATGCACTTTTGAATTTCCAAGTATTTCCCAAAGTGGGGGGGGGGCTGGGGACACGTGCAAATCAGAAAAATGAGTATTGCGAAGCAACGGATGACGGTAGAGCTGCGGGGCCAGGCGTGCAAATACATGCTAATTGCATGCTAAATATTGGCGTAAAAAAAAATTTGAAAAAAAGTTCTTGTGATGTGTGGGGGGGTCGGAGACATGTGTCTACAGCCCCCCACCTATTTTTTGATACCATACCTAATTAAAACGCATGCAAATTACAAAAATTAGCATGCAAATACATGCTAATTGCATGCTAATTATTTGCCAATAAAAAATTGGAAAATTCTTAAGTGGGGGGGCTGGAGACACGTACGTATTTTATTTTGTAAATATATTGTTTATAATTTATAGTTCATTTTTTAAAGTTAATTTATTCTACAGTATACCATTTCATTTTTCCTTTATTACCTATATGGCTATATCCTTGAGTATAGAATGTGCATCTAATATTATTCATCTTCTCTCTTGGAAGTTGGGTGAAATAAAAGATAAAATTATGTGTCTTCCACTGACTAATAGTAATGTTTTTATAACTTTGCCTTTATTGCATACTCAGTAAATTAATAAATATTTTATAATTTAAAATTATAAAACCCAACCTATACATATATATTAAATTTTATTTTGTAAATATATTGTTTATAATTTATAATTCATTTTTTAAAGTTAATTTATTACACAATATAGTATTCTTGTTATCCTTTATTATATCCTTTATTAAGAGTGCTGCACCTATATAAAGAATTTAATTTATTTATTAAATATTATTGAGGTGGGGTTAAGATAGGTAAGATTTTTTTACTTAAAATTAATAAAAATAGTTGATTAATACCTATTAATACTAATACCTATACTGTATTAACTTATTTAAAAAAATAATATTTAATTTGTTTAAATTCTTATCAATGTGTTGTAATTTTATAGGACTTGGTATGTTGTTATTTTTGTTGAAACCAACGAAGTTCAGCATGTTCCAAGCACATGGCTTATTAGTAAGGAAATTTGTTGGTTTCCATACATTCAAAAAGATAAAAAAAAGATGTATTTTTCTCTGTATCTCAAGACTCAAGTGTTAAATATGATAACTAAATGCACAACCCCAAACATGAAAGATGGTGCTAATTACGCTGTAAAATCAGTTGCTGGTCCATTTGGTAATAAGAATAATTTTACATTTTACTATTCAATTTTTTTCCTGATTATATCTCGATGAGTATACCATACCTATTATATCGATTACATGGTTTTTAGAAAAAGAAAGTAAATCAAAAAAATTGTCCAAAGCCTGGTCGGAACCAGACACATCAGATGATGATAATAGCTATCCAACTAAATCTCCGATAAGATCATCTCCTAAAAAAGAAAAAAGTAGTATGATTTTAGCGGTTCTAAAACCTAGCCCCTAGCCCTTAGCCCATGCGAGTGAACGCCACGCGCTGCCATTCCCCTCCATGCCGCGCGCTGCCATCCTCCACCATGCCGTGCCCCTCCCCTCCATTTCATTACATGCTGTGCATTAACCCTCCCCCATATCTAACGCTAAAATATAAACACTATACAATTCTTATAATTTAATTAAATATTATATACAACTAATTTAAAACAATATATTATTGATAAAACAACCTAGCTAGTTATTTAATAATACATTCGATAAACATAGTTTGTAATAGTTATCGACTCTTAAACATAAATTTCATTATTTTTTTTTTATGATTTCCCGATACGTTACATCGAAGTGAAAGTGTAAATGTATAGTATCACATATCGCTACCTAATAATATGACATTAGAAAAACACAGTTCTCACATCGTTAACGACTCGTTATAATATAGATACATGAAACATTGTACACTTCACACTTATGGTGAAATATTTTTGTTTACCTAAAACCAACGACTTAAGGTTTAGAAAGTTAGTTTGTGCGAGACCTAATTAGAAGCTATTATTTCAGCAATTTAAATGCTTATCCCAAAATAGTTGAAAATATTATCCGGATTAATCTTTTAATATGTTAAATTACTAGATAATATTTTACCAATCCATGGCCTAAAATGCTTACATTACCTAAGTATATTAGAAATAAATAATCACCTAATACTGTAATTCTTAATATTCAACGTCTCCAATCGTATACTACACAGTACACAAATGATTATCGTTCCGTTTTATATTCAAAGTATTTATTAAATTAAGTATAAACTAACTTTTTTCTTTATTTCGTTTTCATTTCAAACATTATCAATATTGCTAAATGCACGCAGTGCTCATCTGAATTTACACGTAAAGACAATTTGGTTGCCCACCAAAAGAAACACGATGGTGTACGTTTTTCATGCACTATGTGTGTTAAAACATTCAATAACAAGTCTCACTGTAATAGACACATAAAAAATGTTCACGGTATGTATAATTTAATTATTTTCAACAATCGATTTTTCGCAAATAATTAGTTACTTTATTTTAAAAGGCATTGCTGGTGCCCAACCTACTCAACAAAACAAAAATGTTCAACCAACTCAATCACAATGTGATGGAAAAGCGATTACATCACAAATCATCGCTTCAAACACTCCGACGGTTGCATTAACCAACAGTCAAACTATACAAAATATGGGTTTATCAAATGAAGCATCCAACGATTTATACAATAACGATGGTGATAATCGTACAATAATCATGGATGAACTTGAGAACACTGACTTGGCTGATACTATACAAGGTTGGTCCAATTATAATATTATTTACACAGCGTAGGTTCATATAGTAGTAGTAGTAAGTTTATTTATATCTAAAATATTATGATGAAATAGGTAGTTTTGTATAGGTACTACATACAAATCATTACAAAAATAATTAAAATGTATACACTTGTAATACGATTTTTAGAATTTCGAGCGATGGTTATCTAAAATTATTAATTCTTTCCTAATATTTCAACTATATACTTTAAATAGCAGTACCTATATTATATTTTAATTTACTTATTCAACTATTCAACATATATATATTTAATTTATTTGAGGTTAGGTACATGATATACTGCGCAATATAGTTTCATTAAAATGCTTAAAACGATTTAGTGTTAGTATTAATATTAATATTATAGATACCACATAGATTAATATTAGTTTTTTTTTTAATTTTAAGATTTATATACAACCACAACTAATGGTAAACGCATTTCCACCGCTAATTCTACTTCAGCCGCTAAGGCGAAAAAAGCACGCATGAACCTAGTTCAGTCTCCAGGCTTCGTAGAAATCTCATCTTCAGCAAATCGAAAAATTATGTGGTATTACAGCAAAAATACTTATAATGTTCAAAACTATCATACCTTTCTTCAATCGCTTAAAACCAGCCTCATTCAGTTGTTAAAAACTTGCATTCAAAATGATAATTCAATAAAATTCAATTTAAAACTAGAATCACCGTATAATCGACCGAACGTTGAAAATTCATCGGAAAATCGAGCATTTAAAACATCAGCCAAAGAAATTTATATGGATACAAAAATCGAAACAATAGTTGAAGAATCTTTTATGAAATTATTAGCCGAGGAAGACGCGTATGTTTCTCGCGGTAGCGGGTTTACATTACAGTCCATCGATGGTTTACTAATAGCCATTTATAAGTATACACCGATGTCTGATTCATCGTATATAGAAACGCCAAAACCCATTATGAACAAACGCGCTATAATCAATCCTCGAAATATAGACCAACAGTGTTTTAAATGGGCTATATTAGCAAAACACGTTGCAGGTGAAAATAAAAATGAAATGAATTTTCACAGTTTAAGGTCACTAGCTTTTATCCAACTATTATGTGACGCGTCAAATCCCAACCACTTGACAAACACTTGATTATCCTTTCTACGTATAATTTTCTCGATTAAATATTCATTTCGGTGATTAGTTTTATGTATTTCTTCGGAATAAAAACACCCGGCGATCGGTTTTCCCGTATAATCTTGCAACTGATAAGTAACGGGCAATGTTTTATTTATTTTGATAATTTCAAATATTTCCGTAGACCAGTTTGGTAAATAACCTTTTGTAAACACCCCCTTTTGAGTAATAATCCGCACGTTATCACCTACTTTAAATTTAATTTTTACATTATTAATTTCACGCTGTTTTATTTCCACTATAAGTGGGTTGGTATCTGCTTGCAGTGGCGTCATCCCGATTGTTCTGTGCCTCGAATTATTATATTCTAACAACAATCTCGGCAAAATAGAAATCCATTCGTGAGAACCTTGCGCGGTAAACTCTCTAAACATTTTTTCTTTTAACGTACGATTGAAGCGCTCAACAATACATGCTTTCATGATACTGTATGTAGAATATTTGTGTATGTTATATTTACCCATCAACTCATCGAATGTCTTGTTATAAAATTCTTTCCCGTTATCCAATTGCAACAGTTTTGGTGATCGGTTGTGCAATATTTTAGACATAGCACTAGTGACTTCCTTACCGGATTTTGTCCTCAATGGTAGAGCCTATGCGAGTTTAGTAAAACAATCAATTACACATAAAATATATTTATAGCCTTTGTTTTTCTTCGAATATGGTATCATCTCAACCAAGTCAGCCTGCCACAAATCATTTTTTCCATATATGTTAACTCTACGCCTCGTGAAATTTCTCCGTGATGGTTTGTGGAGTTCAATAGCGATTTCACGTTTAGACATTTGGAATTCGTTTAATTAACCCGACCTCGCGTAATTCCTCAAAAATAGATATTATTTCATTGGAAACACCTGTATTACCAGCTGATTTTGACGCTAGAAGTAATCGAAGTCTATCAACTAATTCGTTCGGGTTATCCCAATAAACTAAGTTATTTTTCTGTAATTTCATAGACAAGCCGCCACCACCACCACCAGTGGGGAATAATTTACTTATAATATTTTTATATTTTTTACAAGTAGTATTTCTAATTTTTAAACCACCTGTAGTTAAATGCGCTGACGTTTGAATTAATATCGATTTATATATCTTCAAATCGTTATCAGTATAAACAAGTGGATTTTTCAGAAATAATAACTGAATAAGACCCGAGGTTGTTGGATAAGTAGTCTCATCAATGATTATTACGTTTCGAGCGAATTTCACTTCTTTATCGCCCAAGGTGATATCGTTGTTTACAATTTTTTTCGGACCAAATGTTTTATCTATATCCTTTGATTGAAACCAATTTTCAATCTCCAGTAGATAATTATCATAATTATTACCCTCATTAGTATTAATTATTTCAGAATCTATTCTAACATCTTCTTTCCGAATTTGATTATTGTATAAATGACGTGTATTCGAGATTTTAGTTAAAGGATCTATAATGGGTTTAAATGTTTGTGTCATTAACTGCTGAACATCGGCTTCACCAATTTTTAACGTAGTATATTTACGTTTTATACTTTCCTTAGCCCGTACCAACTCCTCTAATATATTACTTTCCTACCTCATGATTGCGTTTTAAATGATATTTATTCACTAAAAACACTCTCTTATATAACCACATAAGTATCAAACCCAAATCGGTAACGCCCGCTATCACGTTCGCTATCTTTACAAATGACTACAAACGCAAACCTATCATGATTCCAGCACACGGTGCAAAATTGTTTGAATTGAATATATGACATATCACCAGAACAGTGTTCATTATAAACATGTTTTAAATTAGTTTCGTCTTGTTTAAACAATACTATTAAATTAGCGTTATCACGTATCAGTTGTTTGGGTACTTTTGAATAACTCTGAGCTAGATAGAATATATCTACTTTATTATGTCTACCCCTGGAAAAATATTCCCTTATAACGCCCTGCTGTTCTCCGATGACATCATCCATAATAAATATAGAGTTTGGTAATACTTTTTCAGGTGTGATGACTTTATCATTCTCGAAAAATGTAAAAATATTAACCCCCTCTATACCATCAATTATACGTTTTAGTAATTTATATTTCGGTTGTTCCAGCGTTCTAGAGTATATGTAAACGTTTTCAAATCGAAGCCCGTTTTCATCGACGAGTAGAAAATATATCAAATTCGTCTTGCCGCAACCCGAACTCCCCAATATTAGGGAGCGTATCGTGTTTGGAAATAACTCACCATGCCTATACTGTACTGTATCAGGGGTATCGATGTTATATATTCGAAGTTTTTTCTCTTGCTCGATAAAACGCATTTTATACCGGTATAAATACAGTTGTACTGTCTACGATAGCGTCACACGATGTCTCACGTTCGTAAACAAAACACCAATAAGGGTTCGGGCCTTGTTAACTCGGTAATAAACCATTTACCCGTGAAATTACATTTACCCGGTTATAGGTAAGTCGCTGAATTACATTATTAAATCCTAACTAAATTTTGGGTTTGCATTTAGATTCGCTGGTCCCGGAACGCAATTAAAAGAAAGGCTAGCGCGTGGTGATCGCGGTGTAAACAGTCTAGACGAGTTGGCTAGAGCTCATGATATCGCCTATGATAGAAGTAATTCACTAGCTGATAGACACAAGGCCGATGAAATATTAGAAAATCAAGCTTGGGAAGTGTTTAAATCTAAAAACAGTGGTATTAAGGAGAAAGCTGCATCCTGGTTGGTTACTACAGCTATGAAAGACAAACGTAAAATGGGGGCAGGTTGTGGATTTAAACAAATGGTTGCAGCTGCTAAAAATTCGATCAAAAATAAAATTAATGAAAAGAATATAACTAAATTAATTCGAACGTGCCTGACAGCGGCTAAAAAATCGAAAACAAAGAAAACTAAAACGCCTAGAATTATACCGATTCCTAAAAAAGGGGGTGTTTTACCTTTAATACCTATATTCGCTGGTTTATCTGCATTAGGTGCGCTAACTGGTGGTATTGGCAGTATAGTAAAAGTAGTGAATGATTTAAAATCTGATAAAAACACCCCTATTCATTTAGGAAAGGGTTTATACCTCGCGCCATACAAGGGGAGTTCTTATAAAATTGTAAAAGGTAAAGGCTTATACCTTGCACCGTATAAAGGTGGGTCAGTGGTGAGGAAATCCAAGAAAGTCGCAAAAAACTAATTGATACGTTACCCGATAGAGCTTTGTATGATTATGAGATAATAAAATATATTGACTTGTTGAAAATACCTCATTTCATTGGAGTATTTTCCAGAGACAAGTTGTCTTTACACTATATACATCAAGAGTCGGCTATAGTTAATCTGGATGATGAGAATGGTGGTGGAACTCATTGGGTAGCGTATAAAAAAATCGGTAAACAAGTTAAATATTACGATAGCTTTGGAAATTTACCTCCACCGCTAGAATTACAGAAATATTTCAACGATTGTAATATCGAATATAATTACGATAGACATCAGAAATACAATACAACAAACTGTGTTCATCTATGTCTAAAGTTTTTATCATGTACACTATAACGTTAAACGGTAACTCTAGTGAATTATCTTGCGACTTTTTCCCGCCGATAGAAGTCAGTAAAAATGCTAAGATCTGTCTGTTAGGTTTTCAGACTAATAATTCTATCCCTAATATAAACGATAAGTGTAATCAAATTGGCTTCATATATTACGAAGGAAAGAGTGAGAAAACAATAAATCCCATCTACTCATTACCTACGGGTTCTTATGAGTTAAGCGAAATCGAGACGGTAATAAAGCATATGCTAGCTGATACCAAGATATCGTTTGAGTTAAAGGGGAATAATAACTCTTTAAAATGTGAAATGCTATGCAATGTATCTATAGATTTATCCATGCCTAATAATATAGGTAAGCTGTTAGGTTTTGAAAAACATATATATAATGCTAATGTTAAACATCAATCGGATAAGTTGGTAAATATTACAAAAACAAACTGTATATATATCGAATCAAACTTAGTTATGGGGTCATTCAATAACGGAAAGCAGTGTCATACAATACACGAGTTCTATCCGAATATACCTCCGGGCTACAAAGTGATAGAGATTCCAACACATTTGGTTTTTTATTCCATCAATTGTTCATCTATAACGCATGCAGAGATAACTTTAAAAAATCAGGATAACGAGTTAATCGATCTACGTGGAGAACCAGTATCAATACGATTATTAATCAAGGACTTATAATAAAATGGGTTTACAGTTTTATAATATAAATACTCGAGTATACGAAAAACCTGCTAGTCGCGTTAGTGACATTATCAAGTTAACAACTCTGAAGAAAAAGAAACGAAATTTTAAATACTCTAAAGTGAGAGACGGTTTAACAGCTGAAAATTTAGCTTTTCTACAATCGCTAAATGCTGTTTAATATGGACGATATGTATTTAGATGTATCGGCTGGGTATGTTGACGATTGTAGGAGAACTCAAATTGATTATCATTCTTTTCTACCTTATTCAACATCTGCCCTTTCTAATAATGATGAAGTACGTATTGCCTTACATAACCCGGAGTCCTATACTCTACCATGTGAAAGTTATATCTATATCGAGGGGACAATAACCAAACCTACTGAAATAACAGATGACATTCGATTTATAAACAATGGACTAGCATTTCTTTTTTCCGAAATGAGATATGAACTGAACGGGATTCAAATTCAAAAACTCGCTAACCCAGGTATAACTACAACATTGAAAGGATATTGTTCGTATAATAAATCGGACATAGTGTCACGCCATAACGCAGCCTGGGATTATGATATTAAAAATTTTAATAAAGATTTTATCGAGAGCTCTATGTTCAACGGGTGTATTAATCTTAAGGATTTGTTTGGTTTTTGTGAGGACTATAAACGTATTTTAATAAACTGTAATCAGCAATTGATATTAATTAGAGCGTCAATATATATAAATGCGGTTAAGCAATATAAAAATAATGACGTTGTCCTAGACGCGCCTAAGTTAAAGGACGTTAAGATAAATATCACGAAAATATTGTGGAGAATGCCTATAGTCAAGGTCAGCGACAGAGAAAAAATACGGCTGTTGAAAATAGTGAACCATCAGAAACCTTTGAAATGTGCGTTTAGATCGTGGGAGTTGTGTGAATACCCATTTCTCCCTCAAAACACATCGCACTCGTGGAAAGTAAAAACATCCAATAAATTGGAAAAACCACGATATGCTATTATCGGATTTCAGACCGATAGGAAAAACAGTATGAATAAAGCAATGTCATATTTTGATCATTGTAAAATCAAAAACTTGAAGGTTTATTTGAATTCTGAGGTATTCCCATACGAAGATTTCCAAAGCGACTTTACTAAGAACAAGATGGCTACATTATACCACGCATATACCGAGTTCCAGAAATCCTACTACGGTCGTGAAAATGTTACACCTCTATTAACTCGATCGAATTTCAAAAAACTATCACCGATTATAGTTGTGGATATGAGCAGACAGAACGATAATGTAAAAACTTCGACTGTCGACCTCAGAATTGAGATTGAGACCGAAGAAGCGTTTCCAGCCTCCACCTCAGCGTATTGTTTAATATTACATGACCAGATTATAACTTATAATCCATTTAATGGTGAAGTAAGAACAATGTGAATATTTATTGTATAACTTATTATTATAAATAAAAAATACTTTTTATATAAATATCATGTCTTTTTATTTCACATAAATTATTAATCGTATAATTAATTATTAAAAAGTTTGTTATTTTCCGCCCTCATCATAATGGTCTTGGAAACATTGCATACGTTGCTTGGTTTCCATCAGATACGGTTTGTATGTTGAAAAAATCGGGGCCATCATTTTCGTCGAATGACAGCATACCGTCAAATTAATAGTATGGCTGAAAAAAATATATATTTTCACATATAACTTATGTATCTATAATAATTTTATAAATTACCTTTGCACTATTTACTTTTTCATTATGAATGTCAAATGTGTCACCTTTCGTGATGCTTGAAGGTAAATAGGTTGGCGAGGTCGGTGAAATGATTGTTAAATTATCATCAAACGGCTAAAATAAATAAATAATTAAATCTTTATATACATAGAATAAATATATTGGCTATACCTTTGGAGACATTTCCCCATTCCACCGTTGCATGCAATGTTCAGTTAATTGCTCTAATGCATTCATTTTGAGCTGACTAATGAAATTTACATCATGTTTAGGACTGCTTGCAATAATATGATCATCACGTATATTTTTAATAAACGTAGTCATTTCTTCACTCGTTCTCGGCAATGTTTCCGCTTTGGAAAGTTCACTATTAATATAATTTGTAAATATATCGAATTGTTTTAAGAGGATTGGGTGCATTATAGTTGATTTTCGTGCGATTGTTTCAAAAATGCACCATTCCAAATAGTGAAGTCGTATGAGTTCTGTGTCATTTAAAATAATTCGACATCCATCATGTATCTTGGACTCTATTACTAAGAAGTTTTCACCGCTATACATCATACTAAATAACTTGAAATTTTCTGTTTCAAGAAAAATGGTTCTTTTATATTTCGCCGGCTGCTTCAAAATAAATGATAGGATATTACCCATCAGTGAAAATATTCTTTTTAGAAACTCAGTTGAAATTTTAACATAACGTGATGATGTTATTATATGCACTGCTACTCTGAACATATCAGTCGGATCGATCCCAATATGTATAAACTTACGTTTCACGAAGTTCAACGTATAGTTAGTAGAATCAATAAGCTCCGAAGGCGGTGTTGGTGGGATATATGTAAAGGTTTTCTTGTATATAGCTGCATTATCCATGATTGAGCCGGCCATGTTTAGAAACACTTGTAAATTTATTTTTTAAACGTGAAAAAATGATTTTAAGTATACAGAACAATGACTCGTTGCTAGAGTGAATGTATTGCTACTGACGATATTATACACACCACACTCTGCTTTATTTATACCATAAAATATTGCAATGATAGAGGGTTAATAGTTTTGTTTACATCGTATTGAGTATATTGAATTCGACTACTTCTAATTTTCAGGAGGGGGAGGTAGGAATGGATGGGAGGGGGCAATGCATAGCATGTAGTGAAATGGAGGGGAGGGGGCACGGCCGGGCACGGCACGGAGGGGGATGGCAGCGCGCGGCATGGAGGGGAATGGCAGCGCGTGGCGTTCACTCGCATGGGCTAGGGGCTAGGGGCTAGGTTTTAGAACCGCTAAAATCATACTACTGAAAAATAGTACCGAAATTTAATCGTCAACTAGAAAAAGAATTTATAGAATTACTTAAACCACCTACCACACCAATGTGTAATAGTAATAAATTGTATTTTATGGGTTACATATTATTTGAAATTAAATTATTATTTTCATTGTTATAGTGACAAGATCTAGTACAAATTTGAGTTCTATTTTTCGGAGACAAATACTGTATTACAAGGCTTAAACTCTAGTTACATTGAAACATCTACAGAAAGTAATAAGATTGGTATGCAACTCTAGTTATGAACATAAATGTTCATAGTAAAAAATCTATTTTATTTGTGTATAGTTATCTAATTTTTTTTTTATTAATTTTAATTTTTATGGTGTATAAATAGATACTGATACAACTGCAGTTAGTGGTTTTGTACCATTAAACCAGACTGCTACATTAAAATATGTTTCTAATAATTCAATCAGTTCACCCATTGATTATGTGGAAAAGAGTAAATATATTAGTTGTACTTGTCATTTACTAATTAGTAAAAATATTTCAACTAAAAATTTACTAGTTTTGTTATAGATGATTATTGTTTGAGTACAGGTGGTGGCAGTTCTGTTTTATGTGATACTGACATTACAGTTACAGAATCACAAATGTTGAACTCAATTTCAAAAAGCAGTACCCCTAAAGAAAATAGCAAATGTGGTATGTATATAAAAATATACAATACTGTATTATAAATTGTTTTTAATTTATTTAATCTTATTTGTGTATATAGATAACTTATGATTTTCATATTTATTAGCTATTACAGGATATGCTAGTCCTCTCCCAACCTATTCTAATTATGTATACAAAATACTTTAGGATTCAATTGAATTTCCCAAATAAAAATATTAAATCTTAATTTATTTTAAGGTGCACAATATCATAATCTTCTTTTGACGCCTGTAGAGTATACCACAAATATGACTTTTCAAAATAATCAAGAAAACCCTATTAATGGAGAAGGTAAAATAAGATATTTTTTTAGTGCTGAATTCCTTTTAAAGAAACATTTGATAGGTTTGATAACATGTAACAATCATTTAGATGATATTGATGGTTTAGCTGAATTATCGTGCAACTCTAATGATGATAATGTCTGTAACTTATTTAATATTGATAATGACCAGGATAATGATGTAAATATTGAAAATTCAGCCATTTCAAATTCAACTGAAAGTACAGCAGCAGTGAACATAAATGGTTTGTGTTCTATCATTGAATACCTACATGTAGTAGATAGAAAAATAATACTCAGAATGTTTGTTATAGAAAACTGTTGTTGCAAAAATTTGTCAGACATCAAAACTATGATAGAAAAAAATGATAAATCTACTAAGTCTGTTCTTAAGCAGATATTGATTCAGTTACATATGACTAATACATCAAACACTAAAATAGTTAATGCTATAAAGAACATGGACCAAAAGGTACAAGTAATCATGAAGTCTGACTCAAGAATGAAATCATTAGCTTTACCTATTCCTACATTGCCCACTGCTTTCATCAACTTATTACCAGCGAAATCCATAGAAGAAGTTGATTTAATTGAATCTATTTTATCAGATGACAGTGATGGGTTAAAGCACCAAGAAGAATTAGTGAGTTCTTATATTGAATCATATGTTTTTAAATTGTGTTTACTATATGAAATGTATTATTACTTATATTTAAAATCAAAAGTATTCAATAAATATGTACCTGTGATATATATATAAATATATTACATGTAACGTATGATAAATAATAATACGATTATATTTTATTAATCTTGAAAAAATATTAATTTACAAATATATTCATGAAATTACACACTCTAATATATATATATAAAATTATATGGTACAAATTTTTTTAAATTACAGAAATCTTATATTTACATGAAAGTTGGGAGTATAAGCTCTTTTAGTGCAGCAATAAGGCATGTAATAGATACATGTTTCGTCTATGAAGTACTGTCCTCCTTCAGTTATAAAGGGAAAACCAAACGCAGTTTTATTAAATTAAAATTATTTTCTATCATTTATGGTGAGTATTTATATACTTTATAATGATAAAAAAGGATGAATATAACATTTAAAATATTGTTTTTATTATTTGTTGTAGATGCTTTATCTGGTTTTCGAATAGATCCTCAAAAAGAAATAACATTTCACAATGTAACCGACAACTACATCAGACATTCTGGCTTTATTTCTAAAAATACAACTGCAGTATAGATATATAACTAAAAAGTATCTATGAAAGAATTAATATAAATCTCTGTTTTTTCTAATCTAGTATATTTCTAGTATTATAGGTATATAATATAAATATATAAGTATTGCGATATAAATATTAAATAGGTACTTGCAATGTATGAAAAAAGAAAAATTCTGCTGTTCTCAAGGTATACTAATAAGCTTTATTATACTATTATTTTTTACATTCTGTATTTTGATTTAAGTAAATAACAATATTATACTTAAATAAGCATTTATACGTAAACTGAAATTATTATTATTATTTAATAACACAGTTTTAATTTTATTATTATTATTATTTATTTATAAATTATTATTTCTACAAATAATAAGAGCATATAATATAAAGGCATTACTATCATATTTTAACATTTTGCATTTCAACTATAAATGTATATTTATTTAATGAGCAATTTGTATTACATTATATATTATTTTATATTATTATGATATACTAAATAAATGTAAATATATAATTCATTTAATAAATATATTTGTTCCTATATATATAGTATATACATTTTTTTAATTTAAGCTGGTAATTAAATTCTTAAAAAAAAAAAAAAAAAACAGAAAATTTGATATAACTTGTGGCAAAAGGTAGCTCTAGTTCATAGAACTGAGATTGATGGTCCTCGGAACAGTTCTTTTCCGTTTTTTTAATTTTATGATTATAAACAATCATGTCTTTTTTTAATCTATTTAACCTAACCTATGGTTTTCAGGGAAAATGTTTAGTGTATTTCTTTATTAAGTTTAAGAATATATATTACGTATTTACATGTAACCCAAGCTATATAATATTGTATAATAATGTGACCATACGAATATTAAAACCTGTTTGCTACAAAAAAAATAAAATATTTATACTGACAAGATTATGCATCATCATTGCTAGGATTTTATTTAATTATAAGTATTAGTTTTTGTGTAGGCGGGAATGGCAATCTAGCTTAGAGTTAAAAATGTTTAATACAGTGAAACCACTGAATACCGGGCGACCACGGAACTGTAAGAAATGCCTATGCCTACTATTTGGAATGATAGAAAATGAGAAGATTCATGTTCCTAAAAAAAAAATGGCAATTGAGAGGTGTCCGCTTTTGAGAGGTTTAACTGTAGAGAGGATATGGAATATTAATTACTTATACATTGTAATATATAAATATTATAGTTTTATATTCTAATAAATATATAATGTGGATTCCAAATTGTAAACGTTCTTAGATAGTGTGAAACCAAACGCAACTAACCAAATTAAAATAAATACTACAATAATTATATTATAAAAAGATGACGAAATAGCAATTGAACAAATTAGAATATTAAATACTACAACAATTAAAAAGATGATGAAATAGCAATTGGTCAAATTAAAATAAACACCACGATCATTAGATTATAAGAAAATAATTAGACGATAATCAAATTTAAATATCAATCGCACAATAACGGACTGACCAGATTATCTATATCATAAATTACGCAAAATACGTGCATATAAAATCATTAAAAAAAACCACACCCAAATTTGAATACTATACAAAATATTCACGACTTTCAAAACAAACAAATATATAATATATAACAAACCCATCTGCCTTCTAATATTATGCACAGATGCCTAGTTCACTCAAATTCAACACTCGAAGAAAGAAAGAACCATTACCAAACAAAGCAATACAATATTTACACCCCTTTAGTATAAACTAAATAGACATCATAAAAAACAACAATAGTATCGAAGAAAATACAAGACATCATAATATATGCATGTATACTACAATGTACACCATATAATGTACAATCACGTAACGAACACGCGCATCGCGTAGGTCACTCAACTGCGCCAGATGACATGATATAGTGGGGAGAACGCACATAAAACCACAACGCCCACACAGCATCGGCGCAGTGAAAAATCTCACCAACTCAAGATTCAAGTCTCAAGTAAAAACACCGCCAACGCTTCAAGGCACACCAGGACAACGTCGAAAACACCAAGAGAACAGGACAAGATCCAATTGCACACGTTATGAAGTCCCATATATTCCATTACGACAAATTCCTTAATGTTGCGTTGGTTCATTATTTCTAAGTACAAACTTACATTGGTATATTAGCATTATTATTTAAAAACTCAAAACGTTCGTATAATTATTTGCACAGCCTAAATACATTATTCCAAAATACTATATACATCCAATATCCTATACAAATCAGATCGTAAATAATAGTGTTCATCGACTCACGACACCGAAACATCTATCGACGAAGAAGGTAAGTGGAAATTTAACATATATATACATAAAACTAAATACGTAGCTTCACGTCGACCCAATAATATAAATAGTGGTAGAATAAAATAATGCAGATAGGGTATTCAATTTCAATCGTTCAATGATTAACCACATCTAATTCAAATCATAATTAAACACATTCCCCACATCACTTATTTCATTTCTATTTATTATATTATTTTACTAAACCAACTGTTATTTACATTTTTTATATCTTATGCCTACTTTGCTTATTTTATTCTACTACAAATGGCGCCCAACAGGTAGCATTATTATTACGATTGCAATTTTACATTATATAAAATATTTTATACACACAAATATACAATTAATCTCTCAAACAATAAATTGTCCATCAAATAAATACAATACAAGAAAATTTTAAAAATCTAAACATTATTCAAAAACTAATCACAATATTACCTTTAAAACAGTGCATTAAGATAATAATCTTCACAAAAAAAAAAAACTCGATACAAAAATTAATTTTTCAAACAAATACACACAAATAATCAACCAAATAACCAAAATTCTCGCATTTCGAACAGAAATTAGCGACTATAGGCTTATAAAATATTTTCAATATTTTATTTTAAAACTTACAACACGTCGTTACATATTTACACCAACTTTTGAATCACTTTTATTAGAAATTAATAATTATACAAATCTTATTAGAATACTCTTGCGTATTACTTCTCACACAAACCAGCCTTTAACAATTCTAAACATATGTCCACACACGAAAATAATATTCAATTACCAAACGAAAACTTAATAGACGAAAATATTAATGAATTAACTCTCTCATTAACATCCTGGGAAGACGTTGTAAAATTAAACCATCATAAAATAATACTAGTACTTAAAAAAAGAAAATTAAAAACAGTAGGAAAATTTGCAGAATTAAGGTCCAGACTATTTAGATATATAAAAGGGGATTGGTCACAATCAGATTTTATTAACGAAAATATCAATATGACAGATAAAACACCATTTTATAAACCTAACAAATTTTCTGGGGCAATTCACGAAAACGTAAATTCATTTATTAAAACATACAATAAAGCTAGTACAACAAATGGGTGGTCTTCAGAACAAAAAAAATCTTTTCTACCTATATATCTCGAAAACACAGCCGCGACTTTTCTCGATAATCTTGAAAATAATAATCCAACCGCTACATGGGAACAAGTAGAACAAGCACTCCGTTTAGAATTTGAACCTACAGCCCAAAGTCACATGCTAAGAACTATGTTAGAGAAAAGAAAACAACTACCCGACGAAACTACCGCCTCATATATAAATGACGCAGAAAACTTATGTAAAAGAATAGACCCTAACATGTCCCAATCAGAATATTAACCCACACAATAATGAAAGGGCTTAAACCAGAAATTTCTAGATATGTAGGGATATTAGATAATTTTAACTTAAAAGAATTAAAAAAGAACATAAGAAAATATGAATCGATAGAATTTATGATAAACGGAAATACAATTCAATCTCATGACGACATAAGAGCCCAGATTACTAAAGAACACATAAATATCATAGAAGACACAAAAAACAAAAAACAGATAGATTTATTAACAGCTCAAATGTCAAAGTTAGAATCAGTAATTAATAATTTTATTAATAATAACAATAATGTTAACCAATCTACAAACCATGCCACACAAAATCATACAAATCGGCCAAATTATAATAGGAACAATAATTACGAATACCAAAATTACAACAAATCTAACTATCGCCCTAACTATAATAGATCAATCAATAATAATAATAATAATAATCACAATAATTGTTCGCCAACTCCAAATAATAATAAGCATAATAATTACAATAAATATCACAACAATTATCGATCAACTCCCAATAATAATTACAATTATAATAATAATCGCAAAAATGACTCACTAACCCCGAATAATAATATCAATAAAATGGTCCAATGTGAACACTGCAATAATTATAATCACAGTGGCTCCGAATGTAAATGGAAACTTATATGCACAGTATGTAATAAAAGATATCACACAGCTGAAACTTGTTACTTTAACAACGCAAATCCCGATCAAAAAAACTAATGAATAGGTCAAATGCACAATCTGGAAAGACGCATTACCCTTTACTTCCAGAAAACCCGTCCAATAAATCACCGACAATTAAAAACACTATAATAAACACAGATATCATAAATACCATAATTAACAAAGATAGAAAAGCCAACGCATTATATATAATAGCTAATTTAAATGACGAGGACATCGAAGTAACCATAGATTCGGGAGCCAACATAAATTGCATTCGACCAGACCTGATAGATAAAGGAACAACAATAAGCCCATCTAATAAATACCAATTATCAGGTCCAGATAAAACACCATTACAATTAATGGGAACTACATCAATTAATCTTAAAATTGAAAATGTGACATTCCCAATATCTGTTTGCGTAATAAAAAACCTAAGCAGTACGATAATACTAGGGAACGAATTTTTAGAAATTAACAGAGCAAAAATCGATTACACTAAGAAATTAATAACGTTGGATAAAACGATTAAAACTAAAATAATGAACAGTAAATTTTCTCAAATTGAAAATCATATCGAAAATATAGAACATAATATAATTACACCATCACCCAACATTATTGAAGCTAATATGGACATATTAAACACCGCACCACAATATTCAATAGCGCACACAATCTCGGCTGACCTCCAATACGATACAGATTTATCTAACAAACTTACCCAAAAATATGGTAACATGTCCTACATACTTGATGTTCTAGATTTAATACCAGGGGAAATAACTACCATTGATACTGAACATAGGTCTATACATTACCCAGGGGCGTCATTTCAACTTTTTTATTGTTGGTGCCAAAATTTTTGCAGGCCATCCAAATCATTACCGCTGGCAACATAGAAATTATTTTTTTTTTGTGGATAAGGGGGTGGGGTTAAGTGGTGACAAAAACAATTGAAAATTTTTTGTTTAATTTATTTAATATGTCACCTATATTAGTATAAATACATCACAATATTATTATTTTTTTGAAGAAGTATGTGTAGAGGTACTTTTAATGAATTTATATTATATTGCTGATACCAGTGGTATTAGGTAAGTAAATTTATGGGTATAAAGCACCTTAATAATACTTATCCGAACCTAACCTATACATTTTTCTCCCTGGCCCCTGCACACTCAAAATAAATAATATAGCTAAACCTGAAATTTGTTTTATTGGTTCCCTTGTTCAAAATGACACAATACCTATACTTAATTCATATTAATGAAATATTATTAATATCTAAATTTTTCCACTTCTAATTTTAATTTATCAACTTAAATTCAATTTAATAACAAACCATTTAGTTACACAAATAAAAACATTTATTGTCATAAAGCAATAATTATTTAATACATACTATATTACATTAGCGGATATCTTCGATTTTTCAACTTTGAAAATGAATCTACAGCATCATTTAGATTAATTTTATTTAAAAGATAAATAATTATTATTTATTATTTATTAACTTTAATCTTATTATATTTATATAAAGAAATAAAAGGACTGTAATAATATTGTGATTTGTAAACTATAGATACTAAGTAGGTAATTGATTATGTTATTTTTTATTAATGAGATTTGTTATATTTTATTTTTTATCAATTTGAGTCTTATTACATCTATATAAGGATATGAAAATATTGTAGTAAGTAATAACAAATAATATTGTGATTTATAAACCAACTAAGTAAAAGTTCAATTGTTTTTTTTATTATTATTATTATTATTATTATGATTTATGAATTTTAAATAAATTTCTCAGGAATGTGCATTATAGAAATGTTGTAAGCTACTTAAAGGGTTTTGTTTTTTAATGTTTTAATAATTACCATTGCCCATTTGGTAAATCCCGTGGTCGTAAAGGGGCAAAGGGACACTATTTTCCCACCACTTTTCCAACCATGCAAAACAAATTAAAAATTTTCCAAATATTTTTCCCAAAATCAAAATACTCCATAGTGCATGTATACCAATTTTCAGAACAATCAGATGATTTTTTTGTTCTGCCCTATAAAGGGTTATTATAACGAGTAGGGAGATACCGGAGTGTGATAAGAAATCTATACCAGCATATTATATCCACAGATATATTATATCATTATTATTTCATATTATGTCTATGATATAAGTGATTTAACCACACTAGTACACTACTACACTGATCATTTTTGGAAATAAAACACATTAGTAGGTACCTATAATAATTTTTTTTTAAATACTGAAAAAATATAAAATATATAATATGTATAATATATGAATATTATAACACTTAGGTATATCGGCGCTTACATTTATTGTTGGCAGTCCAATGAAGGCGTTTTTCAAAAATGTTGGTGCAAATGTACACCCTGCACCCCCCCCCCAAATGACGCCACTGACATTACCTAATATCAAAAGAAAATTATAATATACCAACATCCTATATAGACATTTTTGACAATTTATACAACCTAAAAAAATTCGCGATAAAAGAGAAATACGAACACGTAGCATTATGTGTAGAAAATTTAACTAACAATGAGCTTAAATGGGAAATAATTAAAAACATGATATTTGAAATATTCAATGAAACAGAAATACACTTATTACTATGTCACACTCCCACCATGGTAAAAAATAAAAAAACTAACATAATATCAAATATAAAAAATACATTTAACACTTTTGCCAACACAAATAATTCTATAAAAAACGACTATCCTCAATTTAATAAAATTTTCTCTGAATATCAAATAAGGGAAAACGTAAAATCCGACGGAAATTGCGGATTATACGTGCTAACCAACGCAATTAATGATAACAAACCAAAGAAAATAATCACTCTAGCTGACATATTAAACCTATTAGAATTATCAGAGTTACCTAATTACTGGCGGCACGATGACCAGCTCAGCAGCATCGCTAATCACTTCGGTTTCGACACATACATATACTCCGATTCAACCAAACACGGATATATATACGGATCAGGATCTAGCCCTCCTATAATGCTATACAATTTAAATAAAGGAACACACTGGTGTCCCGGGACATTGATAAAAAACAATAGCAAATCAAATAAAATACCACAAAAAATTATTAACACAAACAATTATATTTCCTTAGAACAGATAAAAAAAGATATCAAATTAGAAACAAACATAAATAATAAAATAAAACATAATAAAGAAGAGTAGTATGAAAAAGAGAGTTCAAGAACCTCATCCTCATCCTCATCCTCATCCTCATCCCTCATCCTCATTCCATCGCCGCCGCCGCCCGATCCGCTCGTACGTGATGTATATTACCTGACCCGCCACCACTCATCCCGCCACCGGTTTTGCCCCCACCACGAAATCCGATCGCGTACGTGTGTGACATACGTATACCGCTGTTATTCTAATCAGTTATCAATTGTTATCAGTTATCATACATCGTTATCACTTATCATATTTTATGTTATTCTAATTAGTTATCAATTGTTATCAGTTATCATATAATTTGTTATCACTTATCATATTTTATCAAATTATTTCCGTTGTCGTGGAAAAACTGCAAAATAACTGATCGGGTATCGAACCCGGACTTATCTTCCCCCGTGAGGTTTGATCTACCACTAGGCCACCCCGCCATATACTGTGCTATGGTTATTCTTACCTATTTAACCAGAGTTTGAACATATTATAAATAAATTTAAAAATATTTAAACCACAGTATACTAGTCATATTATAATATCATTAGGATACAAATAACTTGCAGCTGCGTACACAAATAATATCGATGAATACGCCATAATAGGAGACATTTGACCACAATGGCCCGTATAGATGTTTTCTAAATTAATACCCATTTTAGCCATCTGCTTAATGTGCCAAACTGATTCACGTCTTTGTCGCACACTTATGATATGTAAATGCCTATTAGTGAATAACACACACACACACACACACACACACACACACACACACACACATTAATAACTGATATACTTTTCTGTCTAAAATGCCATATTCTCTCATGTCGTCAGGATGGCGCCGACTCATAATGTATATCCTTAAACCATCACAGATCCATATTCAATTCATCGATAATCACACAATACCTTGCAAAAACTCTACCGTCGCCACCCCGACGTTTGGCGTCGGATTGACAATAAGATACACCTTATTTAATAAACTAAATGACTATATAGAAATTCACACGTGTCGCCAAGATGGCGCCGACTCATAATGTATATCCTTAAACCACCTCTCACATTCCAGCAAAATCCATTAATATTGAAAAATGCCCCCCACCTATTATAGAGACTCCTGACTTAAAGAGTCGGTGTCTGTTTAGTCCGTCTGCTGCCCTAAACTGGTGTACACGTAGTTTTCGTTCGCTCCGTCTTTATAAATTTTAGTGTTTTTTAAAGTGTGTGTTTTTATTTTCAAAAATAATTTTAATCATGGCCGGTTCAATCTCTAACATGAAAAAACACTACAATCAGAAAAGTTTTACATATGTACCACCAACACCGCCTGCAGAGCTCATCGACTGTGATAATTTCATACTCGACTTCGCTGATCGTAAGTTTTTAAATGTTGGATTTGATTCGGAAGACAAGTTCAATATTGTTATTCATATAATAACACCGTCACGCTATGTAAGCATATACGAGGATTTTTTAAGACGAACATTCTCGCTGATGGGGAATATACTGTCATTCATATTAGATGTCCCACAAAAAAGTAGAAAACAGATTTTTTTGGAGGATGAATTTACTATCGTTTCGAACATGGTGTATCGAGGAGAAAATGTGCTAGTCGTAGAGTCGAAGAAAAAGGAAGGATGTCGTGTATTGCTCGATCGAAAAAACTTGATGAAATTACAATATATGGAGGAGAGTATTTTCGAAACGTTCGCACGAAAGTCAACCATCATACGTCCAGTTGTATTAAGGCAATTTGAAATTATTGGAAATTATATAGACCGGGAATTTACCAATGTGCAATCACCACCGAAAACAGTTGAAGAAATGATAATTTTTATTAAAATCCTTAAGACCGATCAAATCATCACGGATATCGACTTAAACTTTGTTAGTCAGCTGAAAATGCGTGCAGCACGAAAATTAGCTGAAGAATGGTCTCAACGATGGAACGGAGGAATGTCACCAGAGGTAATTAAATCTTAATACTAACTCTATTAAATAGTTATTTAATTTTTATTATTTTTAGTTAATCGTTGACCCCATTTCGCCAATGTCGCCGATGACATCGTCATCGTATTCACCGTCCATGTCCAATCACATAATTATGGCTCCAAAAAAATATTCATCACCGTCTCCTCAATATACCGATGACACCGATGCGCAGCTGCCGCCGACCAAACCATGGGATATAACGCCACGACAATTATTCTCACCGTCTTTTTTCGATGGTGAATGTTCGCAGATAAATCCTACGCAGGCAACATATTGTGCACAAAATCGGGAATCCAAGCCGAAGGTAATTATTATTTCGATATATATTAATAAAGTATTATTTTATTTCGATGATATATATTAATAAAGTATTATTTTGTTTAGCCTATCGATGAGAACGGTGAACCCACATATCACGGATTTAATTCAGACAATTGTGCGCAGTACCATCAACGGTATACAGGACCCCGATATATCGAGCCTTCGTCAACGAGTCTTGCAGTTGATGAGAACGACGGCCCAATGCGTTTCAACAAACAACCATCATCTCCGCCATCTTTGTTTGACTATAAGGGCGATACCACAGAAATTTATACTCAGAGAAATGTAAAACGCAAACTCTCAAATTAATTTTGTATAATATAACGATTTATGTAAAAATTTTACTCAGATAAATGTAAAACACTCTTTAATTTATATTTTATAATATAATGGTTTATGTAAAATAAAAACAAGCGTGATACTAAAAAAAAAAATTTTTTATTTATTTATTAATTATAAGGTTACAAATAAGAAAAAAATATATATATAAAAATATCTTACAATTTTCCATCATAGATAAATTGAAAATAGTTTTTTATTTATATAAGGTGACAAAATAAGAAAAAAATAATGAAAAAATATTTTACAATTTTCTAACATCTCCGCTAAACGGATTATAAGTTATAATCTGGTCATGTAGTATTAAACAATAAGCTGCAGTCTTGTCCGGAATAACTGTATCCGTTTCAAATTCTATTCGTAAGTCTATGGTCGACGATTTAACGTTATCATTCTGATGTGATAAATCGACGACGACGATTGGAGTATAGGTTTGAAAAACATGTTTTGATAATAATGGCTCACAATAATCTCGTTCGTAGTATGATTTTTGAAAGTCTGTATAAGCTTTATACAATAAACTGGTAGTATTTTTTACAAAATCGGCTCGAAAGTCTTCATATGGAAACACTTCAGAATTTAAGTGTACCTTAAGATTTTTTAATTGACAGTGATCGAACCGTCCAGCGTCGTTTTCTATATTTTTTTTTCGATCGGTTTGTAATCCAAACAAAATAAATCTAGGTTTTTCAAGCAAGCTGCTAGACTTTATCGTCCATGAATGTGAAGTATTTCGAGGGAGTACCGGATATTCACACAGATCCCAAGTTCTGAACGCACATGATAACGTTTTGCGCGAATCCAATACTTTCAACAGTTTTAATTTTTCTTTATCAGTGACTTTGATAATAGGCATCTTCCACGCCACCTTAGTCAGTTCAATCGTAATTTTTTTAGTTTTCTCAACGTGTTCGGTGGCTCCAGCACCCACAACACGTATTGCATCCAAATCAGTAGACGAACGATTTAAAATTAATTGTTGATTGCAATTGAGTAAAATTTTTTTATAATCTTCACAAAAGCCGAATAAATGTTTTAGAGGAATGCATCCGGTAAACACATTGTCGGTCATAAAATTTTTATTATCTTCACCGTCCATTGCCGAGTCCCAAGCACAGTTGTCTAATGTATTCATTTCATTTGGAGTATAGGAGCAGAACGCTTTCAAGCAAGACGACACTCCGAGTGATTTTAATTTTTGTATCTCTATTCCATTTATTTCATATCGCATCTCAGAGAATAAAAATGCCAATCCATTATTTGAAAAACGTACGTCTCCAGCAGCATCGGTAGGTTTTTGTACCTTTCCTTCAATGTAAATAAAACTCTCACACGGTAAAGTGTAAGAATCCATATTCTGGATATTTATTCTAATTTCATCGTTATATGAAAAAGCCGTGTTTGAATACGGTGTAAACGAATGATATTGCTTTTGTGTTATTTTACAATCATCGACATAGCCGGCAGTCACATCTAAATATGAGTCATCCATCATTGTAACGAACGAAGAAAATTTAAATTATTTTTCGTGAGCTTGGTTTTGTTTTTTTTTCGATTTGGACGTAGACTTTTTCAGTGGCGGTTTAGATGTAGACTTCTTCACTGTCGGTACTACACTAACGGGTTTTTTGATGGTAGCAGTATTTATATTAAATTTGAGCGCCATATCACCGCGTTATTTGTAAACGAATTGTAATCGGTTCTACCCGTAGATTTATTAGAAAATCGTTTTGATCTTTTAGTACGATATTTACTTTACTTATTGAAGTCGTGTTGAGTCTGTAAAACACTGGGTGTCTAGGTACCTCAACGATCTTATATCCTGCAGGCACAGTCGGGTAAAGCTCATGTATGGTCTGACTCGGCGCTCCGTCACAAAATGAACCAACAATCAAGTTGCACTCTACTTTTATACAGTTTACTTTCATTATATTGACTGTATTTTCAGATTCGTGAGTAACACCAGTAGTGTATACGACGTTTCTAAAACCCAACAATTTAGCAACGCTGTTTTCGACTGAAAAGTCAATCTCATGACTACAGGATATCATACACTTTAATGTATTACTGTTTGCTTTTAATTTAAAGTGGGTAACATAGTCGGGCATGAATTTGTTTATAACAGATTCTAAATCCTCCAACTCGTACGAACCAGTAGGTATAATTACGTTTTCATTTTGGCCGATTAAATTACGAAAACCTATTGCGTTACAACCAGGTTCTATGTTTGGAATTGAATTATTCGTCTGTAAACTCAAAAGACAAATCCGCGCTGTATTATCTACTTCTATAGGTGGAAAAATATCGCATGACAATTCACTAGAGTTTCCGTTTAACGTTATCGTGTACATGATAAAAATTTTAAACACAAGTGTCCACAGTTTGTAGTATTATATTTTTGTTCTCTGTTATAATTATAATTAATAGCGCATCCGTGAAAATATTTTTGCACCTCGAGCGGTGGTGGTAAATTTCCAAAACTGTCGTAATATTCTACTTTTTTTCCGATTTTTTTATACGCTACCCAATGAGTTCCTGTACTATTCGCCGTATCCAAGTTGATAATCCCAGATTCCAAGTGCTTAGGACGAACTGGCAACCTATCTCTGGTAAACACACCGATGAAATGAGGTATATCACGAGCGAATTTTAAAAGTTCGTAATCGTACAACGCTCTACTGGGTAACGTAGATATTAGTTTTTTTTCGCTTTTACACCCCCACCACTTTTATGTGGTGTTTCTATTTTGTATGAGTTGCCTTTATACGGAGTGAGATATAGTCCTTTGCCCAAATGCGATGGTTTGTTTCTATTAAATTCATTAGCAACCTTCACAACGTTGGCCACACCACCAGTCAGGGCTCCCAGAGCTGACAACCCAGCGAAAATCGGTATGAGTGGTAGCACACTACCTTTTTTCGGAATATTTATTGTTCGTGGAACTTTTGTCTTCTTAGTTTTGAATGTTTTTCGCGCGACGGCCACACATTTTTTGGTCAATTTCAACAAGTTTTTTTTTTCGCTAACATTTTTCTTTACAACATTTTTAGTGGCTTTAAGTGCTGCTTTAAAACCACAGCCGCCGCCTACTTTACGTTTTGCTTTCATGGCAGTAGTCACACCCCAAGCCACAGCTTTTTCTTTTAAACTCGAATCTTTTGACTTGAACCTATCCCAGGCTCGCTGCTCTAATATATAATCGGCTTTGTTACGATCTGTGATAGAGTTACTCTGATCGTACGCAATGTCGTGGTCTCTACAAGCAGAGTCCAGTGGGTTTATACCTTTATCACCTCGAGCTAATCGTTTTTTCAAATTTGTACCAGGCCCGCAGTATTGATAACCTACAAAGAAGTATTATTATTATTATTATGATAATATCGGATTTAATAAACTTACCAGGCACGTGAAGCTCGATTGGTAATTTGTTTATAAGCGTGTTGATAAGCCCACCGCCTTTATTCTTGTTGCTTCTTCGAGCGGGTGACATTGTGTACTGATTACATTGTCGTCGTTACAGAGATATTTATAATGAAATTCGTCAAGCAAAAAATAAAACTAACAGTTGAAAACGTTGATCCACCTACTTCGTTTCAAAATCATAGACATGGAGCGCTCCTTCCTAATACGATACGTGCACTCGTCGTAGGACCTTCCGGTTGTGGAAAAACGAATTTAATCTTTACTTTATTAACAAATATAAACGGAATAAGATTTCATAATGTTTACATATATTCAAAAACATTGGATCAGCCTAAATACAAAATGCTAAGTGATATATTATCAGATATTGATGGTATAAAATTATTTACGTTCTATGAAAACGAACAAGTTATTGAACCTGAGAAAGCTTTACCAAACTCTGTGTTTATTTTTGACGATATTATTTCTGAAAACCAAAAGATCGCTAGAACTTATTTTTCCAGGGCACGTCACAATTTAATAGATGTATGCTACCTGGCTCAAAGTTATTCAAAAGTACCTAAACAACTTTTGCGCGATAACGCTAATTTTATCGTATTATTTAAACAAGATGAGACCAACTTAAAGCATGTTTACAATGAGCATTGCTCTGGTGATATGTCGTATTCGGAATTTAAAGATTTTTGCACTTCGTGTTGGCGTAAGGGGAGATTCGAGTTTATCGTCATAAGCAAAGACTGTGAACGCGATAACGGACGATATCGTTATGGATTCGATACATTTGTCATTATATAATATGGTGTTTTTATGAAAATTCATCATTCGCAAACATGGACGCTAACGGTGAAGTACTCGGAGAACTGGTTAAAGCCAAAGAAAACATTAAACGAAAATATTCAGCATTAAAACACGGAAAAGCCGATATTCATTCACTAGTATCAGATACATTAAGCCCGATTATCGAACCATTGAACGATCTAAAAAATTATAAGCCTTTACAAGTTTCACCTACTCAAGTCTCACCTACTCAGGATGCAGATGGTTATCAAGATTTTGAAATCACCGACTGGTTTAAATCTTATGATATAGACAAATCATACGGGCCTTAAACACAAACAAACGGTAACATGTATTTGGGAAAAAAAGAAATTAAGCTTGTCGATAATACATTGACTATTGAAGACTCGTCTTATCCGATAACACCAGGACTAGGAAATTTAATATTTTCGAAATCTCCGAAATTATACACTAACAACGATTTAAAAACTTATAAATCTATATTAAATCAAACATTGGCTCACTTAACAGCAGACGGAAAGAAGATTAAAAAAGGTGGGAATAAATACGCAGATATAATTCAAAATCTGTTTCCATCTGGGAGTGGACTATCTGTGAAACTACAAAAACATAATTTAGTGTACTGGAACGACCCCAACGAATTAGTCGTTCGTTTGCGATTACTTTTAGCTTCTAAAGCTGCTGGTAATACAGGTGTTTCAAACGAAATACTTTCAATTTTTGAAGAATTGCGTGAAGCAGGCTTAATAAAACGCATACCAAATGTCTAAACGAGATATAGCGAATGAACTACACAAACCTGCTAGAAAAAATTATACAAGACGTATAGTTAATGTTTACGGGAAAAATGATCTATGGCAAGCCGATCTAGTCGAAATGATACCGTATTCGAAGAAAAATAAAGGTTACAAATATATTCTATGTGTTATTGATTGTTTTACAAAGTTTGCTTGGGCGATACCATTAAAATCTAAAACTGCTAAAGAAGTATCCAGCTCAATGTCTAAAATACTGCATAAACGCACACCAAAACTATTACAGCTGGATAATGGTAAAGAATTTTACAACTCTACATTTGACGCGATAATGTCTAAGTACAATATACATAAATATTCGACTTATAGTACTATGAAAGCGTGTATTGTTGAACGTTTTAATCGCACACTGAAAGAAAAAATGTTTAGAGTGTTTACGGCCCGAGGTTCACACGAATGGATTTCTATTTTACCTTCATTGATTGACGAATATAATAATTCAAAACATAGGACAATAGGAATGACACCAGTGCAAGCTGATACTAATCCTACGTCAGTGGAAATAATGCAACGTAAAATAATTAAACGAAAAAATAAATTTAACATAGGCGATAACGTTCGTATAAGCACATATAAAGGTGTGTTTACAAAAGGTTATTTGCCGAGCTGGTCTACGGAAATATTTAAAATTGTTAAAATCAACGAAACTTTACCTACTACTTATCAGCTACAAGATTATACTGGAAAACCGATTGCTGGTTGCTTTTATCCAGAAGAAATATTGAAAACAAACTATCCAAATGACTTTTTAGTAGAAAAAATTATACGTAAGAAGGGGAATCAAATTTTTGTGAAATGGCTCGGTTCAATAATACACACAATAGTTGGATAAATACAAGCGACATTAGAAAATAACTTCAGTCGAGCTACAGACATGAATGTGTTTGGTAGTACTCAGTCTGTTGAAACAAAAAAAAATATATCAAATCTCGAACAGTCGATCAAATCGTTTTCGTCTAAATTAGATAAAATCGAGCATTTACTCGAAGAAAATCATAAATCCGTACAAATTCAAGAAGAACAAGTAGAAACGATACAATTAACGTGTGTACAGATAGCTGAGCATATGACAAGAGGCGAAGTATCATTACATTCAATCAAAGAAAGTACAGAAGCGCTGAAAATCATAATACCAGCTATTCTGAGTCGTCTTAATACAATTGAAACTTATTATAAAGACAAGCCATCATAGGCGGATCTACAGGGTGTGCCGGGTGTGCCAAGGCACACCCTAATGTATGAAGAAAAAAAGTTAATAACAACTCATTAATTGAATTTCAGTTTTTTGTAAATTAAATTACGCAGAGTAAGTCTCTAAAGTAATAACTATAAATTGAATTATTCAATGTTATAGTCGTCGACAACGACACAAAAACTTAGATTAACAAACAATAGTGGTGATGGCCAACTGGTAACTATTTTTAGCGCAAAAATATTGTCTTTTTCGGAAACCGACATAGCGCTGATAACGACGGTCAACGTCTCGACGATTAACAAAATATAATAGTTTGATAGTTATTGGTATTTACTATTTCATTTAACGTTACGTCGCCGTCGTGTTTCAAGCTACTCATATACATTACTACTTTAGGTAACAATTTAATATTATTGTTAAGACGTTAACTTTGTGTACAACAACCTCGAACTTTTAAATATTAAATGTAAGTACTATTTTATATAATTATCTCAGTTATACACTTATACCTATAAACATTATACACATACACAGTGGTGCCTATACTATACATTGATACTTGATTTATTTTACTATACAATTTAAACTAAAAATCAATTATTAAGGTATATTTTGCGTTGTAGGTATGTCGTTTTTCTCAAAATCAGTTCTAATTAATTTTTATTAAAATTTGCTATTGAAGATAGAAAATGGATAAATTTATATTTAAGTGCAACAAAAATGAAGATCTAAAAAATACTCCAAACATTGTTTTACAAAATAATGAATCAAATAATGAAGTTCTTAACAAACAAATTTTTGGTGATGCAGATGACCCTGTAAATGAGATACCCGTTTCGAGATTAGAAAAAAAAGATAGAATTGACAAAGGTCCCTACCAACCAAAATTTGATTTTCCTAGAACAATAATAGGCTCAAAATATAGAAGTTTCCAAATCGAATGGTACAATAAGTATTCGTGGTTAGAATATAGTAAAGTTCTTGATTCTGCATTTTGTTTTTACTGTCGTGTATTTTGTTTAAACGATTCAACAACAAAAGGTCATATTGATTTTGCTTTTATAAAAAAGGGATTTAAAAATTGGCATAGAGCAAACGAATGTTTCCGTAACCATGAAAAATCTAAAGGCCATCAACATAGCGTTTCTTCTTGGAGTAGTTTTACAAAAAATAAATCGGTTGATATTTTGTTAGATGAGCAAAAGGAAGAGTTTATTTCAAAGCAAAATCAAGTTAAAATAAAAAATCGTCAGATAATGGAAAGGTTAATTGATATTGTTATTTGTTTAGCAAAAGGAGGTAGACCATTTAGAGGCCATGACGAGAGTAAAATCAGCATTGCACGAGGACTGTTTTTAGATTTAGTAGATTTAGTGTCGAAATATGACCCTACTTTAAAAGATCATCTAACAAATGGACCCCAAAATGCTTTATACACTAGTGGAAAAATCCAAAACGACATTATTATCAGCATAAGCAACATCATTTTACGAAAAATATCACATTCCGTCCAGAACAAATTTGTTTCAATAATGGCTGACGAAACAAGTGATTGTGGACACCATGAACAAATGGCAATTGTTTTGAGATATTTTGATGATAAGCTTAATTCTCCAGTAGAACATTTAGTAGCTATTCGCAGACTTACATCTGTAGATGCCCAAGCTATTTTCAATGAGTTAAAAGTTGTTCTCTCCGTATTGAAAGTAGATTGGAAGAATGTATTATTGGTTTGCTTTGATGGCGCGGCAGCCATGTCAGGAAGTGTATCAGGAGTTCAGATGAGGTGTAAAGAATTAAACAGTAATATTGTATATGTACATTGTTACGCACATTGTTTGAACCTAGTTTTAGTCGATGCTTGTACACTAGACAAAGGAAATAGATTAATTTTCGATTTTTTTGGGATTGTACAATTTATTTACACATTTATTGAAGGGAGTTGTTCACGACACGCAACTTTTGAAAAAATATCTAACGAAATCGGTTCAACATTGAGAACATTAAAGTCTCTTTCCACGACTAGGTGGGCTTGTCGCGCGGAAGCTGTTGCCGTGATGAAAATTAATTATTCAGCCATCCTTAGAGCTCTTACTGAAATTATTGAAACAACTAAACAAAGTGATGTTAAAGTTAAAGGAATTGGTTTATTACATCAAGTAAAATCTTTTAATTTTATATTCGGGTTAACAATGATGCACCCAATACTTCAATTAATTGTTAAAGTAAGTAAATTGCTGCAAAGTCCTAATATTAATCTGATTAATGCTATGGCCAGCATAAAGTCTCTTCGAGCAGCTTTTATAAATTTAAGAAATGAGACAGAGTTTCTAAACATTTTTAATGAAGCAAAAAATTTGTGCATAGAACTAGAAATAGATATTCCATTAGTTAAAAAACGGAAGGTATCAAGTCGCCTCGATGAATTTGCAAAAACAGAACATTATTATGAAACTTAGGAAGAAGAATTACGAAGTTTGTGTTTTTATCAAATGTTAGATAATATGGTAACGTCATTAGATTTAAGATTTCAGCAAGAAATAATCAAAATTATAAATGCTGTGGGAAATCTCTTAAATCTAAAATTAAATAAAGAAGAAGCAGCTGTTTTAGAAGAAAAATTCAAAATTTCTCAAGACGAATTAATGGCAGAAATAAGATTGTTAAAAGCAGATCAGACTGTACTAACTGGAAATTCAGCAACAACATTAAGTGGATGGATCCAGTGGATGCAAGAAAATGAAAAATATAAAATTTACACGGCTTTTAATGCAGCAATTCAAACTTTTTCTGTCATCCCCGTGACAAGTTGCTCATGCGAAAGAGCGTTTTCTAAACTGACTCACGTGAAAACGAAGTTAAGGTCAACTACAAAACAAGATCGGTTGGAATCACTTATGCTATTATATGTCGAACAAGAATTAACGGCCAATGTTGAAGCTTCTGAAGTTATAGAAGAATTTAAAAGAATTGTGCCATTTCAAAGACGATTGTTATTATAAATTAATATAATAAATTATACTAGTGTTGTTTCAGTTAATTAATAAATATAAAATAATGATTTATGAACTAATGTATTATGAAATTAATCAATAAATTATTATAATCAATAACTACTTACATATTACATAAAATATAGTTAGCTTACAAGTTACAGGAGGTAGATAATCAAAACTTTATTTATTTTAACTTGTAAATTTATAACCATTTCTTTTGATTTCTTTGATAGAAAAAAAAATAGTATATTGTATATCGCTAATAGCTACCAATAGGTAAATATTATACAATAAGTTATAGTATTGGTTAGTAAAAAAGTGTCGGATATTTGAAATATTTTATTTTTACATTCATTTATACATATAGATAAAAATAATAACTACAAAATAAAGGTCGGGCACACTCAAATGTAAAACTCTGGTTGCGCCTATGCATGGTGTATATTAATGCTACATAATATAATAATATATATGTTAATGTGAATGACGACATTTACTGCTGTTTTTGGTGAATGTCAACATATTGAATGAATATTAAAAATTTACCAACATTCACCTTTATATATATATATTTGCAAACATGTTACATATGAAAAAAGAAAAGTTTCATTAAACAATACATGAAATAAGTTTGTTTGCTCACCTCCTATAAGCACAGCTTGGGGTGAAGGTGAGAGGTTCTTAAATTAGTCGTTACATTTAAACTTTAAATATTATTAATATGTAGTAGCAATAAAAAACATGTGAGATTTATCATTACAGAATAGATCTAAACTAAATTTAATACAATAATAAACATAATTATGATATGATAATTATAAATTTCTAGGTGATAATTGCGTGACATCTAATATCTTTACAATGTGAAAAATAAAACAAATTAATTAATAGTATACTTAAATAAATAGATAAAATAAGAATTTAAAATTTGGATAATATATAACGCTTAAAATGAATAAAGTTAGGAAAATTATTGATATTTATTTCTAAGTTTCTACAAAGAGTTATTGCACGATTTAGGCAACTCTAATATGTATAATACATAAATGAAAATGTAGGGACCTAGTGTCAAAACATTTAATGAATAACTACTAACTAGTCTAAAAGCCAGTAACCTATTACCTATTATAGTAACTATTTTAATTTGTATTTTTCTTACCGTACCTTTTGAGTTTTATTGTGTAAAACTGTGTAAATATTTATTAATTATTCCATTTAATCAATAAAAAAATAGCTTGTTGATAATAATTTAAATAATTTAAATAATCGCATTATATTATTATATTATATAGATAAATAATTAAATTGGTATATTATATCATAGCAACGGTATTATTAATAAATTTTTTTTTTTAATATAAACAAACAGCTAATATCAATAACTAATGAAACGTTTTATCGATATGTATGATTTATACATAATAATAAATTTATATATTTTATATGCCTTCTTTAAAATATACGAGTCGTAGTTGTTTTCACAAGCAATTATTTAAAACGTTCAAAAAAAAAAAAGTTTAAACAAATGTTTAAAGCTAACTATAATTATTCAATTCAAGAAATATTTAGGTACAAGTCATTGCGTTAAAATTGTTTTACCTACTCACCAGTTTTGAGTTAAATTCAACTGTCAACGGTCTTCACGTATTCACATTTTCGATTTCTCGAATATTATTTTTTATTGGATATCATGCATTTCTTATTATGCACAAATGACATTATTATTTTTCTATTTTCTATATTTTATTTATGTAGGTACCATATATATTTATCGAGAAATACATTAGGTACGATCCATGATGACTGTTTAATTGGCATTATCTTATAATCTTACTATAAGCTTCACGAGTTATTACTTATTAATTGATATTAATAAAATAGGTATTACCAGTATAATCATAAATGGTAATTTAATAATTAATAATATTTACTTATATTATAAGTAAATAATAAAAACAAAACTGGTTATATTTTAAATATTTTTATTTTTTACAACGTGCAATGTAATTATTATTAATTTTTTAATCATTTAGCGTTAAACGTATGTTTCGTGTTTTATAATGATTGAGCTCCAATCACTTAGTCTGGAAAAACATCTTAGCAACCACTAGGGAGGATATGAGGGCGCATTGCACCACAGACCCTGTGACCATAGACTGACCATTTCCATTACAGTTGTCCTTGCTGCAGACCGTACAGCTCTCTGCAACGGCTGTGGCATGTGCAGCCTTATCGATCACCACACAGTCATCAGCTTTGTTGGTCGTCTTGCAGCCATACATAGTATTTACAAATTAGAAATATATGCAGTATTTTATTATTTAGACATGCATTCCCTTAGAAGTAATCTCATTAAATCTTTATCCGATTCCTCCCACTCACGCCCGGTAACGTCTACTGGAAACTCATGATCAGACCATTCAACAGTCTCCTCAGATTCAAGTTCGTCTTCCCTATAAAATTATAAATATAAGTAAAATAAATTAAAATATACAATTATTTTTTAACTCACTCTATAGAGTAGTGGCCGTGAGCCAAGGTATGTATTTTATCCTCAAGTATAACCCTCTTGTCATCGAAACTATTATAAGTTAATTTGCTTGATTTAATGGTCTTCAATTGATGTTTGAACGAGCGTATCGAAACATTTTCTTTATACACCTCCACGCCGGCTTCACCAAACAGACATCGATAATGGTCTTTAAAGTTCATATGGTTTTTTACCACATGTCCACGAATTCCTTTCGCCCTGATATTTTCCTTGCCATTGATCTTATATGCATAAGACTTGGCTCTGAGAGCACAAAACTCTGTCATTACTTCTGATTTTGTTTCATCGGAAAACAGGCCTGGAATTTTCTTTCTTTCGGCAATGTAACACGGATGATCTTGCGGTAAGTCAGATGTATCCATCCGATCGAGCAGGCTAGAATTATTCTCCAAGTCTTTATAAAAATCATCGGTATGGATATAGTATACCAGCGAATCTGTAATAATGTTATTTATTAATATATATATAATATATATACATGAGAGTAGTTTTAATATATTTACCTGTGTCTGTGTACATGAGCTCAATTCTGTCACCATAATGCGCCTTCATCACATTATAATGATAATCGTACATTAATGTTTTTGATATTTCTAGCACAGCAAAACCTGTTGAAAATAAATATATTAATATAAAAATGTAGATGTAAAGCTTAAAGTATATATACCTATATAAATAGGTTTACAAAAATCGATTATTTTATTTTCCAATGAGACAGCATTTAGATTCTCATTATATGTCGTGCAATATTTGAATGTTGAACGATTTATTAGCTTTTGTAAATGTTTTTCGCTAGACACAAGCTCCATTTTTAGTCTTTTTCTCATCGATTCCATGGTCTTGCCAAAAACTGCATTGTTTAGAAGTTTGAAAAATTCCTTCTCAAAATCGTTTGTTGCTTTTTTTCTCATTTCTGTATTCAACGCTATGTAGGACGCTAACCAAGGTGACTGATCAAACTGGACTACTCTATGAACCTAAAATAAAATAAAATTAATTTGTAAAATGTATTAAAAAAAAAAAAAAAAAACAAACCTTCTCGACTTTAAGCCCGTTGGCGATGGCTTGTTGCAGATTACGATGATGGATTATATAATTTTTCTTTGATTCTAATGTCACCATTAATTTTTTTACTTTTGAGCCTGATGGAATACTGCTCTGTGGAAGAAATGGTAAGTCGTTGTGCTGGTCATGCAGATTTTGTGGATAGGATATATCAACATCATATATCCGTCCTATGGGTGATGTCTCATCCAAATCATTTAACCCATCAAGTTTTGGTTCTACCCACTTGAACCCACCGTAAGGCATGTACTGTGACATCGCCCACCCGTAGAGATTATTACCTATAAAGTTTAAAATAAATAATAATAATTTAAAATAAATCAATTATACTTACAATCTTGATAAACCAGCCAAGATTTAGGTTTTGTTGGATTGTAATCTGGGGTATTTTCATGATTAGCTTTGGCATACCTCATGCTAGCTTGAGTCAACCCACCTCGAATTCCTTTAAAACAGAAATATTATTATATTATATTATATTATATTCATAAAATAAGCTCTTAAAAATTTACCTTTTTCAATCATAAGCAGCATATCATAATCAGAGAGTAAGTCAAGCTTTATAGACGTGTATTTCAGCATACAGTCAAAACTAAAACCTGGAGCTGTATAGTAGAACGCTGGGTCCAGATGGTATGTGGTTAAACACAGGTCTCGGAAATTTTCAAATACGTCCGCCAGTAATAGAACGTCTATCTTCAGGTACAAGTCTGAATATTCTCCAAGTGTATGACAGTTGAAGTGGTTCCATACTGATACTGCGTGTTCGTATTCTTCGTCATTTATATGTTCTTCAGTCAATGTACTATAAAAATCGTTTTTTTCTGGTAAATTCGTTTCTTCGAGCTTGTTCCAACTATCAGTATATTCGTAAGGGTATACACCTTTACGTGTGACGAGCTGCATATCTCTGGGTGTGAATGCTCTTGTGGTTTCTCTGAATTTTTCGAACTCAGGTGTTATTAAATTGTCTGCAAGTGTTGATAATTTTGACGCCATGAAACGACATGAGTCTATGAAACGTATTGAAAAGCTGTTGTTGATATATTTTGAAAATGAAACGAATTTCTCCTCACTATTTGGTATTACAGATATTGTCTTAGCGTCATATCCAAGCTCAGTTACAATGAAATGAGCATCATAATTGGATAAATTATGAAAGAAACATGGAACAAAATTTGGTGTTTGAACCTTGAGGTTGCAAGCATTACACAATGTTTGTCTGAATTTGCCTGATAAGTGGCAGTGATCTGCACTTTATGATTTTCTGTAGAAAACCCGTTTTTACATAAATTACACGTTTTACATAATTCATGTGTGCGTCGTTGTTCTGAAGTCATGACTATAGGCGTGTTGGTTTTGAGCAGTTTGTCTATTTTTTCGGCCATCTCAACAATACTATCAACAAAATGTTTAGAAACTTCTGGATCATTTTCACTTCCACGGTAAATTATTGGTGTTGTTGGTATATCAAATTTTTCAAGCAGTTCTTTGGGTACATCATTATCAGCTTTAACCAAAAAACCATAACTCATCGGCTCGTGTTTTTGATAGGCTGTTGTTTTATCGCCACATTTTTCGTTAGTTTTCACGAGTAAAGCTTCAAAATCTGCGTATATTACTATCGGATGTCTTTGAGTTTTTTTCCATGCGGTAAATTCAAGCTGCGAACCTGGCGCTGGCATCTGAGGTAAAATAGGTTTGTGTGTTCCACATATTAATTTGTGTTGTTCAAGCCCCACCTGACCATTTAATTTAAATTTGTATTTTTGATCATCAAAACTGGTGAAACAACGTTTACAAAAAATAATTTGACCATTGTGGAGGGTTTTCTGCGAGCGAACGAGCCGAGACAAATTAGAGATGAATGTGTAGTGGCTTCTGTCTTCGTCTTTCGTCAACAGCAAGTCGAAATGATTAGATTTCTCATTTTGAACTACTTTTAGTGGGAAAACTTCATATGTTGGATATTTTCGCGGCGGTTGAATTTTTTTTTCAAGTCCATAAACATTAACAGATATATCTGGATTATTTTTTTCAAATATTTTAACCTGATGTAGTGGAGTCGGGAATGTTAAACCAGAAAAAATATAATTTTCTTCATGCTGTCTATAATTTTCACCAACGCGATGCTTATTTAGTCCTTCAACATGCTTCGCTAGGATTGCCCACTTGAAGCACTGTTGATCTGTGTTTTGGGGGTTTATTACGGCACGTTTATTTTCAATCATATTTGGTAGTGGAATGTAGGATGATCCAGCCATAGGTGTATATTTATATACGCCTAATAGTAAACCGTCTATATTTTGTAATGTGAATCCGCTTCCCATGGATGCATATATGTCTTGCTCCGACATTAATTTTAAAAATGATTCTTCGACAATTTCTCGTACCCCGGTATCAGAAAAAATTTCTATAGCCGAGGTCTTAAACGCACGATTTTCCGACGAATTTTCCACGTTTGGACGGTTGTATGTTGCCTCTATCTTCAAATTAAACTTGATGGGGTATTTAGATGCAATCGACTTGAGTAACTCTATCAGCTCAAATTTTATTGATAAGAGAAAACTGTTGTAGTTTTCAAAATTACTGATATTTTTCGCGTAGTACCATACGATTTTTCTGTTTGCCGAAGATGAGATTTCTAAAAAGCCTGGAGAATTAACAAGAAGTAGACGTGCTTTTTTTGTTTTAACAGCTGATAGAGTGTTTGCTGAAGAAATACGCTTTCCGTTACTTTCGGTGGTATAAGAGTCTATAGAAAAAAAAAAAACTAATTAGCATCGTGTATAATTATGCGCTAACAAGTTAATTTAATAAATACAGTCCGGTCAACTAGCCGTTGATTATAGTGAGTTAAAAAAAAAAAATAAATAAAAAACATACCTTGGATATCATACAGTCCAAGATTTTCAACGTTATCAAGCACTTCCAAGCACATCTCGTCGTCATCATCGTTGACTGCTGATGTACCGGCTGGGATATCGGGTACAAATATTCTAGGAGCTATTTCTTTTTCATCAGGTGTCCGGACGCGAACATAATCTACATAATTAATAAAACGTAAATTAAATATTGAGGAAAATAAATAAATCTTACTTGTCGTATTGCATAGTCCAGCACTTTCATCATTCCCGTCGTTAAAATCATTGAACGGTATATTATTCGTATCTTTAGGCTGTAATCATGATGGCTGATCTGTTCTATTCGGGGCGATCTCTACTTCACATCGTTGTACATCTTGTACTTGTGGTGCGATTATTGTATTATCGCGTCGTACACGGTTGTGAGTGTTTTTCATATGGCGAACAAGGTTCGACTGGTAACTAAATGAGTTAGTACATTGCAAGCACGGAAAACAGTCTTTATCGTGCGTTTTTTCATGTCTCTTCAAATTGTCCTTACGCGTAAACGTAGATACACATTTTACACATTTATACATTATGAAAAGTATAAAATAAAAATTCACTAATAAAATGTAAAGACGTTTCGGAACGAAAAATAAGTGCGCGATGGTTTAAGACTGACGACGTACTAAAAGACTGTTGTCTCTTTCAGAATATCGTATAAAGGTACGGTTTCCCTGCAGCGTTCAGACGCCGCGTCAAGACGCGTTATGAGTCGGCGCCACCTCGTAAAGACGAGCAGTTAGTGTGAATTTCTATAGAGTCATTTAGTTTATTAAATAAGGTGTATCTTATTGTCAACCCGACGCCAAACGTAGGGGGTGGCGACGATAGAGTTTTTGCAAGGTATTGTGTGATTATCGATGAATTGAATATGGATCTGTGATGGTTTAAGGATATACATTATGAGTCGGCGCCATCCTGACGACATGAGAGAATATGGCATTTTAGACAGAAAAGTATATCAGTTATTAATGTGTGTGTGTGTGTGTGTGTGTTATTCACTAATAGGCATTTACATATCATAAGTGTGCGACAAAGACGTGAATCAGTTTGGCACATTAAGCAGATGGCTAAAATGGGTATTAATTTAGAAAACATCTATACGGGCCATTGTGGTCAAATGTCTCCTATTATGGCGTATTCATCGATATTATTTGTGTACGCAGCTGCAAGTTATTTGTATCCTAATGATATTATAATATGACTAGTATACTGTGGTTTAAATATTTTTAAATTTATTTATAATATGTTCAAACTCTGGTTAAATAGGTCAGAATAACCATAGCACAGTATATGGCGGGGTGGCCTAGTGGTAGATCAAACCTCACGGGGGAAGATAAGTCCGGGTTCGATACCCGATCAGTTATTTTGCAGTTTTTCCACGACAACGGAAATAATTTGATAAAATATGATAAGTGATAACAAATTATATGATAACTGATAACAATTGATAACTAATTAGAATAACATAAAATATGATAAGTGATAACGATGTATGATAACTGATAACAATTGATAACTGATTAGAATAACAGCGGTATACGTATGTCACACACGTACGCGATCGGATTTCGTGGTGGGGGCAAAACCGGTGGCGGCGGGTCAGGTAATATACATCACGTACGAAGCGGATCGGGCAGCGGCGGCGATGGAATGAGGATGAGGGATGAGGATGAGGATGAGGATGAGAATGAGGTTCTTGAACTCTCTTTTTCATACTACTAAGAAGTTCAAATAGTAAATACAATTATAAACGAAGATAGAGAAAAAAATATACGATAAAGAAGGAACTCAGATTAAAATATCTAATAACTTAACGATTGATCAACATAATCAAACAATAAATTTACTAAAACAATTTATACATATATTTTCTACCGACACAATAAATATAAAACCAGCTAATGTACAACCATGTCAAATACAAATAAAACCAAATTCAAAAGAACCAAAATTTAACCCACCACATAGGATTTCACCTTCACAAAGGCAAGAATTTAAAACACAACTAGATAAATTAATGAAGGCTAATATAGTCAAACACACAAAATCAAACTTTGCTTCACCTGCATTTTTAGTAAAAAATAAAGAAAAAAATAATTATAGGTTTGTCGTTTCTTATAAAGATCTTAATTACATAATAGAATCAGACCAATACCCGTTACCCAGAACAATAGATTTATTCCGAAGTTTAGAAGGTTCCAAATACTTAACGACCTTGGACTTAAACTCAGGTTTTTTTCAAATCCCTGTGAGAGAACAGGACCAATACATGTTAGCTTTCACCACAGTACATGGTCTAATGACTTTCACAAGACTACCACAAGGTTTCAAAAATTGAAGTGCAATATTTCAAAGAGAACTTAACAAAGCATTTTCTGAACATTTATACAAATCAGTCATTATATTTATAGACGACCTAGCAACTTTCGGAAGCAACTTTGAGATAGCTTTAGACAACCTAAAAAATGTTTTCGAAATAATAAGCCAATATGGATTTTCATTAAAAACAGCTAAATGTACAATATTTGCTGATAAAATTGAACTTTTAGGACACCAAATATCAAGCGATGGCATCAAACCTTTACCTAGAAACACGATAGCAATAACTAACTTTGAAAGACCTAAAACTGCCAAACAAGTTCGAAGTTTTCTAGGATTAGCAAGCTATTACCGGAGACTAGTAAAAAACTTTTAACACATAGCGAATCAATTATTTCAATGAACTAAACACGACAATAATAAAATCATAACTTGGAATGATGATCACGAAGACGCATTCAATAAATTAAAAACAATTTTAACATCTGAACCAGTAATTGCACACTTCTCCGATGATAAAGAAACATATCTAACTGTTGATGCTAGTATAATCGGCTTAGGAGCAGTACTAGAACAACCAGACGAAAACAACAAATTAAGATCAGTAGGTTACGCATCACGAAAAATATTAGACTCTGAAAAAACTTACTCATCCACAACTTTAGAGCTTTTAGGTCTAGTTTTTGGCATAACTTACTTTAGAGAGTTTTTATGGGGACGAAAATTCACAGTATTCTCCGATAATATAAGCTTACAATATTACAAAAATCTAAAAATACCATCTGCCAGAATAGCTAGACTTACATTAAAAATATTAGATTTTGATTTCATAATAAAACACAAAGCTGGTAAAGAAAACAAAGTCGCCGACTGTTTATCTAGAAAAAACATAATGAATATAATAGACGCTGTAATTTTTGAACACTACACCCATTTTAATGAATCTGAATTTATACATAATATAAGCATTGATAAACACACAGAAATAAACATTATTAAAGAACAAGAGAATGACAGTTTCTGTATTGAAATAATAAAAGCAATAAACAATTTACCTACATCCAACAAATATAAAAGGCTATCAAGGAGATACATAATAACAAACCAAATATTATATTTAAAAGACATATTCCCAAACAAAATATAAATAATGCTATAGTTATTCCAAAAAGTTTAGTGACAAATATAATCACAGCCTACCACAACCCCCCTTTAGCAGGACATATGGGCATGTTACGAACCTCCTTAAAGGTTTGTGCACAAATAAAATAACGAACACTTCCGAACTAAATATTACTTTCTATATTTAAACTTGAAAAGAAAACTTACATTACAGTAAATGAATTAAGGTAATGTCTAATTAAATGGTCTGACAATAAATAAGGTTCTGGCGAGAATAACAATGTTCTGTCTTACTACTCTAGAATCCAACTGCCACGGCTTGGTATACGAGCCGTGACTATAGCCAACGCTTGCCTGGAATTGCTGTCGCAGCAATATCCTTCCAGACAGTCGCCGTCTTACAATATAACTATATACTATTATATATATATTATGTACTATACAATGCCATATCCCACATAATATATATACATTATCATACTACATACTATTACATATATATCAACTAAATTAACCAGGGGTTCATAACACCCCCCAACTTAAATGGAACTTAGGGACCTAATGGTTCCGAATGTTCCGTACAGTATGTGTTCAAAACTAAATTTATGATTATTATTATGTTTACTTATCGTTCAATGATAAATTATCCGGTAAATCCGGAGAATACATTTTAATTATTCTATTTCTTAACTTAATAGTTAATCCGCTTGCTACGGATACTACAGTTAGTATTAAAATATACACATGTACCATATGAAATTCCATTTGAAATATTATTGAAGAATCTGTTGTTACCTTTTGTAACTTATTTATTTCTACTAACTTTCTGGATAGGGAATTGAAATCGTGTATAATACTTGTGTCCTTTAGGCTTTGAGGAATTATATTTTTAAGACTTCCTGTTAATAAGGATTCCTGTTTCTTATTTCCTGGGATTAAATCGGTATAAATACCTCTATTAGATCTACTTGTTGGAAATATAATGGAATTTTCTGTATGGATTTCACAATCTTGCGATGTGATTAACCTTCCTACGCCTGAGATCTCAATTGTAGCTATTTGTGGAGGTTCCACACACTTAATGGTCACTAAAGTTGGTTCCGTATAAAATAACCATGCATTAGAATCCATTAATTTATCCCAAATGGGTGTGGTTATCATTACGAATTTTATTTTACAAGTTTCTGGAATTTTCTGATGAGCTAAAAGTGCTACTTCACAATTGTTTGATCTCGACCGGCGATGAAATGTTTGACCACCTTTACATAATTTGTAGGTTCCTAAATTTACACATGTTTCCCACTGTTTTCCCGTTAAAGAGAAAAATTCCTCATTATCATTGTTAATTACTAAATAATCGATTTCTGGTTCAATTAAAATTAGTGTGTTGGTAGAATATACAATGGGTAATGAAATAAGTCGATATACGTTATATTCTCTACTCGAGACTAAAGGAATTTCAATGGAAAATATTAAGTACTCATCTTGTACGAAAATTATTATTTCAGAGATTTTGAGAAAGTTGGGCATGGACTCCGGTATTACTTCTATAGGGAAGTTGTTTCCCAAAGGTAAGTTTACTTTAATTTCTTTTAATTCTTGTAAAAATTTTCTGGGGGTAATTACACTAGTGTGGATCTTACCGTTCAGTGCTGCATTTATAATAGTGATGAGATTCTGTGTTTCGTAAGCATACTGATTGAGAGTTACCTCGAATAAAAAGGCTTGTTCTAACAGCTTACTTCTAAATTCTAGTTTGTTGATATTAACGATACTTTCTTTGGTTAACCCCTGTAAATATTGCAAGTTATTTTCTAGTTTCTGATGATGTTCTGTGATTTCTTGCAAAGTATGGTTTGCGTCCATTACTTCTGTTTGTACAACTCTAGTTTTTTCTTTGACTAAATTTATATCTTGAATTTTGTTTTTGGTTAATTCTAAGATTTGTTTAACTATGAATTCGGTGTCGATTTTCGAGAATGCCCCGTACAAAACGTTGATCAGGCGTTTGAAGGTGCCTCCCAATCCTCGGCGATTGCGGAATTCATTATTTATATTTTGTCCTAATGATAGCATCGCGTTACGGCGATTTAACTGAATTTCATACAAGTATGGTTGAGTTGTAGTAGAGAAAAAGTGTATGAATTGATTACAAATGTTTTCTATCTCTGCATTTCCAAAGTTTTCCATCATTTGGTTGTAAATTGTCCCCATTTCGTTGTACTGGGTTATCAAATTGTCATACTTTGTGGTCAAAATTCCAATGTCCACATACGTTACCAGATCCCATTTGATATGTGAAGTTTTGACCATACCGTGTGATTCATAATAGAATCCTTTGTGGTCAGGGAAAGTAGTGATGTTGAAATTTTCTTGGGCTACTGTTGTACTATCCCATATCCACATTATCAGGATTAAGATTTTTGTGGATGATGGATTTTTCTGGAAAACTTCAAGGAACACCATTGTTAGTTTCATTTTTATTTATTGGATTTACATCTAAAATTTCATATGGACCCAACCACTTTGGGGCCAGTTTGTTTTTTGAGGCTTTTTCTTGCAATAAAACTTTCTGTCCTACCTCAAAAGTTTGAGATTTTGCTGATTTATCGTAATGTTCTTTCGACTTATTCTTTGCTTCTAGCAAATTAATTCTTGCAAAAGCTTGAACTTCCTGCATTTGCCTTTTGACTTCGTATTGGTAATCGTTATAATTATATTGAGGTTCTGGATTGTTCATGAAGCATGTAGGAATTTTCACAGGATTTCCATAAACCAAGTGGTATGGCTGGAATTTCGTAGCTGAGTGTATACTCGAATTATGGCAGAACATTGCATAAGGAATCTTAGAATCCCAGTTAAGTGATCCCTTTCGACGAAATTTCTTAAATATTCTGCTAAAGAGCGGTGGCTTCGTTCGAGACTACCATTGCTCTGAGGGTGGTAAGGTGTGGTCGACGTCTGCCGAATTTTGAGGAGCTTACACATCTCCTTAAAAACGTTGCTTAAGAATTCCGTGCCACAGTCTGTCACCAGACTTTGCGGAATTCCGTGCACGCACACGAATTTGGTCACAAAATGTTGTGCTACCGTGTTCGCTTCATGATTCTTCATGGGGGAAGCCCATGCGAATTTAGTAAGATCGTCCTGTAACGTTAAAATGAAAGAGTTCCCACTATGTGAACGGGGTAGTGGACCTACGACATCCAGGAATATCTTTTCGAATGCTCTGGTAGCTGTACTGGTAATCACCATAGGCTCTTTTGGTGTTTTTGTCGCTGTTTTATTCTTTTGACAAGACGGACATTTTCTTATGAATTGTTTGATTTGTTTCCTCATACCATTCCAATTATGTTCTACATACATCTTATTAAATGTTCTGGTTAATCCGTGATGTCCTCCTAAAGGGTTTTCATGGAATTCTCTTATTTTCTGTATTTTCTGATCTTCTGTTAAGTCATCTTTGGTGTAAACACAGACTTTGATTTCCGAATTTCCAAAGATATTTCTAAACATGTTTCGGATGATTTCCCATTGTAATCCGTCTGATTCACTTCCAATTCTCGGACAAGCAAGACTTGTTATTTTTAATTCTATACACAAATCCTTAAGTTTCTGTAAGCAAACATAGATTGATTGATATGTCGACTTTTGCCAGTGATGTTCTTTCGTTAGTAAATAAAATATTGCTCGTTGTTCTAACTGGATTACGGCTACATCTGTAACTGATTTTTGTTGTTGTTTCAATTGGTTCACATGTCCGAATTTCCGTCTCATTTGAAGGGCGATACCTCGAGACATATTGAAGTCGGCAGAAACGCAATGTGCTATTGATATAGTAGGTTCTGTGTCGAAAATATTACCGGTTAGCTCAATTACATTGTTAGTAGGTTTGGCTTCGGTATTGAGTACGAATAGATAATCATCAGAAAGCTCTGTACTACCTAAAGGATTTGTGATTTCCGGAGGTTCTGTATTTTCTATTCCATCGAAATCGTTTGAAAGCGTCATGCTCTCTTCTGATCTTGAATGCTCTGACTTTGTTTTGGATCTGGTAGTGACGGTTCTGATTCGACTCAATGCGTCCGCGTTCGTGTTGTTAACACCTGGCCTATAATGGATTTCATACTGGTATTCTTCCAATTTCAACCTCCATCGAATTAATCGGGACCCCGGGTCTTTTACGTTGAAAAGCCAGCTTAACGCTCGATGATCTGTAATAATTTTAAATTTCTGACCATATAAATAGTGTCGGTATTGCTTAACTCCCCACACTATTGCACAAAGTTCCTTCTCCGTTGTGCTATAATTTTGTTCTGCTTTGTTTAGCGTACACGAGGCGTAAGCTATTGGTAAGTCTTTCCCGATTGGTCCTTAAGACAATATGTAACCAATTGCAAAATTACTGGCGTCACATGTAAGATTGAACGGTTGCTCAAAATCAGGGTATTGCAAGAGAGGTTCTTTTGTGAGAATAGATTTTAATTTGTCGAACGCTTCTTGGCAAAGGTTCGACCAATGAAATGGAATATCTTTTTTCAATAACGACGTAAGAGGCTTCGAGATTTTCCCATAATTTGGAACGAAACGGCGGTAATAACCTGACAGTCCCAAAAATGCTTTGATCTCCTTGGCATTTGTTGGTGTTGGAAATTTTGCTACACAATCAATCTTCTGGGGGTTCGGCTTTACTCCTTTCTCGGTTATGACATGTCCTAAATAGTTCACTTCTATACGCATGAATGAACACTTGGACGTTTGGAGTTTGAGGTTTGATTCCCTTAATCTGTCGAATACTTCCTTTAATTTTCTTGAATGATCCTCAATGTTGTGGGCATAAATTATAATATCGTCCAAATACACAAATGCTTTGATCCCATTCAATCCCGTTAATACGGAATTCATTAGACGTTGAAATGTTGCTGGAGCTCCTTTTAACCCGAATGGAACTCCTAAAAATTCAAAATGTCCTTTGTCAGTAGAAAAGGCAGTTTTTTGGCTATGGTCTGGGTGCATTTTGACTTGATGATAACCCTGGGCCAAATCCAAAGTGGTGTAGTACTTGGATTTTCCCAATTGGTCCAGGATTTCTGTGATGTTCGGTAATGGATAAGCGTCTCCAATTGATATCTCGTTTAATTTTCAGAAATCCACGCATACGCGATACTTCATGACACCGTTTTCATCAGGCTTCTTAGGAACTACGAGTAGTGGCGCATTCCAAGGGCTTTTGCTTGGAGCAATGATGTTGTCTTCTTCAAGTTTCTGAATTTGTCGGTCAATTTTTTGTCTGTGCTTAAAAGGCAACCGATATGGACGTACATTGATCGGTTGTGCGGCTTCACTTGTTTTAATCTCATGAAAAATTTGGTTAGTGCAAGTTAGTTTGTCTCCATCCAAATGGAAAATATCTGAATATTGTTCACATATTGGCATAATAGATTCTCTTTCTTCTTGGTTTAGATGATCCAGATTTACTTCCTCTCTTAGAGCGGCTAAACAGTTTTCTCCATTGGAAGTTTCTGGGACGCTTAAAGTGGTAAAAACATTAACTTCATCAAACTTATGAATAGAGATTGATTTCGTTTGCATTTGAGTGAGTACCACGGCAGATTCCGTGGGATTAATAACCGATACTAATATCCGATTCTGGTGCACTTGGTTAACCGTATTGCTTCATATGATTGTCTCTGCAATCTTTTGAGCTGGGATTAAGAGTGTTTCACCTTCTTGATATTCTGTACTAGGTATAGCGATTAAAGTTTCTGTACGAGCCTGAATTTTTATGTCACTGGTGTCTGGTACTATTAATTCGTTAGTTTGATAATTAATAATCATGTGGTTCCCTATTATAAAAGGTTTCCCTAAAATTCCATCTTGTGTAATGGGAAACTGTGAATGTACTACTTGAAATTCGGCTTGTATCATACGCTCTCCAATTTGAATATTTATAGTTGTCCGCCCCAATGTTGGAACTAACTGCTCGTTGATTCCCTTTAAATGGTAATCGGTGTCTTCATACATCATTACCTGATCCATAAGTGAACAAATTTTGATTAGATTCAGATCGCTTCCTGAATCCAGTAGGAATTGAACATCGGGATTAATTGTCTGAGAGGTTCTGCATATAAAAGTATTGTCTGTCAGATTTGCCTTTAATGTGAAGATTCTAGGAATGATACAGCGGCGTGTTTTTTATGCTCCCTACCGGACGTCCGCCGGACGCGCCCGGTTGGTTTTGGTTTCCCGAAGTTTCGGCTTTTACTGCCTCATTCCTTTTTTCCGTAACATACTTTAATTTCCGACATACTTCTTTCGTGTGTCCTGGTTTTCTGCAGTACTGGCACGTGATAGTGCGCACTGAGGCTCGGGATATTCCGTGTGACGTGTTCGGATTTGCTGATTGAGTCGTGTTAACACTTCGGTTGGATCTACAGTCGCGGGCCCAATGCCCTGGTTTATGGCAAATGTTACATGTACCATTTGTCTTTTTTATGGTTGCCGAATTCCCTTTATAAAGTCTTCTCGATTCTTCAGATAACAACCTAATCCGCTCCTCCTCTCTGGCGGCTTGTATGGCTTTGTCTAGAGTAAGAGGATTTCTGGCCTTAATGTAGTCCTTTAGGTTTCCCAAGCCTTCCATGAAGACTTGAATTACCTGTCTCTTAATAGAAATTTCCATCGCCTGAGCAACTTCTGGCGATAAATCAGCCGTCTCCTGTTCAATGATAAGGTTTTGTAAAGATTCTACTCTCATTGAGTAGGTCAGAATATCTTCACCGTTTTTTTGTTTTGTGGCGTATAATTCCAAAAATAAATGCTGCGTCGTTCGCTGAGGTTCTAAACTGGTTTTTAGTGTTTCCCGTAATTCTTCCCATGCATCGAAGGTTTTGAACTTTGTTACCTGCCTCGCTTTTCCGATTAATCTGGTTTGGATTTCCTGAAGTAGACGTGAAATTGCTGATTCCACCACACATGACACGACGAATTCACATTTTTCAAAGAAAATCTCTAAATGCTCTGTGTCTTTCCCATCAAATGATTTGGGTAATAACCTTATTGCATCCTGAAGTCCTATTTGGTTATTTGATATTGAATCTTGTTGTCTCGGACTTGCGCTATCTCTTGTCCTCATGATTTCCTGAATCTTAAGATCAATTAATTTACTTAATTCTGGATTATTCAAATTGTCTATCGTCGGCTGCTGTCCAGGTTCACCACTCGATGTTGATTGATGTTTGTCCTCCATTATTTTCAATGACTTTTGATTTAAAAGAAACTTAATTCCTAGGTTCGTTGGTTCAACTGCGTCGTCAGAAGACCAATCTAAAAGTTTTTCTTGATTATTCTGTAGAACTTTTAGTTCGATGTTTGATGCGTTTTGAGAATTTTCTGTTAAACTGGTTTCTTGGGTGACGTGAATTAAACTTCTGTCAATTTCGTTAAGTCCTTCACTAACTTTAGCTAAAAGACTATCAGTTGCTACAGTCAAATCCGCTTCTTTGATTAATAAATGGTCGACAGAAAGCTCGTCTACTTGTCTCTCTGAATTGGGATTGTCGGGATTGGAGCACCTTACAGGTAAACTTACTCTTGGTGTAGGGGCAGGGGTATCAGTACTGGATGTGTCCTCCCCCTCGGTAGTTGGATCCTTCCCCAAATTTTTACTCATTAATGTGTGCTTATGAGTTTTATGAAGAGTTTATTCTCTTAAGAAAAATAGATTAAAACACTGAGAAACATGCGTTCACAATATAAGACTTTTTTTTCCTACCATAAGATTACAATAATGTACAGTATATTATAATTATCATATTATGTTTGTAAGAGAAAAAAAAATTAATTAAAAATAATAATTAAAATATTTAATTATGCGAAAACTACTAAAATATTTAATTAAACAAAATAATTAAAATATTTAATCATGCAAAATAATTTAAATATTTAATTATGCAAACAGAACTGAAAACTTAATGCTAAATACTCACAACTACCACAATCGTCGGAGCACGATGAAATGAAAGGTTCGGTGATTGTCTGTGTATGGTTGTTGCAAATGACTCTGGATACTCTGGTACTCGCCGTTGGATTGATCTCGGAACAATAACACGTCGAAACTCCTCTTCGACACCTTTAATGCTTCAGTACGACGGTCTACGCCTCGAATCTGCTGGCGCGAGGACCAATAACTAATTTTAATTATTGGGTTTCACTTCGATGATTAAATAACGTAATGATATCGTTATGTTTTGATTTCAATTTGTTACGACGGCGTTATCGTGTTTGTAAACAACGACGGCGACGTGCGGCGGTTATGATAACGTTTTATCGTAATAGCTATGCTGTTGTCAGATTTCACCCGCCGACGGCGGCGATGCGCACGTCGTCACAAAAACGACGGCGGCGGCAACACGCACGCTAGGGTCGCTCACACGGCGGCGGTCGGTCGTCGAGAACGTTTTTTTTTTTTTTTAGTCGACTCGACGATGTACGTGCGTATTACACAACGCCGGGAATTTGCTGATCACGCGTTTATGAAGTTACGTTCACACGCACAGTATACATGTATATGCACATACCAATTAAATATAGTTATATAAAAATGCGCGTCTACGTATAACATATTACAACATTATAATATTCTATATTATTAATGTCACCTTACGCGATTTAAGTACAAATGTTCTGTTTTCAGATGGATCAGATTTTACTGTTCGGTCGCTTTACTTTTCGTCCCATATACTTCTGAAAGTCTCGTTCGATTATTGTCCGTAGTAGCGAGATACTGATATTCGACGTATCCCACCGCTGCCACCAAAAATGTTACGAACCTCCTTAAAGGTTTGTGCACAAATAAAATAACGAACACTTCCGAACTAAATATTACTTTCTATATTTAAACTTGAAAAGAAAACTTACAATACAGTAAATGAAAATTAAGGTAATGTCTAATTAAATGGTCTGACAATAAATAAGGTTCTGGCGAGAATAACAATGTTCTGTCTTACTACTCTAGAATCCAACTGCCACGGCTTGGTATACGAGCCGTGACTATAGCCAGCGCTTGCCTGGAATTGCTGTCGCAGCAATATCCTTCCAGACAGTCGCCGTCTTACAATATAACTATATACTATTATATATATATTATGTACTATACAATGCCATATCCCACATAATATATATATATTATCATACTACATACTATTACATATATATCAACTAAATTAACCAGGGGTTCATAACAGGCATAACAAAAACAATAAAAGCTATTCAAGTAAAATACTATTGGCCAACTCTAATAAACGATGTAACAAATTTTATCAAGTGGAAATTTAACATATATATACATAAAACTAAATACGTAGCTTCACGTCAACCCAATAATATAAATAGTGGTAGAATAAAATAATGTAGATAGGGTATTCAATTTCAATCGTTCAATGATTAACCACATCTAATTCAAATCATAATTAAACACATTCCCCACATCACTTATTTCTATTTATTATATTATTTTACTAAACCAACTGTTATTTACATTTTTTATATCTTATGCCTACTTTGCTTATTTTATTCTACTACAACATTATAATCTTAAGATATGCATTATACATGTATAATAATAATTATAATAGTATAATTTGTACATACTAAATATATTTCTATGTATATATATATATATACTCGTATATACGGTTACAGTATTAAACATTGAACTGTTATAACACTAGCTAATAAACAATGTATGAACCGTAAATTCAAATAAATTAAACCGTTATTACACAAGAAATTACACCGTTACTACACAAAGACACCAGTTCAAATAAAAACCCAAATAGGTCGTTGCACGGTTATAACACCGGCATTTGCACTCTGAATACACGGTTTAGCCTATATAAAAAATCGGTATTCAAAATCAGAAAAAAACCATCAGAACTAAATATTTTAAACGTTGTGTAAACCATAAATGCTACTCGGGTTTGGGGCAGTAATAATGCTCCGATTTTTGACTTCAGTCCCTCTTTGAATAGGAAAATTCATCTAGTTGGTACTTAGGGGGGGTTAAAAGTAAAATTTTCAAATAGTTTTCAAAAAAATCGAGAAAAACAAAAAAAAAGGTGACAAAAAACGGCAATTTTACGAAAAATCACTTTTTGACAAAATCGATTTTTTGATTTTGCTGTAACTCAAAAACGAATTATTCAATTATTGTAAATACTTGAAGTTTTCACCAAATGTTTATATTATGGTTATCTCTTTACAGTTAAACTTTCAAAATATTTTGACCGTTTTTAAGCTACTTATAGACAATTGAAATTTTCGACTTTTCTAAGTTTTTTTTCTTCGAATGCCGATAAAATTTTTTTGGGTGGCCTGAAAATCTTGAAAATTTAATACAAGGTTTCTTATAAGTTTTTCTTATAGTGATAAAAAAAAATCTGAAATCGTTAGTCACAATTTTTTTTCATAAGGACTTAAAGTTCAAATTTATACGAAATATTTCAAAATTTAAATTAAATTTCATACTCTCATTATGCGTATGTTGCCTAATACTTTTTTTATTAATAAACAGATACTATAACCTAACCATAGTAACATATAAAAACTATACTATTTGTTTCAAAATAGAATACATGACAATATTTAAATATAATATATCCTAAACTGACAAATCATCTTCGTTCAGAATCGTTTTTCGTATTTAATGATACCTATCATTGCATTCAAATTTAACCTACCATAGTCCGAGGTCCACCCCACCCCCTAATGTACAGCAGAGCGATACCCACTTACCCGCTTTTTTTGTCTTAGTCCGGTAGAGTTATTTTTACAGATATTTGAAGAAAAATGTATGGAGAACCTTGTACCAAATTTTTAAAACTTAGTTATAAAAGAAAAAAATTAACGATTTTCAACCACAAAATTACTTGCAAATTTTCGCAATTTTAACATATTTCGTATAAATTCGAACTTTAAGCACTTATAAAAAAAAATTGAATTGTGACTAACGATTTCAGATTTTTATTTATCACTTTAAGAACAACTTATAAGAAACCTTGTATAAAATTTTCAAGATTTTCTGGCTGGATAAAAAGATTTTATCGTTATTTTTAAATAAAAATTAAAAATTTCAATTATCTATAAATAGCTCAAAAAAAGTCAAAATTCTTTGAAATTTTAACTGTGTATGGAAAACGCTAATATAAACATTTGGTTAAAATTTCAAGTATTTACATAGATTAGTTTTTGAGTTATAGCAAAATAAAAAATTCGATTTTGTCGAAAACTGGTTTTGCGTAAAAAATCCCGTTTTTCCGTAATTTTTTTAGGGTTTTTCCCGAATCATTTAAAAAATATTGAAAATTTTTAACTTTTGACCCCCCAAAGTACCAACTAGATTCGATTTCCTTTTCAAAGAGGGGCTGAAGTCAAAGATCCAAGCATTTTTACTGCTCCAAATGTTGTCGTCAGATACAAAAAAAAAAATAAAAAAAAAACACACATCATTGTAAAGTCAATACATTCATCACTCCGTTCAGAATTTAAAACTTAATATAATAACAAGATAAAAATTGAAAATGTATTGACACGTGTAGGTAACTAAAATAATATTATAATAAAACTTTTTAGCAGTCTTACATGTGCATTATAATAACATGTCTACATATGTAGAACATAATCTGAAATATATTATAATAAACTATTACATCAAACTAATTATCCTTTATAAGATATACTTAACATTAACAACATTTATAAACATAACAAACAATTGTTTATAAAAAAAATATTGTTTTAACTGTTTCATGTGTAATAGTATTCATAATAAAAAACATATAATTTT